>JAVTVX010000015.1:19319446-19919446 GCA_033439265.1 Dillenia suffruticosa | reverse complement strand
TAGCGACGAATTACCATCAGAGCGAATACTAAGAGATTTATAATGGATTAACGACAAAAATTAGTGATCGAAATATTTCCATCATTGTAGTGGTCAACCATAATATATATATATATATATATATATATTTGTAAATTTTTTCGCGATAGATTACCGACAGAATTTTAGCGACAAAAAATTTTCGTCGCTAATTTATCGGTGTATTGGTAAAGGAAAAAAAATAAAAAGAATAAGATGTACAGCCATCAGCGACGGAAAATTTACCAACTGGATTAGCGACGGAAATTTTTGCGATGGAGTTTTTTATTTTTTATTTTTTTATTTTTTTATTTTTTTTTATTTTTTTATTTTTTTTTTATTTTTTTTATTTTTTTATTTTTTTATTTTTTTATTTTTTTATTTTTTTATTTTTTTATTTTTTTATTTTTTTATTTTTTTATTTTTTTATTTTTTTATTTTTTTATTTTTTTATTTTTTTTTATTTTTTTATTTTTTTATTTTTTTATTTTTTTATTTTTTTATTTTTAATTTTTTAATTTTTTAATTTTTTAATTTTTTAATTTTTTAATTTTTTAATTTTTATTTTTATTTAATAATTCTTTTTATTTTTATTTTTATTTTATTTTGTACAAGAATAATATTACTTTATTTTAACAAATTTTTTATTATTTTATTTTAAGCTAAAATTTTATTATTTTATAATAAATTATCATTTTATATTATTTTATTATTATTAAATATTATGAGATAAATATAATAAATAAAAAAATGACTTAGTTACATGACTAATTGTGGTCTTGTGATTGTGTTGTTTTAATATTTTAAGCGCACCGGGGTTCGAACCATGCTAGAGGCATTTTTCACATATTAAAGAAAGCAAGCGTGCGGATGGGGTACTAAGTGGGCGGGCAGGTTCACGGGCGGGCGGCGCAAGACCAGTTTGCACTCATGACAACACGTGGGCGATAGTAAATTATCAACGATGGATTAGCTATAAAATTAATAACAACGGAAAAATTCCGTCACTAATTCGTTACTGATTTTTTTCATATTTTTTTCTATGAACGACGAATTAGCGACGGATAGAATTAACGACAAAAAAAATCCGTCGCTGATATCAGTGACAGATAGAATTCTGTGAGTAAAAATTAATGGGGTAGTTTTTAGCGACGGAAAAAATCTGTCGCTAATACTCTTTAGCGACGGATTTTTTACTTTTAAGGACGGAAATTTCCATCACTGATAGCGTATTTTTAGATAGTGATAGAATGTTATTTCCATATATGATAAGAAAAAAAAATTTACTTCCACCAACCTTCATGTATATGCATTGATCCATTATATTCATTTTAGAAACTAAATGAAGAGAAATGTCATTTCAATCTATATTTGGATTTCCTGAACTTGTATTTTAAATTCCTACCATCACTAAAGGGAATTCTTTTGATTGTTTTATATAAACCTTCTCTTTTAAGTCTCCATTGAGAAATACCATTTTCATATCCATTCGAAACAATTTCAAGTCAAAATGTGCAACTAATGCTAAGATTATATGAAAGAATCTCTCTGAAATACAATAGAAAATGTCTTCGTATAATAAAATTCCCTTTTGTTGAGTGAATCTTTTAGCAACAAATCTCGCTTTATGCCTTTCAATGTTTTCTATTTATCACCTTTTGTTTTAAAAATCCATTTGCATCCAATGACATTTGCATAATTATGTAACTTAACAAGGTCTCAAACTCCATTAGATACCATAGATTTTATTTCAACTTTCCTCGTATTGTACCACAAATCAGATTCCTTGTAGCTTATGGTTTCTAAAAAAGTGTCAACATCATTTTCAGCTCAAATTATAGTCATCTTCTTACTGATACGAGATGTGCTTGAAATTTATTTATATTAATGCTCTTTTATTGCTTAGGCTTTCAATTAATTTTGTATAATTTTTGAGTAATTTCACTAGATTTTTCTTTATTTATTGTTAAAAATTTTTTGGAACTGATAAAATATGGAGTGAAGGTAGAACGTAGAAGACTTGTGCATGAAGACCATATCTCCAATGGGCACCTGTAGCTGCACCCATTTGGGCGCATTTACACTGATGTGGCACTAAAAAAAACAGTCTTTTAGCCACAAATTTAGCGACGAAAATTTTTAAAAAATTCGTCGCTAAAAACATTACCGACGGATTTAGCGACGAAAAATTTTTCGTCACTAATAACGCGTCGCAAAAATTTAACGACGAAAATTAGAAATCCGTGGCTAAATTTAGCGACGAAAATCTGGAATCCGTCGCTAAATTTAGCAACAAATAAGTTTTTGTCGCTAAAATTCGTTACAAAATTTAGCGACGAAAAATTATTCGTCGTTAAATTTAACGACAGATAATTTTTGTCGTTAAAATCCGTCGCTAATTTAGGGGAAAACAAACCCCGTCAAAAAATTATCCGTCACTGAATTAGTGACGAATTTGGAATCCGTCGCTGAATTAGCGACGGATTCCAAATCCGTCGCTGATTCCATATGCCCTGCCCATGAGCCAGCAGAGCCACGTGCCCACCCACCCCAGCACCAACCTGCAACCTGCCCGCCCTGCAACCTGCCTGCCCGAGCCAGCACCCCCGCGCAGCATTAACTCTTAATTGCTGGAAAATACCGTGCCTTCTGCCTCCACCGTGGTTCGAACTCCGAACTCCTACACGCACACGCGAACTCCTGCACACACACGCAACCTGTAAACCACCAAACCAAAGATATTATTGTGATATAAATTTTTTTTATTATTTATTATCTTTTTTTCACATTTTTCTAATAATAATAAAATAATATATAATAACAATTTAAAATAATAAATATAAAAACCTTTTTTATTTATACCACCAACCTAAAATAATATTAATTAAAAATAATAAATATGATAATTTTTAATAAAATAAAAAATAATAAAATACTAATTTAAAATAAAATAATTAATTAATTAAAAAAATATATTAATATTATATTTTGATTTCTTCTTTTTTCTTTTATTTTATTATTTTATTATTATTTTTCATTTTTATTTTATTTTTTTAATCCATAATTTAAAAATACATCTCAAAACTATAAAATTATAATTATCAATAAATTATAATATATTAATAATTTAAAAAATCTATATATTTAATCACAAAATATTTTTATTCAAATTTCAATAAAATTATTATATATAAGAAATGAAAATAGAAAAAAAAAACCCAAAGGAAAAAAAAGTGCGAATAGGAAACGAAAAGGAGGAAGAAAAAAAACAAAAATATTATCACACAACACTAACATTAAGTGGTGGTGCAGTGGTGATATGTTTTCTGTTCAAATCCGAAATCCAAGATTCGAATCTCTCCACCTGCATGTTTTTTTAGTAATAAAACAAAGGGCGCCCAGGCGCGAGCGCCCGCGTGCCTGCCTAAGCGCCTAGGCAGGCACGCCCCAGCAGGCGCGAGCGCTCGCGTGCCTGCCTAAGCGCCTAGGTAGGCACGCCCTAGCAGGCGCGAGCACCCGCGCGCCTGCCTCGGCGCCCAAGCAGGCACGCCCAGGCGCGGGCGCCTAGGCAGGCACGCGCGGGCGCCCAGGCAGGCACGCGCAAGCTCACAGGCAGGCGCCCGTGCGTGCATGCACCGGCGCCCATGCAGGCATTAATATTTAATTAAAAAATTTATATTATTGAATAAAATAATACAAATAAAATAAAATTAGCTATACAATAATAAAAAATATTAAATCAAACAAAAAAAGAAAAAAATAATAAATTAATTTAAATATATATAATTTAAATAAAATAAAATATATGGTTTTTTTAAGAATTAAATAATATTATTCTTCTAAAAAATGAAATATAATATAATAAAATAAAATGTAAATTAAAATATTATAAAATAATAATATGATTTGTTAATATAAATTAATAAAATAAAATAAAATTATAATTAAAAGAATATAAAATTCAGCGACGGATTTGGAATCCGTCGCTGAAATTATTAAAATAAAATAAAAATAAAATAAAATTCTAATTAAAAAAATATTAAATTCAGCGACGGATTTTAATCCGTCGCTAAATTACCTTATATATTTTATTTAATTAAATATATAAAACCTAGCGACGGATTGGGATTTTCGTTTAGCGACGGAAAACAAATCCGTTGCTAAATTAATTTTTACCTTAAATATTACATATTAATAAAATAAAAAGAAAAATAAAAATATAAAATTCTATTTAAAAAAGATTAAATTTATGACGAATAAATCCGTGGCAAAATTTTGTCATATTTAGCGACGAAATTTACAACGAAAAATTTTTTGTCCCCAATTAGTGACGAATTTAGCCATGAAAATTTTTTCGTCACTAATTAGCGACGAATTTTGCTACGAATGATATGTCCGTCACTAATTTAGTCACTACTTCCTTTTCGTTGCAAATTTTGTGGCAAATTAGCGACGAAAAAGTTTTTCGTCGCTAAATCCATCGCAAAATAGCGACTAATTTTTTCCGTCGCGAAAATCCGTGGCTAAAACCGTGTTTTTTTGTAGTGTGAAACACATTGTAAATTCCTACATGGAGGATTTCATCTAGTTGTTTTCTAATTTCTTTCTAATACTATAAATAAAGGGATTTTCAATAATTTTATCTATTCATTTCTAACTCTAGTTGATTATTCTTACATGGAATATATAAAAATGTGAAGGGAGAATTACAAAGGATCTTTTGTCATTCTAGAGGGCGAAAGCAATGAAGCAAGGAGAGAGAAATATTTCCACCACAAAGGATTTTTTTATTTTTCTTCCATTAATGTTCTCTTTTGATTTTATTTGTATTTTTCAATCCATGGGTGACTAATTTTCTTAGTCATTTGGACTTTATTGTAGGAACTATATTGATTTAAGTATTAATGGTAATACTATTGATTTTATTTTCATAAGTTGCTTAATTATTATGTGTTAGGTGTTTTTGAGCGATTGATCACATTTTAGATCCTGTTAGGTGTTTTCAGTATAAATGAGAGAAATTACTATGAATAGGCATATAGTTAATTAATATATGTTGAATATATAAAAAAAATTCGGTGCATAACATGTACAATCGTGTGAAAGAGATTTATATTGATTATCGACAACTCAACAAAGTTAGCATCAAGAACAAGTATCATTTGCGTAGAATTGAAGACTTGTATTGAGAACACTGATGCACCATAATATTTACAAAATTGATCTCAAGTCTATTTATAATTAAATTTGAATCAAGGAAGAAGATGTTCTTAACTTTCAAAACTCAATAAAACGACTATAAGTTTCTAGTAATATCGTTTGGGTTAGACGATTAGCTAATGCTCCAGTTGCGTTCATGGATTTCATAAGACAAACTCTGATAAACTTATTTGGATCGGTTCATGATAGTCTTCATTGATGATAAGTTCAACTCTAACCCCAACACTTCTAGAAAGTGAGGAGTTCATAGTATACAATGATGCATACAACTAGGCTTGGGATGTGTATTAATGCAAGATGATCATGTTATTGCCTATGCATTTAGGCAACTAAAGCTATATGTGTCGAATAACTCCTCTCTTAATGTAAAGCTTGCAATGGTGATCTTTGCTCTAAAAATTTGGGGATACTACTTATATGGTGATAAGTTCATCATTCATACCGATTATCAAAATCTAAAATATTTGTTCTCCAAAAAAGAGTTGAACATGAGACAAAGACATTGGCTAAAATTAATTAAAAAATATGATGTCTCGATTCGTTATCATCCAAGCAAAGCTAACATGGTCAAATTAATTAGAGCTTTGCTAGTTTATTCCAGAATTCAAGCTAATGTAAGGCATGAGATTAAAATAACTCAAGTATCCGAACTTGAAATAATTAAATGAAGCCACAACATAGCTTCTTAGAAGCACAAAGATTACTTTCTAGAAGATGAAATTCTCAAATTTCAAAGTGGAGTTTGTCTCAAATGACTCGGTCTTTGCCAAAAGCTCTAGAAGAAGATCATCAATCTGCCTGTGCTGTCCATCATGATAGTACCATTATGACTTGTGGCTGCATTTTTTGTGGTCAAGTTAGAAGAAGTTTACTGCTGACTTTGTACAAAGATGTCTTATTGGCCAACAAGTGAAGGTTGAATACCAAAAACCCAGACAATTACTACAACCCCAATTTATTTTTGGATGGAAGTGGGATTATATCACCATAGACTTCGTTATTGGTTTCCCTTAAAATATCTTTAGTCCACGTTAGCATCTAGTTCACTGTTGATCATTTGATAAAGATAGCTCATTTCTTATTGATGAACATGACATATTCTCTCAGAAGTTAGACAGATCCGCATAAATAAGATAGTTAGACTTCACGTTGTGAGGGCTGATATTGTCTCGGATTAGGAATATCAATTCTCTTTTTAATTATGCAAAGCATTGTTAAAAAATTAAAATAATTTGAATTTTCAACTACTTACAATCCTTAAATTGATGACTAATTAGAGAGAACTATTTAAAATTTGGATGATATACTTTGAGCCTTTATTTTGAATTCGATGGTAGTTATATGGCTTTATTTAAGGTATTTTATAGCAAGAAGTGCATAACTACCATTTATTAGCAAGAAATGAGAGAAAAAAAAAAGCATACCTGTTGATCTTGGTTAAGGTATTGGTATTGAAATAATCAAAGATACAGGAGAAGATACTTTGGTAGTATGAAAAAAATCAAAAGCACCTCATGACTGCTAGAAAAGTTATGCAAATTAAAGGCAGAAAGATATAGTATTCTAAACAAGAGAAAATTTTTATTTGAAAGCATCTCGCGGAAAAGGAATATTTCGAGTATGAATTTCTATCTAGAGTTAGGAACATCTTGTTGCATAACTCAAGAAAACCATACAGAATGCTCGAGATTAGGCCAGGCGAGCAGCAACATGGCGTACTCGAGAGGAAGCACTAGGAACATGCACTAAGAGTCCAACACTGAGAGACGGGCACCGAGAGACCAAGCCCAAGCCCAAGCCCAAGGGAAGGAAGTTTCCTAGAAGGCCGAGAGTTTTGAGAAGTTATAGAAAGAATTTGAATAAATGCAATAATTGGTAATTAATAGGGGAAATATAGCGATTAACTCAAGTAAATGAGCAAAAACCCAAAAGTCTCAACCACTAATGTTTATTATTATATAACCTTTGGTATCCCCTCCCCTAGGCCTATAAATAGGCCACCCCATACCTTGCAAATCATCCTTTAAATAATAACAAATCTCTTTTCAAGTGTTTGAGTTCTCTAAATTGGAGTCCTCTTATTTAGGCCCTTAAGCAAGCCCAAGACTTCCTAGGTTCAATAGGCTCACGATCTTGATTTCCATCTCATGGCCGTGTTCAACCATTTCCTCTCTTGCCAAGCATACTCGGCATGAGCCCCTTCAATCCATTCACCAGCTGAGCAACCACATGGCTGAAGCAATCCTCTATTCGTAGGTCATAGGTATAGTGAGAGAGGTGTACTCCGCCCTAACCCTAGGCCATCCCATCAATCTAAGATCCAATTGGTGCTCCTAGGTAGCCCCTAGACCTAGATTCCTATCAATTGGTGCTTTCATTGAGAGAAATTCATCATTCCAACCTTTATTTCCATCTTACCTCTTGTCCAATAGCATACTATGTCCGAGAAAGCTCCTAACCAAAGAGAAAGGCTCGATACTATTGAGGCAACCTTTGAGGTTGTCCAACCACAGGTTGATCAAAGGTTCAACCAACTTGAGCAAAACATTAGAGGCTTGTTACAAGCCATGCAGGTGGCAGGACCACCACAAAGAAAGTTAACCAGCCTGGAGCTCACATGGATCCAACCAGGCGGATGTAGCTACACAACTTGCCCAAGGACCAACCCTTTCATCCGCATCACCAAGTGTCGGCGAAGAACATGATGATTCTCACTCTAGTGGAGAAGAAAGGTTTCGGCCAAGAGGAAGAGCAAGGTGAGATGAAAGAACAAGGAATGTCCACTATCGGCATGAATTTCCCACATTCCAAGGAGGCGACCCAAGCATTTGGATTTCGAGGGCTGAGAATTATTTCAATTTCTATTTGCCAAACCAACATTAGAAAGTAAACATTGCTAGCTTCTACCTAGAACATACTGTCCAAAAATTGTACCAGTGGCTTAAGGAGAGGTACCAAACTTGCCAAAAGATGATTTTTTGATTGTAGCTATGTAAAGATATCACCAAAAGATTTGGAGAGAACGAGTACATGGACTATGATGAAGTACTCACTCGATTGAGACAAACCTCAACCTTGAGGGAATATCAAGAGGAGTTCGAGAAGCTAAGTCCAATGGCCGAAAAAGACGTTGATCAGAACATTCATGGGAGGACTCAAGCGAGAACTAGTTATGAAAGTGAAGCTCCAAAGGCCAAAAACACTCATAAAAGCATAGGAAATTGCCCAACTCAATGATGACTAGTACTAAGACATCGAGAGCCATACACGTCCCCAACTTTCCAAGCCAAGTAGAAGTAGTTCTTCCTTAAGCACTGCCCCAAAGCCATCTTTTCCTAGGCCAGCAGCAAGCTCTATCTCCAGCAAATCCTTTTCATCACAAAGAGTTAGGAGGCTAACTTATGCGGAAATAGAGGCAAGGAGAGCAAAGGGACTTTGTTTCAATTGTAACGAAAAGTTCACACTGGGATGCAAGTGTTAAAAACCCCGCCTCTTCATAATTGAAGTCCCTAGTGACGAGAAGCCTAAAACTAAACCCAAGCATGAGGAACTAGAGGATGCCATTGAAGAGGACCAAAAGGATGAAGAAGATCCTTTTATTTCTATCCATGCAGTGGCCGGAATACAAGGACCTAGAACCATGAAAACTCAAGTCCACATTGGTAAACGAGAGGTCACTCTTTTAGTGGATAATGGTTCATCCCTCAACTTCATAACCATAAGGTTGTAGGGATGTTAAGACTACCTATTAAGAAGGTAGCACCTTTCGAAGTCAAAGTGGCTAGCAGTGAGAAGCTCCAATGCTCTGAAATCCATAAAGGAGTCACTATAAACATTTAAGGGTACGAAATCACCTCTGATTTTTTTACTATTTATCACTCATTGGAATGGATATCATCCTTGGAGTGTAATGGCTTGAAACTCTCAGGAGAGTTGTCTCAGATTATAAAAAGATGGAGATAGAGTTCATACACAACATGAGATAGATCAAACCTAAAATGGACAACAAAGCCAAATCCAAGGGGGTGGAGCTTTCTAGTATGGAGAAGTGCATTCATAAGGGAGGTAATGCATTTGCTGTCTAGATTTCATCTTCTTTCAACCTTGATGTCCAGCCGAAAGAATCAACCCCAATCCATGAGAAGATTAAAGCTTTGCTATCAACTTATCATCAAGTGATCGTAAAGCCAATGTCACTTCCTCTACAAAGAGGCTTCAACCACTTGATTACTCTCAAAGACCCGAACCAGGCCATCAATGTTGCTCCCTATCATTATGTTCATTTTCAAAAGGAGGAAATAGAAAAACAAGTAAAGGAAATGCTGGAAAATGTCCTCATTCGCCCCAGCATGAGTCCATTTTCGAGTCCCGTCCTCTTGGTGTACAAGAAAGATGGTTTGTGGAGGTCTTGCACTAATTATCGAGCTCTAAACAATGCCACCATCAAGGACGAATTTCCTATCCCAACTATTGATAACATGATAGATGAATTGGGAGGAGCAAAACTCTTTACAAAGTTGGATTTAAGATTTAGTTACCTTCAAATTTGGATGAAGGAGAAGGGTATCCACAAAATAGCTTTTTACACACACAATGGTCATCATGAATACTTAGTAATGCCATTCAGCTTGTGCAATACACCCAACACTTTTCAAGCATGTATAAATGAGATTTTTAGACCTTATATATGAAAGTTTGTGCTGGTGTTTTTTAACGATATTCTAATATACTCGAAGACATGGAAGGAGCACTTGATGCACTTGGAAAAAGTGCTGAAAACTTTTGTCCAAACACCAATTCTTCATCAAACCATCAAAATGTTTGTGGGGAATGGACGAAGTTGAGTATTTGGGCCACATTATCTCAGCTCAGGGAGTAAAAGTCGATCATAAGAAGATTGAGGTTATGCTCTCTTAGCCAAAACCAAAATCTCTCTACAAACTCTATGACTTCCTTGGTTTGGTAGACTACTCTCACAAATTCTTGAAAAACTATGGCAATATTGCCAAGCCCCTCACCAACATATTAAAGAAGGATGCATTCTATTGGAGTAAGGAAAGTAAAACAGCTTTTGAAGAGTTTAAGCAATCCATGACCACCACTCCCATCCTTACAATGTCAAACTTTGACCTTGAATTTAAAATGCACAGGGATGCAAGTGCGAGTGGAATTGGAGTTGTATTGGTGCAACAAGGAAGGCATTTAGCCTATTTAAGCAAGACTTTGGGAGTGTAGAAGAAAGCTTGGTCGGTCTATGCAAGAGAGATGCTAGCAGTAATTGAAACTATCCAGAAATGGTGGCCTTATTTGATTGGTCAAAAGTTCAAAGTCATCATGGATCAATAGCCCCTCAAAGCCCTTCTAAAACAAAGAATCATTACACCATAGCAACAATAGTGGGTAGCCAAACCATAAGGCTACGAGTTCGAAGTTCACTACCGGACAAGAAAAGAAAATCGTGTTGCTAATGCTCTTTCTAGATGGGAAGATGAAGAGGTCCTAATGCCAATTTCTGGCCCAAAATGGAGCATTTGGGAGGACATCAAAGCTGCCCTTCAAGAAGACTCTCATAGCCAAGCTATCATGCAAAAATTGGAGTCCAATAGTTGAGAAGAAGTCTATTATGAGCTGAAAAATAGATTACTAATTTGAAAAGTATCGGGTTTATGTCCCAGAAGTAAGGGACTTATGGCAGCAAATTCTTTCTCATTTCCATGACTCCAAAGAGGGAGGGCGTAGTGATGTATTTCAGACTTACATTTGCATCAATAAGCTGTTCACTTAGGAAGACATTAAGAAGGACATGTAAAATCACATCCAAGCTTGTAATACATGTCGGCAGACCAAAGGTGATTCAACCAAAACATACGGTTTACTACAACCTCTCCCAACACCTTAACATATTGGGGAAGATGTGACAATGGACATAGTAGAAGGTTTTCCTACTAGTCATGGCTGTGATGGAATCCTTGTCGTGGTCGATTGATTGACCAAATATATACACTTCATTTCCCTCACGCATTCCTATTCCACAAAGACAGTAGCCAAATTCTATGTAGATAATATGATGAAATTACATCGCGTTTCAAGAAGCATAATCACTGATAGAGATCGAATTTTCATGAGTGGATTTTGGCAAGAATGCTTCGTCTTCATGGAACGAAGCTTGCAAGAATTTTCCCCAAATGGAAGGTCAAACAGAGGTGACAAATCGAATATTTGAGTAGTATCTAAGGTGCTTCATGCACCATAATCCGAGAAAATGGGAGAAATATTTACCATGGGTAAAATATTTTTTACAAATAATATAGTATTAATCAATAAAATAAGAAAGTATATTAGTGTTAAATAGGAGTTATGGAGGGTCATACTCGAATTCGAAAAATTTAGATTGAACTAATTAAAAACTGAATATATGATATGTATGTTCAGTGGCAATCATCAGAATGATAAAGAAACGATTAAGTTAGAAGAAAATGACATATAAAAAAATGAATATTTTCGATATTTTGGATCCATTATTCAAAATAATGGCAATATAGATAGAAAAGTAAATCATAAGATTTAAATGGGATGGATAAAATAGAGAATGATATCTGGAGTTTTTTGCGATTGTACAATACCATCGCATTTGAAGGAAAAGTTTTATAAAATCGTAATAAAATTTACACTATTATATGCTACCGAATGTTGAACTATTAAATAACAACAAGAATATAAAATAGGTATAGCAAAAATAAAGATATTGAAATGGAAGTGTGGTAAAACTGAAAAAACTAGAATTAGAAATTAAGAGATATGTACTAACTTAGAAGTGAACTCAATTATGGATAAGATAAGAGTATTGACTGAGTTGGTTTGGAAATGTGTAACGAAGAACTAAAAGCACAATAATTAGGAGAATCGATAACTTAAATATGAGAGATTTAGTGAAACGTAGAGATGGACCGTTGAAAACTTGGATATAAATTATCTGTAAAGATATAATAGTTATAAATTTAGTTAGGAAAATGGCTCTAGATAGGAATGAGTGGCATAATAAAATTTGAATAAATTAAATCACCTCTCTTGTCATTTTAAATTTGTATAGATTTTCTTTTATAACCATATATATATATTTTTATTCTTTTTATATTTGTCTCTCAAATAACCACTCCCAAAATTTAGAATCAAGATCCAGGTGATTGTTGTTGGTGTACTTTTGTTCTCGTGTTTTTTACCCACAAAGTTTGCTTTAGCCGCAAAGTTCGCTTTTGGAAAATATGAAGTTAGTCACATCAGTTCGCAATTCTGTTTTGAGTTTGGAAAAGATAATGTCATTTCTAATCAAAATAACATCACGCTACAGTGAGCTTTCTTGTGAAAATTATTTTATTTCGAAATGTAAAAGGATATGCATATACAACTTATGTAAATACTAATTGGCCTAAAAGAAGGTTGGTGTTCATTTGTTAAATCAAAACAAACTTGAATTCATTATTCCAATTTATGTTGTTCACCCTTCCATGTCCTCCTTCACCCTAATTCCTTACATTTTATGAAATTGTTTTTATTTTTTTATGTTCTTTTGTTTTTTTTTCATTTCATGTGAGACTATTTTGCTACATTGAGGACAATGTAGGAATTAGGTGTGGCAGAAGTTTTTTTATGCCAAATTTTATGTTTTTGTGTTTTCTTCGAAACTTTTTACTCTTTTGATATTTGTCTTAGAATAATTTTTAGTTAATATGTATTGTTGGTTTAAGTTGAAATGCATGAAAGAAACAAATATGATTAGTTTTTTTTGGTAAAAATGTTATGAGTGTCCTATTGATCTTGATGATTAAATTGAATGAAGATGTGCAAGATTTAATACAAATTAAACACTTATGTGAGTTTTTAAACCTAAGAGCACTTCATTATTTTTGTTCTAATTTTTTTTATGAGTCATCAAACATGGTGTATTCATTCTAGAATTTGGTTTGTTATACATTTTGAGATCACATCTATGAGTCCATATATTAAAATGATGAGAACACCTAGATTTAACCATTTTAGACCTTTGTAAAATGTCTACCTTTATTATGTTATTTCTTAAATAACATTTTTGAGTCTAACCTTTTTTCTTTGCTTTAACCACATAACGTTCAGTCCTAAATCTTTATTTTAGCTAACTTTTTCGACCTTTGTCAAAAATATGTGGGAATGAATTGCATCATAAATTCATATTGGTGAAAAGATTTGTATGAATGGTAAAAAAGAAAAAAGGATAAAAACTGAATTGAGGGGGGGAAGTCTAACAAGAGTAGAAAACTTCCACTATTAGTTAAATTCTATTATTTCATATTTAGTAAAATTTTAGTTTAAGAAAACTATTTAATTAGAAATACAACTCTTTTCCTACTTTTAAGAAATTATTCCTAACTTTTAGGAATTGGGAAATCTTTTTAAATCTGAGGGTACCAAAG
Source organism: Dillenia suffruticosa (assembly GCA_033439265.1). Taxonomy (NCBI): domain Eukaryota; kingdom Viridiplantae; phylum Streptophyta; class Magnoliopsida; order Dilleniales; family Dilleniaceae; genus Dillenia; species Dillenia suffruticosa. Next base: position 19,905,761 of record JAVTVX010000015.1, on the reverse strand, counting down.
GAACAGTACTGATACACATATTTTTCAAGAAAAGTGGCATTAACTTGTTTTACTTTCCTTTCAAGAACAACTCCTTTTTTCTCTATTTTTTTTTGAAAAAATTCAAAAACTCATATTTTTCACTATCGTGACTAAACTTTTCTTTTCTAAATTTGAGAAAATTTTATTTCAATTGTTATCATTGTGAGTTATGTGTTTAATTTAATTTTTTTTTACCTTTAATTTAAGTATTCATTGATTCTTACTTTTATTTTACATGAAATATTGATTTTAGTTAATTTAACAATTTAATTCAATATCATTTTTTCTATTATTATCTATGAATTCACCGATGCATAATTATTATGAATGATTGGTGTAAGTAGCAATTATGTTATTTATATTTATGGGTCAATAAACAGTATGCATTTTAACATATAGGAATCAATAGAACAAAATTGAATAATTGCAACTATTTTAATTATTTGGATTTTGGTTTAACTATTTTCATATAGTATCTTACTATCATTATATTGATATGGAATACTATTATATCCAATTGATTAATAATAAATTCTGACTTAATGTTGGATTTAATCAATTAATTTAGGAAAATACAAAATTTATTAAGGTTATTCTAATAAATTTAAGATTAAATATTTGAATTGTAAGATAATTATTTACAATTTATGATCAGTGAAACAATTGGATGTGAGTGGACTCTTGGATCAAAATTTGGTAAGATTGAATTTTTTATATTTTTGTGTTTTATCTCGGAACTTTTTACTCTTTTGATATTTGTCTTAAAATAATTTTGAATTAGTATGAATAGTTGGTTTAAGTTAAAATGCTTGAAAGAGACAAATTCGATTAATTATTGTTTGTTTGAGTGTCCCATTAATCTTGATAATTAAATTGAATGAAGATATGCAAAATTTGATATAAATTAAACACTTATGTAAATTTTTTACGTTAAGAGCACTTCATTATTTTTGCTCTTATTTTCTTCAATGAGTGTATATCAAATATGGTGTGTTCGTCATAAAACTTGTTTTATTATATATTTTGAGACCATATCTATAAATTTATACATTAAAATGATAAGCGCACCTATATTTAACCATTTTAAATCTTTTTAAAATATCTGCCTTTATTATGTTATCCCTTAAATAGTCATTTTGACCCTAATCCCTTTTTGTTTTTTTGCTTTAATCACATAATGTTTAGTCCTAAATCTTTGTTTTAACTAACTTGTTCAACCTTTATCAGGAATATGTGGAAATGAATTGCATGATAAGATTCATATCGGTGAAAAGAGTTGTATGAACAATGAAAAAGGAAGAAGGAATGAAAGTTGAATTGACAAAAAAAAATTGAAAAATGAAACGAAAATGAAAAAATGAATTTCATCCTTGAGAAGTGAAGAGAAAGAAAAAAAGATAGGACAAATATGGTATACTCGATCATGTAGAAGAAGTCTCATTGCTTTTACATACCTAAAGTTGTTGCATATAAAGAAAAATGATGGGTTTTGCTTGAAGAGAAGATGCTTTGAAGTATTGTTTTGTTATTGATTATTGTATATAACATAAAACAATTCTCTCATATCTTGATTTGTACACCTAAATTTCGTTTTTTATCATATCTTTACTCAAACCACATTATAACGCTTGTAAAAACCCTTTGGTTTTTGTTTTGAATTCATGTTATTAGTAGTGGAAATTTGATATATAAGCAATTCTATAATAATATATGTTATGTTTTGATTTGAGAGCTATTGATATATTTCCCTAAATATTTTAGTGTATAGAGTAAATCTTATATGAAAGTGTTGGATTTTGATATATTGAATTTTGATAAAATTGTTGAGATTTATGGGATACTTATATTTCATTAAGGTTACAGTATTACGTTCACTTTTTTTTTTTTTGGATTGTTGTTTCGGCTTAAATTTTTCTATATGTGTTGAATTAGGATTATTTTGAGATGAATTGAAGAAGGGGAAGGGGTGAAGAAAAGAATTGAATTTTTGGTATTGGCCTAATGCATACTTGGGGACAAGTATGGTGTTGGTGTGGGAGGATTTGATAAAATGCATAAAATTTAAATTTATCATTTATATTATACCTTTATTTTAGGGCATTATTGGTCCAATTGATGGATTTTATGGTATTTATTATTACAAGATTGAAATTTTGAAGATTAGATCAAATTGGACTTAAATCAACATTTTGAAGATTAAAAATTTGGGCCCGACAAAGAATAGAGAAAAAAAAGCCTAACAAAAATGAAAGACTTCTAATTTTAGTTAAATTCTGTTACTTAAGATTTAGTAGGATTTTAGTTTAATGGAATTACTTGATTAGAAGTATGACTCTTTTCCTACTTCTAAGGAGTTATTCCTAACTTTTAAGAATTGGAATATTTTTTTAAATTTGAGGGCACCAAAGGAACTGGTACGCACTTTTCGCAAGAAGAGATAAAACTAAGGAAAACTCCTTTTTTTTTCTCTATATTTTTGAAGAAAATTCAAGAATTATGTTTTTCACCGTGAGTGGCTAAACTTTTCTTTTATGATTCAAGGGAAATTTTTATTTCAATTATTATCACTACGAGGTTATGTGCTTAATTTGAATTTATTGTCTTTAGTTATTCATTGATTTTTTATTTTATTTTATATGCAAAATTGACATTAATTTATCTGATAATTTAATTCAATATTATTTTTTCTATTGCAATTTATAAATTCAGTCATCCATAATTGTCATGAATGATTAGTGTAACCAACAATTAGAGTATTTATATTTATGGGTTAATTAATAATATATATGTTTAACCTATAGGAATCAATGAAACAAACTTATATAATTATAGTTATTTCAATTATTTGGATTTTGATTTAACTATTTTCACAGAATATGTTGATATCATTTATTAATATGGAGCGCTATCATACTCAGTTGATTAATGATAAATTTTGATTAGATATTAGGTTTGGTCAATTAATTTAGAAAAATATAAGATTTATTACGGCTGTTCTATTAAATCTAAGATTAAATAGTTAAATTATAAGAAAATTATTTTTAAACTATGATTAGTGAAATAATTGGATATAATTGAACCTAACAGAGTTTGATAAGATTATTTTTTTTTTATTTTTACTATTTATTGCTAATTTTGTTTTGTATTTCTATATTTTTTGGATTTAAGTTAGAAATTTAATTATTTGAAACCCCTATTTGATTTTAATTATTTTAGCTAAGAAATTAATTGTTAATTCTCTTGAAATTCGACATGGTATTACTAGTGTTACGAATTTATTTGTAGTGGGGAGTCAATATTAATTTTAAGGGGTTACGACAGCCTTGCCGGTCTATTCCTCTATTCCCTTGTAGTTAGTTCAGCTTTAGACCACAGGTTTTGCTTAATTTGTCCCTTTGATGTACTTTAAGGGGTCTTTTGCCTTTCTAGAAAGCCAAACTCGAAAAGAAAAGTACTATTTTTCTTGGAAACATAATAAAGAAAGAAAAGAAAGGTTAACCCATTAAGTGCCTTTTCTTGGTCATTGGCATGCATGAGTGTGCCAGAAAACTTGATTTCTCCTCCGCTTCGGTGCCAGGGCACAAGCCATTATACCGTAGAAGAATGAAATTTCCTTATTATGTTGCAGATGCACTTAAAAGAGGCGAAGAAGTGATGGGATGTACGTAAGAAACTTGTTCCCAAATAGAAAAATGAAATTTCCTTGTGTTTAGAGCAAGATTGTCATTTTGTTTGGTGGACTTAAAGACGGCAAGGAAGTGATGGATCTACTATGAAACTTCTTCCCACTGTCCTAAAGTACATTGCATTTTGGGAATGTACTTTTGCTTTGGGGTTTTTCTTGGCAATTTACTTTGGCTGCAGTGGTGTGCATCATAGTTGTAAGCAAAATTATGAATACTGAAAGTATCAGAGCAAATAGCCCAAGGGCAAAGTGGTACTACCGCAGTCCATGCTTGAGCTTAACTACATAATTAACTATTAATTTTTTTAAAACGTTTACAAAGCCAAATAAAAAAAAGAAGAATGTACAAAATGGAACACTTCAAATAAGTAACACTAAAGGCAAGGAAATGGTTTGTATTTTTTTATTGACTAATCAAATTACTCAATTAATCCAATTCGTATATTGTAAAATCTACTTTAAAAATTGACTCTCATAATATCTGTTTTTTTTTTTTATTCTCAAAATTGAAACTCAAAATATTAGTTAAAAGAGTTTAGTATTGTGCTATTATAGCAGGGAGACGTAGAAATGGTTTGCACCCGATCAAAGAACAAACTCCTCAATCCAAACTTGCTAGACAACCAAAAATAAAACTTCATATAAAATTTTGCAATCTAGAAAAGTTAAAGTTACGTTCAATTTTAATTAAAAATTATTAATAAAATAATAATAATAATAATAATTACTTTTAAGGACAAACTTATCTTTTATTTGTAAAGCCTATTTTTGTTAAAAATTTCTTAAATTAAAAAATATTATAGCTAAAATACAAATACAAATACAAATAAGTTTTGAGTTCTATTGGCTCCAGTAAAAATATCAAAATTTGAAAAAAATTAGAGTTGCTAAAACAATTAGAGTACTAAAAAATTTGTAATTATTAAGAAATTCACCAAATTAATTTAATTTAATTAAAGAGTTTGATTAATTCAACTTCGCTCTTTGTACAATTATAGTCACCAGAAAGGATTTGAGAGAGTTAACCTTAAAAATGTGATCCACAGTATTCGAATGAGATTAATCAGATAAAATTCATACGCTAATGGTGATAAAAAGAATATTTTCGTTAGATGGTTTTGAAATAGGACGTGTGAATTTTTCTGCTGCCTTCCTCCGTCCCATTTTTAAATGATTATTTCTTCAATTTTCTTGTCCCAAATTAAAGGTCAATAGTTTTCTATTCAATATGCTACCCTCCTAATTTTACTATTTTGCCCCAAAAATTTGAGACCTATCATATTGACTTAGGGGTATTTTAGGAAGAAAATAAATTTTTAAGTAAATAAAGTCAAAGTAATTAATAGTTTTTTAATATGGGTATTTGTGTAATTTTACCACTTAATACGGGACAATAAGAAGTATTTTCACTGTATAATAATAAATTTATAAATGAATATTATCAATTTCACCGTTGGGTAAAAAATGACGGAAAATCTTTTTAACTCAAACGAGTCTAATTGAATTGTGACTATTAACTTTTCAAGCAATAAACTCTCTGTCGTAAAAACCTCATTTTGGGCGAGAGTCAGAATAATGAAACTGACCGTTTTATTTATTTGGCATCTTGTGCAGCACCCTTTTTCCGTATTTTCGTCGCATCAGAGCACGTGTGACGGTGACTACGGTTGTATCTTCTTGATATCTTCCAAGCCTTTCTTGTCCACAGCCAAGCCTCGAAAATCCAGCAACGTCTTCATGTACTAATCTCTACACTTTTGCACTTGTGAGAACCTGCTTCACAACCAAGGCATATGTTCCTCTCTTGACTCCATGCATGCTACTTCCCATCTCATGTCCTAAATCAATAACAGATAAAAGAGTTCGCCCCTCCACTTCAGAAGTTTTGGGTTTCAAAAGTCATCTTCTTCCGCTTTCATGTGTTTGATTTCCCTGTGCTAGGTCGACATTAGACTACCAAGATCTACCTAATAACAAGTGATAAGCATCCGTATCAACAATGAAACTTTCCATAGTTTAGTAACCAGTATCTTTTTGGCAAATTTGATCCAGCTAATAAAGTATGGTTTAGTAGAGTGCTTCTCAATCTCTAATCCCAAAATCTCCACAATGCCTTTGTCAAATATATTTTCTTAACTCCCACTATCAATAATAACATTAAACAATTAGGCCATGGTTTTAAATGATTTCTCTAAGATCAGGTCAACGGCTTTTGGTCGTTGAAAATATTTGGAGATTGGTAACATTTTAGACAAGAAATTGTTATCCTCAACTGGTGCCACTTTATAACCAAATGATTGTCTGTGTTCCCTAAAAGAATATTTACATAAGATTTTCAACTTAAATTGACTGCCATCAATTCCAGTTTTCTATTGCAGAAATTGTGTTAATTACTACAATCTAATATTATTATCAACCATGATACCCTTTTGGGATTATATTATACTCAAATCCGTTTGATCCTCTTATAATTATGCTACCCCAGTGAAACAATAGTCTATTCCGATCGTCACCCATATTTGCTTTCTATCTCATCACAACAAAACATAAACAAAATATGAGATACATGAGTTAAACTACACATTGGGTACGAAGACACTGATTTTTGTTTAAACTATTCATCCGAAACATCCAAACTTGATGATTTTAGGAATATAAGAAGAGATCAATATCTTTGGAAGGACAAGTATCCAGTTTGATCGAGATAATTCTACTACTACTACTAATATAAAGCACATTAAAGCTATAAGACAGAATGAGCAGAAAGCCCTATAGACCCTGTCTCAACAAAAATCAGCAAATCCCAACAAAAATAAAAAAGGAGCAGAAAAAATAGAGTAGTAAACCTTAAAAAAATAAAAATAAAAGTTCCCTATAGAATAAGCCTTAAACCCAACATAAAACCCCAAAAAAAAAAATTAGAGCCGAAAAATAAATACCCATGGTCCATGCATAACAGTAGTAGTAAATCTCGAGCTTTGTATAGAATTAACCCTAAAAAAAATTTTAAAATGACATTCAGGCCAAAAAAATTCAGGATAACCTCGCCACGAGTTGAACCCGCGACATTGTGATGTGGTAGCACTCGGGTGGCCGAAGGCACATGTGTCGCGTCTTCAATATGCGACATTGCCTCTCCCCCTACCACCTAAGGCATTCCCGCGGCCCCTCCCTCGCCTGCATCTCTCTCTCTCCCCGCCACCCGCGGCACTTCTCTCTCTCTCCCTCCCTCCCCCTCTAGCGGCTCTCACCTCTCCCCCTGCCGCCCGTGGCACTCCTCTCTCCCACTCTCCCCCCACGGCTCTCTCTCCCACCCTCCCCCCCCCCGCAACTCTCTCTCTCCCTCCCCCGCCCGCGACTGTCTCTCTCTCTCCCCCTGCGGCACTCCTCTCTGGGGGAGAGAGAGACAGCCGCGGGGGGAGGGAGATTGAGAGCCGCGGGCGGGGGAGGGAGGGAGAGAGGAGTCCCATGGACGGCGGGGGGAGAGAGAGAGAGCCGCGGACAGGGGAAGGGAGAGAGAGCTGCGGGCGAGGGAGGGAGGGGCCGTGGGCGGCAGGAAGCTGTGTCGTGTCTTGAAGACGCAACACATGTGCTCAGCCACTGGAGTTGTCACGTCGACGTCTCACGGGTTCAACCCGCAACATAGCTTGTCGCGAATTCAACTTGCAACATAATCTGTTGCGGGTTCAACCCGCTACAAATGTGGATTAGTTTCTGAAAATTTTTTGTTTCGAAATCATTTAAAATTTTTTTTAGGGTTAATTTCGTACAAAACCGAATAGATCTCATCAAAAATAGAGAAAAAAATTAAAGCTCCCAGCATACAACGTAAAAAATTATCTACTATCACTGGAAATAGAGAGCATGGTGGTAATCTCGTCAGAAATGGGTTTAAAGTTGCTGAAAAGGAGTTGTAGGAGTAGATCCCATCACTCTCAAACTCTAGTAGCAATTTTTGAAATGGATCGGCGACAGAAGATGCTTCCGTTGCAAGAGGGAGATAGTTTTCCTGAAGAATGCTGAAATGTAAAATGACATTTGATAAATCGACTTAAGTTAAAGAGAAATTGATTTTAAAAAAATCGATTTCATACAATTTTTTTCATTTTCATTATTTTTGGAAAGCGTTAAAATATTATTTTGAAATTGATTTATGACGTTACTATTTTCATGTATCAAATAAAAAGATCAATGTTTTTATATATTTTTATCTCTATATCTAATATTTAGGAAAATAATCTATTGTCCAATATATGACATAATCACTCTTGTAGAGAAAAAAAAAATTTTAATTATAAGACTAAAACATAAATAATTATTATTTTAACACTAATTCTAAATTATTTTTAATTAAAAGGTTTGATCGATTCTGTTATCACATATTCAAAATTACTTGGTTTTAACAAGGTGAAATTTATTTATATTTTGAACTTTAAAAATAGAATATTGCTAAAAAAGGGTAAAATTAATGCAACATTCAAGTGCCACCCGAGGGCGAGATAGGGAGAGAGAGAGAGAGAGAGAGAGAGAGAGAGAGTGGAAGAAAGGTGCAGGGATAAACATGCTGACCGTAAAACGACAGAAAGCGAGCACGGGACGTATTGTCGCGACTGAAAACGTGGAATTGAAAATTCCGAATCCCCCTCACGACATAAACAGTATCCGCAACCCAATACAATTGATTCCACTTCACTTTCCACTTGTTTGTGCCTTTTTATTTCTTCAGTTTCATAACCTCCACTCCCATTGTGAACTCCACCATAACCTATTGCTTTGCAAGTTCCTCTGTTAACTTCAATGGGGCCTCAAACGAAAGTTGGATTTGTTGGGCTGGATGACCTCGGCTTGGAATTGACTGCTTCCCTTATGCGCTCTGGCTATGCTGTCCAAGCTTTTGAGGTAATTAATTATACCCTTTATCACTGCTTTTCCTGTTGAAATTGGGATTTTATATATGTATATATTTTTAAAGATCAATGGTTTATTTGGGGTTCTGGGTTTTAGTTGGTTTCTTGAAATTTGAAGAACTGATTATTAATATTATTTATTTTGTGAACATGGTAGTATATGGCGTTTTTGTGACTTTTGCTCCTGAATTTCCATTCCTTTAATTATCTCATCGGTCGTGATTGTTGAAAATTGTGTTATTCAACAATGTAAGTAGATTTTGTCCAACTGATTCAATAACATTCTTGCAAATTCTGATTGCTTTGTGCCTGTTGTTATGACCTTATTATTGGAAATGTCGCCAGATGGGCCTTGTGATCCCCTCAACATGTATAAGTGAAGCAGAATGTGTAGAATGTGCTGAAGTTTCTTTATGCTATAGATGCCACGCTATTTTGGATATGACATGCCAACTCGGATGAACCCATATGCGGAATGTTGGTGTCTGCAATATGGATTTAGCTTTCCTTTTGAGTACTTTACGTACAAGATTGTCTCAATGGATTTAGTATCTGTAAGTAAAAGAACATAGTTGCATTTGGATAGCCATATAGTCCCCACCACATTTGTTGTTTAAATTCATCCATAAGGAGTAAGGATACAGCTCAAAAGTTGCATTGAGGTCTTTGTTCACAACATGCTCTCAGACAATCAAAGATCATCTGAAATTAAGAAGACCCACAACTAGAGATGGATAAAGATGTTATGTGGTATGGTATAACTTATTACGTTATAGGTCCTCTGGTGGATATTGCTGGAAAATAATTTTCTGCCATCTTTCAGCACGTAAGATATTGGGCAACTAGTAAAGGTAAATCTTTCCACCACCGGCCGTTTGGACATTTGGTTCCGGGGCTTCAAGCCCTCATCACTGGATGAAGGTTCAAAACCTTGTAGCCCCTCTCCCTAGTTGTAAAAAGGATCTAGCCCTCTCAATGAACCACCTCCCCCCTCTCAGAGGGAAAAAAAAAGAAGAAAAGATAAATATTTCTATGTGAAAAGAGGATGATGTGGATGTTGGGTGGTTGTACCCTTGCTGCAACTTGTCAGATGAGGACACTATTTGCTGAAAAATTTTGCAGAGCAAAAGTGATCGAAATTGCTGAATTTATTGGCCAGGCGGTAGTTTGGGAGTTTGCTTACCCTTTTGGTGGCTCACTGTCAAAGCTGACTAAGGGAAGTCTTTTTCAATTTCATTTGTTTTGAAAAATGACAAGGGTTGGTGCTTCAGACTGCTGCAAATGAAAGCCACCTGAATGTTTAGATGGATCTCTTGTTGGAGTCATGCAATAAACTTGAAACTGTATGGAGACATGAGATAACATACAGTTTGGAATCTCAGTGGCCAAATTGTATCATAATGTGTCAATTTTAGGTACTCATTCACTTGCAGATTATTAATGGTTCTGAGTTGTTTCATTTTTCCCCCCACTGCATAATGACGTTTAGTTTGGTTCAAGGACTAGTTGAGTGTTATGGACCTACAACATATTCGAAGATCATAGCATGATAATCTCAAAGATTATGGCATGATTGTGAGGATTCACAATAGGCAATTGTGGCAATTATAGTTCTGTTTTTTGTTTTTTGTTTTTAAATCTTTTATTATAGTTTTCCTTACTAAGTAGTTGGCAAGCTCAGACTTCCTTTTTAGGCCTTTCCCTTATTATTGTTTTCCATAGTAGTCGAGCTAAAATCTCGGAATCTGATCTTTTATTAGTAGCAATAATAAATAGAATTATTATGTCTCCTATTTGTGTTTTTAGGAAGATTATCATGAGAAAAGCAAGCATAAAATTCATTCAAGGTTTAAGTTTCTAAAAGACTGAGAGATCATCAGTTTATTTCTAATGAGTTCTGGCGCTCGTTTGTTCTCTCCAGCAAGCCCCTAATATATTAATCAGAAAGGAAGAAAATCCTCAAGCCAAAACAAGCAAATCAATCCCAATTTCTATTACTAAATAATACTCTATAGCTCATTCCTGAGCTGCAGATTGTAACAGATTGGTACCAGAGCATGAAGTTATGGGCGAGTCATTGACATTCCCGCAGCAGTTCAAAATTCTTATGAAGATGTATCAAGAAGATTGGGCTAAGGATAGGGTGGAGTGGGAGTAAAACAGCAGCAGGTCACAGCATTGGAGGAATTATCTTGTAACATTGTGGCTTCAAAATTAGATGGAAATGAAGGTGATCGTGTTAATCATGGTCTCCACAATTGTAGAGTTGGGGAAGGTGCAGGGGCTGATAATGCAGATGGTCGGGGTTATGGCCGAGATACTCCAAACTTTCCTTTGCTTCAGTGGCAAAGATGATCTCTAGGGGTGGCTTGGCCAATGTGACCATTGTTTTGCTACTTCCTTTCATTTAGATAGGGATGTATAATTGTGGTTTCTAAGGGTAAAGCCTGACCCCCTGTTTAGTATGGGAAGATTTCAATGAACGTTGCTTCTTGGAATTTGAACCTCCAAATTACGGGAACTCTCCAAACTTTGCCAAGAAGGGTCAATTGATGATTAGTGGTGGCGATTTGAGCAATCAGCTACCGTGTTAGTGCTCTCATCTTAGACCGTTGAACTGTTTACAAATGGTCTCCAAATCTATATTGTGATGGAAGTAGAGTTGCGCCAACCAACTGATTTGGCAAGTGCCATAAGTCTTGCTTGACTTTATAAGCAGGGAGGAGGGTGGTGCCAAATCACTAGTTCACCTTTGCCCCCCCCCCCCAAAAAAAAGAATAATAAAGAAAAAAAAAAACTACTCTTCAACTGGAACGGAGTTCAACAAGCAATTATCTAGACTACAGATTGAGGAACAATGTGTGAAATGGATTTTCTTTAATTGTGATGAGTTGCATGATCTTGGAGACCAATGTACAAATACTTTTTTGATTAGAAGTTATGGATATGCACTCAAATTAAGAAAAGGAGTGCTGAGAAGATAATTGGCAAAATTCTGAAAGTTCAATTTATGCTATCACCTAAGTGCAGGGATATATTAAAGGTTTACCTCTGAAGCCTGGTTGGAATTGGGATATCCATGAAAGCATTGATGGAAAGATGTGGGCAAGATGCATGTTGCTTTCCATCTTTTGCATTCGGGGATAGCACATTGCCAAGATAAGGAGTGATGTTATGGACCGATGATATATTAAAACATTCAACATGATATCTCAATGGTCATGGCATGACCGAAAGGATTCACATTTAGCCAATTGTCACAATTATAGTTTATTGTGTGTGCCTTTTTTTTTTTATATATATTTTTACTTTTTGTAGTAAGTGGTTGGAGTCTTGATATTTTCTTGCTAACTTGATATTTGCTTGCTAAGGTTTTCAGTTTTATTTATTTATTTTTTCCAAGGACCTTTGGATCCCGTAGTCCTCTCTTCTTTTGACCTGAAGTTTTGAGATTGAACGCATATCTCCCCCCCTAATGCAATACCCTCCCTTGTAACAAAAAAATAAAAAAAAAAGTTCCTAGCTAGAATTTTGGGATTTGATCTTTTATTTGTAATAAGAATAAAGAAAATTATTATGTCTTACTTTTTTATTTAAAGGAATATTATCAATGAGAAGAGCAAGCACAAAATTTGCTCAAGGCTTGTCTCTCAAAAACTCAAACATCATAACATTCTCTCTAATGAGGTTTATAAATTGTAGGGTCTATCTGATATCCCTTGTTATATTACTCATAGGTCGCAAAGGTAGAAAATAAGCCAACAAGTTCCTATTTTCATTACCAAGTTGATCACCCTTCGAACCATAACATTGAGCTGTTTGTAATATAATTTGGTTGAATCTATGGTTTCTTAAATTTCTTGAGGATTTCAATTTTAATATATCATTGGTTCCATGCATAGCAATTTTAGCCTTTCATGTTATAATGCAATAGTATTCACTACTTCTACCCTCTGTGGTTGGATTTCAATTGTTGCAACTTTTCCATCTGCAGATATTTGGGCCACTTATGGATGAATTTTCAAAATCGGGGGGAATAAAATGCGCCTGCCCTGCTGAGGCGGGAAAAGGTAGTATACCACATTCTCCTGTCAATTTGGATACGTGTCAATTATATTGTGATCTGTGGTACAAGGCACAAGGGCCTATTCATGTATTGCTTGGAAGCCTCATCTAATGTGCTTCATCCAGAAAAGCTGAGTTTTATTACATGCCTATGTATATGAATGGTAGACAAGAGATCAGCCGCTGATAAATATTTGATTGGACTCACCTTGTGTCATTTGACTTGCTGGTTTTGATGAACAGACTCAGAGACAGATTAGTATGTGTCTCAAGGGGCAACAGTCTCATATCTTTAGTGTTTTCCTTTTCTTCTTCTTCTTTTTTCCCCCCTTCACAAAATGTGACATTGACAGGCTGAGAAGAGATGACTCGTGTGATTTAACAAAGAGAAAGACTATCCTCAATATTGACTTCAATCTAAAGCTGTTACGTATGTTAATATTTTTTGATAGGCTTAGCGCCCTTTGAGACCTATGTCAATTAAAAATCAAAAGGATTGTCATGTAAAATTATAACTTTATGTGCATCTTCCTGCAAATATACATGGCATGGAGAAAACAGTCATGCTCTTGATTCATTATCTTTGTCTGATTAATGTATCAAAATGGCTTTTTCATTATTGTTACGACCATACATTGTCTCTTGGGTTGTTTATTGTTGTTTGACTTTTGTCATAAACTTGGAAGTCCACAAAAGGAAGATGCAATAAAATTCCTGAAGGGAACTTAGGTTTAGATCTTGGTAGTTGGTATAAGACTGCAATATCTCTAAACTTCTTGTGCAGGAAATGCTCTACTCTTCCTCTGATCTCTGAATTGGTATTTATTTGAGGCTTGCATATGAATAAAGATTTCTCATTAACTTAATTGTTCCTTTTCTTTTAGTCTTATTTATTTCCTGCCATAATCCTTTTCTTTTCTTTTCTTTTGTTTTTTTTTCATCGCATGCAGATGTTGCAGCTTTGGTGGTGTTAATATCTCACATTGATCAAGTAAATGAAATTATGTTCAGTCAGCACGGTGCTTTGCAAGGTTTTAAATTGTCACTTTGCCAAACAATTGTGAACAAAATTATTTGTGTACTCTGTGATATACCAAGGTCCATTTTGCCCTCCTGTTTTAGGATTGCGTAAGGATACAGTTATCATCCTTCGCTCCACAATAGACACCAAATATGTTCAGCAGTTCGAGGAGCATCTCAAAGGTAATTTTTTTCAAAAGCATTTATTTATATATCTATTCGTTTTTATTTTTTACTGAGATCATATGATCAGAACTAGGAGATGGTTACATGATGCTATATACTTTCATTTGGTTTTTAAATTGCTGTCCAATAATCTGCCTTTCTATTTATTGTTGAGAAAGGTAAGAACCCTGTGGAGCTCTTTTCAGATTCCAGTCATTGAATTATTGTGCTTTAGTAATTAAGCTGAATTTTTAATTATGAAATAATTATATGAGCCACCATCTCAAATAAGATTGGCTTTATGTTTTTATTGCAAACTTGTCGAGTAAGCAGAGCTGCACTAAGGTGGACATTTGACTACACCGACTTATTATTCAAATTGATTTGATATGCCTTATTGTAAGGAATGACTTATGAAGGGTAGAAAATGATCATTTTACATGTTAATGTAATTATGGTAACCCTATTTTGGTAACACAATATTCGCCCTATATTCAGAGAATATTGGGAGCATAATTAGTGTATTTACTACCGCATATTTACTACTTCTAGGTTAGAGACTATGTACGTCCTATTTTACACTAAATAATATAGAATATTTCTCAATTTCCTATTTCTCAACATGGTATGGATCACCAGATTTTCAATTATGGATATTCAAAATTCTGAGCAATCACCATTTTCTTAATCACCATATACCTAGACATCATTTACCATCTTCTTTTTTGCTTTGCTTTCTAAGCTTTTTACATGGCTTTCTACTTTTTTCTCACCTGTTTTTTGTTATCCAGCTTTTTTGACTCTTTCTTGTCTGCTTTCTACCTATCTAGTTGACTATCTCACCATCTTATCAACTATTTACCTATCTGGCTCTCTCATTTGTTGTTTATCTATCTGGTCGACCGTCTCATCCTCTCATCTACTATCTACCTATTTGGCTGACTCTCGGAACCTTTTGTCTGTTACTTACCTATCCAATGGACTCTCTGGCCCTCTCATGTGGTGTCTAGCTATCTGGCTGACTATCTGACACTCTTATCAGTTATCTATCCAGTTGGCCGACTATGTAACCCTATTATGTGTTATGCACCTACCTGGCTTTCTGCCAACCTGGCCAACTATTTGGCACTCTTATCTACAGTGTGCCTACCTGGCTGACAAATCTGGCCCTTTTATATGCTCTATACCTACTGGACTTTTTGGCTCTCTTATCTACTATTTATCAATGTGGTTTCTTGCTGTACCTGGCAGACTAATCTGGCCCTTTTATATGCTCTAAGCCTACTGGACTTTTTGGCTCTCTTATCTACTATTTATCTATGTGGCTTCTTGCTGTCTATGTACCTGGATTTCTATGCTCTCTTATCTACTATAATTTAGTTTCCAAACTCAAATTAGTCTCCTACTCAGCTACTTGATTTTGAAGGGGAATGTTGATATAATCATAGTAATACAATATTCACACAATATTTTCACAATATTCATTATTTGGGTAATACAATATTTACTATATATTGAAAAATATTGAAAGTATATTGTTGTATATATTAGATTATATTTTGCTAGTGTTAAGTTAAAGACCATTCTATTTTATTTCTCATATTCCTATTTTCTTAGCATTGCAAATGCTGCAATCACAACTAATCCCTTAAATGTTACAACAAAAAGAAAAAACTGAATCTTAATTTCAGATTTTGGGGTTGGCAAAAATATATTCCAACCCATTACCACAAGGTTAAGAGCCTTGCGCTTTACCGACTGAGCTAGACGGGCTTATAGCCATTACCCTGCCTCCCATTAAAAGGCCTGAATTTTTGTTTCAGCCATTACCTTGCCTCCCAATAAAAAGACCTTTTAGACTAAAAGTCAATTGATCCCATAGGTAGAAGGAATTAGGATTTCCTCCCCTTAAAGGTGATGTGCAATGCATGTGAGTTGTGTCTCTCTCTCCCATCCATCCCTCGTCAAAAAGAAAATATTTTAAGAGTGAGAGGGAACATGAGACCGACCAGAACAAAATTCATTTGGGGACCAAATTTAATGTTCTTGTGAAGATATGAATTGGGAAAGTGAAAATCGGTGAAATATTACTGTCGCAAGATACAAAATTCTATGAAATAATTCACCCAAAAATATTATTGCGGAGAAATTTTATGATTTTTATTTTAAGGAGAAGA
Source organism: Dillenia suffruticosa (assembly GCA_033439265.1). Lineage (NCBI taxonomy): Eukaryota > Viridiplantae > Streptophyta > Magnoliopsida > Dilleniales > Dilleniaceae > Dillenia > Dillenia suffruticosa. Next base: position 19,889,721 of record JAVTVX010000015.1, on the reverse strand, counting down.
AAGAGGAATAAAACAAATCACATGCACAATTTTCGATTCACTTTGGACTCCTTTTGGACACTCAATGGAGAAGAGTATCGAATCTTAATACCATTCACTCGGGGCACATTATAACTTATTTCAAAAGTCATGGAATATGATGTAAAAGTTTATAGAGCTATTTGAAAGTGGGTTTAAAGTGGATTCCTTGTGGTTTTGGCCTTTTACAAAAGCACAAATTATAAAAGGCATATTTTCATATAAAAAAAAACCTTCTTTTAAATGACAACATATTTTATTCAAAAATCTTGACTAAAAACCATGAAGCGTTAGTTAACAAAACTCATACATAGTTAATAACTACCCAAATTATAACTTTAATACCATTAAGGGAGTTTAAACATTTTAAGGCAATGTACCACACCTGTCCTCACTATGGATTAACCCCTCTGTTTTCAATTTGTAATCTCATGCATCCAATCTCTTCCAATGAGACCCCCCCAAAACGAGATTCCAATTTGTAACACCATCCCGTTGGATGGCATCTTATTAAACTGCCCCATGTAGGGCCCTATGAATCCTCTTCTCCCGATGGCCCCATTGAATCTTGCTGTGAGATCACCTTATAGAAAGCAAGTGCTGTTTAAATTGTCTTATATAAACATACAAGCATACCAACATATGCATGTCCAAGTATATCAGGCATCATGATGCCAATAAATACAACAATTCCAAAACCAATCAATAATACAAACATCAAAATTCATGCTTAATTTGCAAAAATATGTATCATGCACTTTGCCAAAACACTCTGTTACCTGCTAGGGAATCGCTGAATGCACACTAGACCAAATACTACATTCCTGCTCAAACAAGGCATACCAAACAACGTCAACAATGCAAAGACACAGCTCTACCAAACAAAACTAGGGTTTTTCAACAAGGACCCCAAGGCCCAAACTCTAGGGCACTTAACCCATGGCCAAGACCCAACACTGGGCCCACAAAGCCCATTGCCATCAGCAGCAAGTGGATGGTCATGCACCTGTTGTTTGTGTGGACAGGCTTGCTATTATGCATGGAAACTCACCTACTCTACACTATGCATGTGGCAATGCATCTTCATGTGCACCAACTTGCACCAGTGCATTGCGGTTCACACCACGTTCTCAAACATGAACAAAACATGCACCCGCATGTTTTTAAAACTATTTAGCATGCATAACATGAGACAAAAACATATCTAAAGCATGGAAATGGGAGTGGAAAAATGGGAAGCCCGAAAAATGTAACTTACCTAATGAAGATGATGCTGATGATGGAATCCAAAGAAGAATGAATAGATCTGAAGATCTAGCACTTGCTGTTGATCCCTGATTGCATCTGAGGAGATTCTAAAATAAACTACTTAAACTAAAGAAAACTTTGATGGAAGTCAGGGGAATGGAAAGAGATCTTCCTGCCAAATCTCAAAGATGATTGCAAAGAGAGACACCATGCAGCAACCACAAGATTGAATGACAAAAGTGGGGGGGGGGGAGAGAGAGAGAGAGAGAGAAAGAGGAAGAAAGGAGCTAGGGTTGCTGGCTAATGTTTGCCTGGAAAAGAGAGAGAGAGAGAGAGAGAGAGAGAGAGTGAAATTGTTTCCTTGTTTTGAGCAGCTAGTGTTTAGGATAATTTTTGGGCCAGAGAGAGAGGCTAAAGAGAGAAAGATAGAGAGTGGAGAGCACTTTTTAGAGAAAAGGAGAAAAGAACCTTCAGATTAAGGTTTTGGATAAACTAAGAATAGGGTTTCTAAAAAGGGACCACAATGTAATACATTACCCTAAAGGTGGAAACCAAGTGCGGAAAAGGAAACTAACCACAAAGAGCCAACTTAAAACAAACAAAACCACAAAATAATAACTAAAACACAGCACGATATATTCAATTTTTAAAAAAGAAACCACCAAGTCTCCATTTGTTATGTTTTGGTCTAATCCAAATGCACAAAATAGAAAATATTTTTTGTAAAAAGAAAAGAAAATAATATGAGCAAGGGAATATTTCATGTATAAAAATTTGAAAAGATGTATAAGTTTGTTGCTTCTATAAATTGAGGATGTTGTGTTGGGGTCGAAGTTTGGCTCATTAGAGTTACAAGGGAGAGGATAACTGAGTAACAGGGCTTACCAAGTTAGGATGAGGGTCGGTATTGGTAACCATCTATTTGTTAATAAGAGATTTAATCAACAGAGCCAATCAAGGAATCAACATCAAATGGAGCAAGTCAATTCGGAAATCAAGAGGATTCCATCAATCTATAAGTAAATTCAGAAGTAAAGGGATTCCATCAATTAGCTAGTCAATTAGAAAATCAAGGGATTCCATCACTTTGTCTTATCATTCCTTGTATATAATTAGACTACCACAAATAGAATATATAGATTAGAAATGAGAGAAAATCACAATTGTAATTTAAAAACTTTTCTGAATTATTTCTGTATAATTTTCTATATATATGAAATAACAAAGGAGAAGAAACTCATTCAGATAAATTGACATGGTATCAGAGCCTTCTATCAAAATCTGAAATAGTCTTGTTTTTGGCTCTAGGGGCTCTGAATATCTTTGGTTCAGTTCTAGGGACTTTAGTGTCCTTGTTTCAGCCCTAAGGGCTCTCGAATATTTGGTCTTCTCCTTTTTTTTGTTTAGTAGTTCTAATTTTGGAATTATTTCCAGATCACATATTGTGGAATTTTTATTTCGGAGAGTTACACACTTTTGAGTTTTTTTTAGATCACTATGGCAACAGACAACTTTTCTGTTCGGTTCAGTGGAAAAAACTATTCGGCTTGGGAGTTTCGATTCAGGATGTATGTCAAAGGCAAAGGACTCTGGGGACATATTGATGGGTCTTCTATTGCACCAAATGACAAAATTGGCCTTGCTACGTGGGAGATAAAAGATGCTCAAATTATTTCTTGGATTCTGGGATCTATTGAGCCACACATGGTCAACAATTTACGCTCTTTTACAACAGCTAAGGAAATATGGGAATATTTGAAACGTATTTATAATCAAGACAACAATGCAAAGCGCTTTCAGTTGGAGCTCGATATTGCAAATTACAATCAGGGTAATCTTTCAATTCAAGAATACTATTCTGGTTTTCTTAATTTATGGACAGAATATTCAGCCATTATACATGATAAAGTACCACGAGAGGCACTGTCTGTCCTCAAAGACATTTATGACACTAGTCGGCGGGATCAGTTTCTCATGAAACTTAGACCAGAATTTGAGGTTGTAAGGGCTGCTTTGCTGAATCGAAATCCAATTTCCTCTATGGACGTGTGTGTTGGAGAATTACTCCGGGAAGAGCAGCGATTAATTACTCGAGAAGCTATGACACAAGACAAACTTACTTCAAAGTCTGTAACAGTTGCCTACGCTACTCAAGGGAAGAGATATGAAGCAGATTTAGTATTATTCATGGGAGGATTTTGACATATTGCTCAAAATTGCAGTCGATAATTCTGCAACTATTGCAAACAACGTGATCACATTATTAAAGAATGGCCAACATGACTAGAGAATCGTCCAATCAAAGCCTTCCATGTTACGGTTCATTCCTCTTCCCCTACAGAGCCAACAGATCAGGGTCCCATGACTGCACCTCCAGTAGTATCTAATTAAGTTGCCTTGACTCTAGAAATGGTGCAACAAATGATTATCTCAGCATTCTCTGCCTTGGGCATTCAAGGTACGACTAAACACACTCTTCAATATTGGTTTGTTGATTCTACGGCTTCGAATCATATGACTGGTACTTCTGATTAGTTGCGCAATGTTCGACCCTATTGTGGTGTACAACATATTCAAATTGCGGATGGTAATTCTCTTACTATTGCTACTGTTGGTGATATTGATTCATCTTTTCGTAATGTGTTTGTGTCCCCTGGGCTTTCATCAAGTTTAATTACAGTTGGTCAATTGGTAGATAACAATTGTAATGTACATTTCTCTTGTGATGCTTGTCTTGTGCAAGATCAGGGGTCCGGGAAAGTGATCGTGAAGGGGCCTAAAGTGGTAAGATCGTTTCCTATACATTTTCGTAATCATGGTATTTTTTCTTTGACTAGTAATACTGTAACTAATCTAAGTGAGGTCTGGCATAAACGTTTGGGTCATCCCAATTCACTTGTCGTGTCTCACTTATTGAAGCATGGATTTTTGGACAATAAATATCAGTCTTCCTCTTTATTTTTTGATTGCTCTACGTGTAAACTTGCTAAGAGTAAGACTCTACAATTTCCTTCTTTTAGTCTTCATGCAGAAAAGTGTTTTGATATTATTCATAGTGATGTTTGGAGTGTTTTTCCTGTACTCTCTCATACAAATCACAAATATTTCGTGACATTTATTGATGACCACAGTCGGTTTACTTGGATTTATTTTCTTCACTCTAAAGCTGAGGTCTTTTCCGTATTTCAAAGTTTCTTGGCATATATTGAGAATCAATTTTCTACTAGTATTAAAGTCTTGCGATCTGACTCTAGAGGAGAATATATATCAAATGAATTCCAAGTTTTCTTGCAGTGCAAAGGTATTATTTCCTAGCGCTGTCCTTATACACCTCAACAGAATGGTGTTGCTGAACGAAAAAATCGACATTTGTTGGATGTCACTCGTGCCTTACTACTTGAATCTTCTGTTCTCCCTTGATTATGGGTTGAGGCCATGTCTACTGCTGTCTATCTGATTAATCGTCTTCCATCTCAAGTCTTGCACTTTGACTCACCATTTTTTCATCTCTACAACACTCATCCTAGTTATCACACACTTCATACTTTTTGGTGCGTCTGTTTTGTTCACTTACCATCTACTGAGCGTCACAAACTTGGTGCCCAAGCTGTTAAGTATGCGTTTTTGGGTTACAGTACCACTCAAAAGGGTTTTGTCTGTTATGATGCTATTGCTAATCGTTTTCGTACCTCTCAAAATGTGATTTTTTTTTAGAATCACTATTTTTTTCAGTCTCTTGCGGTCTCTTTTACTACTCCTCCTATACTTCCTCACTTTGATGATGTTCTGTTTCCTATTGAGCATTTCAAACTAGGTGTTGTGTATAAGAAACGTAAAATCACTTTAAGTCTTTGTGACATTCACCCGCCTTCTGAGCCTGTACCTTCGGCGCCTCGACGATCTACACGTGTCTCTCATCTACTAGATCGGTATGGGTTCCCACATGCATCTCTTAATGTAACTTTATCGAATATTCCTGTTCCTACTTGTTATTCTCAGGCAGCCCCACATGTGTGTTGGAAACAAGCAATGCAAGATGAGCTCCAAGCGCTTCAAGAAAATCATACATGGGATATTGTTTCATGTCCTCCAAGTGTTAAACCTATTGGCTGTAAGTGGGTATATTCTGTGAAATTGAATTTTGATGGTTCTCTTGATCGTTATAAGGCTCGGTTGGTTGCTTTTGGCAATAGACAGGAATATGGGGTGGATTACGATGAAACCTTTGCTCCCGTAGCCAAAATAACTATTATCCGAACTATTATTGCTATTGCTGCTTCTAAGAGATGGTCACTTCATCAAATGGATGTTAAAAATGCATTTCTGCATGGTGATATTAAAGAGGATATTTTGACTCCTCCAGGTTTATTCTCTTCCTCTTCTGGCGTTTGCAAACTTCGACGTTCTCTCTATGGCTTGAAACAAGCACCTCGGGCGTGGTTTGAGAAATTTCGTTCTACTTTACTCGGCTTTTTTTTTTTAACCAAAGCGAGTATGATTCCTCTTTGTTCCTTCACAAAACAGTGGATAGTGTTCTTCTTCTTGTCTATGTTGATGATGTTGCCATCACTGACACAAATAGTGTTTGATTCAAAAGCTTAAACAGCAGCTCCAATTTTCATTTCATATGAAGGATCTTGGTTCTCTCAACTACTTTTTGGGTCTTGAGGTCTGTTTGGATCGGAAGGATATTTTTTTGCATCAACACAAATATACAGAGGATTTGATCTCTTTAGCTGGATTGCAATCTGCTTCTCCTATTGACACTTTTCTTGAGGTTAATGTGAAATTTAGTCGTGATGAGGGTGATCTTCTTCCTAATCCTATTGTATATCGTTAGTTGGTAGGAAGTCTTAATTATTTTAATAATTACACGTCCTAACATTTCTTTTGTTGTTCAGCAAATCAGTCAGTTTATGCATATCCCTCGACACCTTCACTTCGCTGCTGTTCGTCGTATCATTCGCTACTTCACTTCGCTATTGTTCGTCGAATCATTCGCTACTTGAAGGGTAATTATGGTCGCGACTTATTTTTTCCTGTTGGCTCCTCCCTTCGATTACTTGGCTACAGTGATGCTGATTGGGCTGGCTGCTTTGACACTCGACGTTCTGTTACTGGTCGGTGTATGTTTCTTGGCTTTGCGCTCATTTCTTGAAAAAGTAAGAAACAAGCTCGGGTCTCCAAATCTTCCACCGAATCGGAATATCATGCTATGTCTACTGCTTCAGAGATTATTTGGCTACGCGGTTTATTGACTGAAATTGGATTCCTCAATCCGACCCCACACCTCTTTATGCAGATAATACTAGTGCTATTCAAATTACTGCTAATCCTGTCTTTCATGAACGCACCAAGCACATTGAAGTGGATTGTCATTCTATTCGTAAATCTTTTGAAAATAAGGTTATCTCCCTGCTGCATATTACCTCAGAACTTCAACTAGCTGATGTACTTACCAAAGCACTACCTCGGCCTCGTCACCAGTTTCTCATAAACAAATTGATGCTTTTTGATCAATCGCATCAATTTGAGAGGGGATGTTAATAAGAAATTTAATCAACAGAGCCAATTAAGAAATAAATATCAAATGGAGCAAGTCAATTCGGAAATCAAGGGGATTCCATCAATCTACAAGTAAATTCAGAAATAAAGGGATTCCATCAATTAGTTAGTCAATTAGAAATCAAGGGATTCCATCATTTTGTTTTATCATATCTTATATATAATTAAACTACCACAAATAGAATATATAGATTAGGAATGAGAGAAGATCACGATTGTAATTTAAAATTTTTCTTAAATTATTTTTGTATAATTTTCTATATATATGGAATAACAAAGGAGAAGAAATTCATTCAAACAAATTGACACTATTGAGGACACAGTTACCAAGAGGTGCCATTTATGTGGTTTCTATAGATTTGAGTAAGAGTGTAGGGTTATGAAAATTGTTATAGTGAGCAATTATGGGAAAAACTTGTTCATTGATAGATTATAACATTTGATTGTAGTGAATGGAATGAATGTTGGAGGATAATCGTGGGTGTAGGTATGTTGCTGAACTACGTAAATATTGTGTGTTGATGTTGGATCTATTTCCACTGTGTATGCATATTGTTTTTGGCAGGAGCAATTTTTCCTAACACCATATATAAAAGGTTTCCAAACTAGAAGGTCCTCTGGCCCCATAAAAAGACAACATGCACTTATATGGTCTTACCTGTGTGCGTTCCGTTCCAGCATATTTATCACTTTGATAATGCCATTCCATGGAAACATGGCGTGATAGTACTTGTGGTGTGACGGATAATTTTCACTGTTGTGAATATCTATTTATGAATTAATGGGAATTTCTAGGAAGTTCATGCCCATATTTGTAGCCAGAATGTGTGAAACAGCCAATGACTCCAAAAACTAAAGCTAATGGACAAAGGTGCATTTATAATTTGTAGCCGTGTTCTAAGAAAAGAGTACAAAAGATAATTATGGTAAAACTGGAGAACTACCTTGTGCCGGTGGCCTCCTGTATTTATATAGAGGAATGCAAGTGTACAAGGAATGAAATATTCCAAGCTAAGATACTCAATACAACAACAAACTGAACCTTAAATTCAATAATTTGAGATCGGTCATTTGAGAAACAAATTATGATTAAAAAGAAAAATAAATAAATATAGAAGAGAAAAATAAAAAAAATAAAAAAATAAAAAAGTAAATAAATAAATATATATATATATATATAAAATATATTAGTTTAATTTGTATGGATTCTTCTACGTCATTCATTTCTATCCAAAGTTATCTTCTCATCTAAATTCTTAACTATCATATCTTTATTAATAACTTGCATTCAAGTTTTCAATAGTCTACCCCTACGTTTTACTAAATCTGTTATATTTAAGTTCTTGATTCTCCTAACTAGTGCGTTCTTAGGTTTTCTTTGTACATGCTCAAATCATCTCAAACGACACTCTCGTATTTTATTCATAATTGAATTAACTTCTAACTTGTTACGAATTTTTTCATTTCTAATTCTATCTTTTCTACTTTTGTCACATATCCACCTAAATATTCTTATTTCTGTTACGGTCATTTTTTATTTTTGTTGTTGTTTAATAGCTCAAAACTCAGTACCATACAATAATGCAGATTTAACCACGATTCTATAGAACTTTCCCTTCAAATGCATTGGCATCGTGCGATCGCAAAGAATTCCGGATGCCTTTCTCCATTCATCCGGTCGGCTTGAATTTCTATGGTTCACATCTTCATCTATATTGCCAAGCTTTGTACGGATCTATCACAATTTAAGAAATTTAAAACAACATAATGGATAAAATAAATACAAAACTAACCCATCTATGTCATGAGTTGAAGTCACGACATGCACTGTTCATGCATGTCGTGATTTCAACTCATGACATATCTTAAAAATAAGGCATGTCGTGAGTTCAAGTCACGACATGGGGTATGTCGTGACTTCAACTCATGACATGCACCCACTTATCCACAGAGAGAGGGCGGGTGGGTCCTACCCCCTGTCTCTCTCTCTCCCCACCCCTCTCTCCCTCCCTCCCTCCCTCCCTCCCTCCCCTCTCTCTCTCTTTGGATAAGTGGGGTGTATGTTGTGAGTTGAAATCACGACATGCCCGACATGCATGAACAGTGCATGTCGTGACTTTAACTCACAATATAGGTGGATTAGTTTTGTATTTATTTTGTCCGTTGTGTTGTTTTAAAATTTTTTTTCTTAAATTGTGATAGATCCGTACAAACCTCCTATATTGTCATCATTTTGAATGATAGAATCTAGATATCTAAATCATTTATTTTCCAGTACATATTGTCCATCAAACTTAATCGTTTTTCGTCATTTCAATGATTGTTGCTAAACCTATAACTCATATACTCAGTTTTCGATCTACTCAATCGAAATCATTTGGATTCTAGTGTGATTCTCCATTACTCTAATTTAGTATGAATACCCTATTTAATTTCATCAACTAGAACTATATCATTTGTAAAAGGTATATACCATGGTATTTTATGTTGAATGTTTTTTGTGATTTCGCCTATTACTATTGCAAAGAGGAGGGGACTTAATGCTGAATCTTGATGGAGTCCGATGTTAATGGGAAAGCTATCGCTCAAACCCCCGCGAGTTCTTACATTAGTTACAGTTCTCTCGTACATATCTCTAATAAGATTAATATATTTCGAAGAGATCCTTTTCTTTATCAACACCCATCACAATACGTCTCTGGAAACTCTATCATATGCTTTTTCTAGATCAATAAATACCATATGTAAGTCTCTCTTATGTGCTCTATATGTGTTCATCAAATGTCTTAACAAGTGGATTGCTTTCGTAGTGGATTTTCAAGGCATAAATCCAAATTGATTTTGAAAAATGTTTATCTCCAATCTCAATCTATGTTATATCACTCTTTCCTATAATTTCATGGTATGACTCATAAGTTTAATTTTTCTATAGTTGGAGCAATCATGTATGTCTCATTTATTCTTATATAACGGTATGATTATACTCTTCCTCCATATTTGGGGTATTCTCTTGGTTTGCCAAATTTTGTTGAAAATATCCGTTAACATTATTATACTAAATTCACCTAAATATTTCCATATTTCTATAGGGATGTCATAAGGTTCTATGATTTTATTATTTTTCATTCTCTTTAAAGCTACCTTCACTTCATGGGAACGCATTTTACGTTTAAAGTCTCTATTAATATCTTCTACAGGTATCTTAATATCTCTTATATTTGTTGTACTCTTAACATTGAACAGATTATCAAAATAATCTTTCCAACGCTTTCTTATGTCCTCGTTCCTTATAAGTATATCATTGCACCGGTAATTTGTAATTTCATTCAAGTTTTAAAGTAAATTCCATTTAGTGGTTGGGGCAGAGAATTTATTACTTCATCCTATTTTAATAAATTAATGTATATGAAATGCCTATTTATGAATTATGAGAAGCTCATTGTTGTCAATGTCATGAAGGGCAAGGGAAGAATTTTAACCTCCCTATGCTACTTTTAAGAGATGTGAGGTTCTCTAAATAGCGGGTGGGTTTAAAATTTTGTCTAATGGAGTATATCCTTCTCATGTTTTATACAGACAAAGACAATTAGATTTAACTAATTGGATTTCCAAATATATTATTGATTATTATTTTGTGATTTAATTGTTCCTTATTATTTGTTAGTGTCACATCTCACATCACATCCAAGTTGCATGGTAGATCATTTGGTCTTCTCTTGTCCAAAAAAATTGCAGAGATTGCTCGGACGCATCTGCTGGTCAATGCATATGTCTGCAAGGGGAAATCTGAGGCTTTGGATGGTAAAGTTATGGTAATGCCATCACTGTTATCTTAGCTGTTTCGTTGATTTCAGACAAAGTAACTTATGTTGGGGAATCTCTCTCTTTCACTTTCTCTCTCTTTTTCCCTCTATCTATAAATAGCTTTATTGCTAATATCAAATGAGTATTGATTTTTTGCTTCTCATATATATCTAGATTGCTTGCTCTGGAAAATCTGATGCAATTGCAGGGGTTGAGCGTATCCTTTCAGGTACTATTTAATCTGACCTGTGATCAACAATATGCTCGGCCATGTATTTCTCATAAGTTAGTGCTTTCTAATTTTCTCATGTGTCTTCTCTTACTTAAACCTTTGTTATCAAACAGCTATGTGTTCAAAGCTTTATACATTTAAGGGCGAAGTGGGTACTGCAAGGTACACATCCTTCTCAGTCCCATTGAGCTCCTTAAGATTCCCATGCCTTACCTCTGATTATATGCATAGTTCAAAATCCACTCTGAATCAAATAGATTAGAATTCATATATTTATATCTGGCATCTTTAATTTGCAGTAAAATCAAGTTGGTTAATGAACTTCTCGAGGGTATTCATCTTGTTGCTTCATCTGAGGCCCTTGTGCTTGGCACTCAAGCTAGGATTCATCCATGGACAATTTATGACATCGTTTCTAATGCTGCTGGAAATTCATGGTAAACTGTTATTAGTTCCTCTTTATTTGATAATAAATTTTTGTTTATTCAAGTTTAGATTTGAGGAACATACACAGCTTACTCGAAGCAATTATTTCAGCATACAAGTAGATAGATAATGACACCTGTGTTAGTTTTATTAGTGTGAAAGCATCTACTTGCATATATTAGCCAAACTCAAAGGGACTTTTGAACCAGAAATAAGCATGGTGAAATGTTTTTGAAACAAGCCTAAAAATCATGACATCTGACTGTAAGCCTGCGTCGGGAAATAAAGAGGACATAACCATTGCCTGGCGCTAAAGCTCAATACTGGAGTGTATCTCTAACAGTAACATCCATCCCCTCATAAATATATTATTTGAAGCTGTTATAAATGCTTCCAAATTCAATGTAGTTGCCACTTAAGATTGTCCAGAATAAGCATAGTCACTGCTTGTGCCTCCTGAAACTTTTGAATTTGCATGCTTGGAAACTATTGTGTTTCTCCAGCTATGGAAATAAGGTTGTGTATGTAAATACCTCAGCACAACATAAATGTTGCGAATTTGCTTTGCATTCTGAATATCAAATTAGTTATGAGCCTACTTGAGAAAATTTTAGGCATGATTGTCATAAAATCCACAGTTTTTGCATATGATAGGGAATGTCAGTCGCTACAATTCAGGCACTTCTTTTGCCTGTAAAGGTGACGGCTCTTGCTTCAAGGGCCCTCAGATGGAGTAGACAGGACTAGATTTGACAAAATAGGAGCATCCTTATATTGTCATAGGCCAGCTTCGGCTTATCCAGTTGACATGGCTTCCCTGGTTGTAGTATGCTATTCCAATCTTTCATGGGAAAATGTGTTTTATTTTAAATTACAACATAAGAGCTATTTTCAATTCTTTTATTCTTCAATCTCGCTACCATCTGACTTGACAAAATTCAACAATTTTTGATATTCCATAATCTGGAAACCTTTTAAATGTCCACATGGTTGCCACGAGTCATTCTATAACTTCCATACCTTTTATTTTCCACCGCCTTGTTCTGTTCAAATATCACCGCCTAATTTCAATCAATACCAGTCTGTCTATTTTTATGGCTTGGAATGCCTGGTTTTATGTAGTGCTGATCTTTGCCGCGAGTAGTTTTACTATCAGTCCTTTTGAGCTCCTTTATCTATCAGCTATCCTTCTGTATTCATCTTTCCCCGATGCCCCAAAAGGGACTTTTCAAATAGCATTGTGTAAAAAAATCAACCTTTGTATTTGCTCAACTGCGTGGATGGATAGTGGTGTGTGGGCTCTTGTGTGTGTTTGCATGTTTCTATTAAATTATTTAATCCTGCAAAGCTCTTCCATTACAAATGTGCAAACACCACATACAATTATAGGGACATGGCTGTTACTCTTGCCTCTACATAACATCCATTTCAATACTAATCTTTGCGCATTCTTTTTTGGTAAGCAGGGTCTTCAAGAATCAGGTTCCCCAAGTTCTAAGGGGTAACCTTACCAAACATCATTTTTTGAACAATTTAGTCCAAGTTTTGGTAAGATCCACTGTGACCACCCGGCTTGCATATTCATGGTTTGCTATTGGCAATCTCTCCTGTTACCTTGGTTCATACTTTATTGGAATTGGAAGGTCATTTCTTATGTTGTACAGCAGCGTATCATTTAAATATTATATGCATACCCCCAACAGATATTTTAGGTAATAGTATCTTAATAAAATTATAGTGTGGGTAGTGAATAGTAAAATTTATGGTAAGAAATGATATGAAGTATTTAGTAGGAGAGATGGACATGGGTCACTAATATGGCAATGACAAGGGACTATGGATTGTGGTAGGTAGCCGATTGGGTTTTTAGTAGCATTTTATAGTGTTGGTTATCATATTATTGAGTGAGAAATTTGAACCGACTTATGCAACTAACTGCCACAACATGAAGCTATAGTTTGTCATCTAATTCTAGATCTGTTAGGATGTGGTGAGGAGTATTGACATATTTTGGACATGCTAATTTCTGGAAGCCTTATTCACTAATTGGTATGATTATTCTATAAGAAAATATTCAATGAGTTTAGAGAACATGCATCCTGCTCAAGATTTTAGGCTTGCAGTGTTGTTTTCTTATGGGTAGTTTTAAAAGTTTGACCAACAAGGCCTCTAGATGGAACCGAAAGAAATTGAACCTGAATTTTGAATCTCCAATCTTTTGGATGAATTTATGATTTGGGAAGTAATCATGCACATGAAAATATGATGTGAGGAAACTATCATCATAAGAAGTTTAAACAAGTGATATCTTGTAAGCCAAACTAATATCTGGACCACCTGTTTAAGATACTTCCACAGCCACAAAAGTGAGCTCCAAGCTCTTTAAAAGCTAAAAGGTAGAGAAGAGTAGAACGCCAAGATTTCTATCCAAGATCTACCTCAATTAGCTGCACTTAGTTTGGAAATTGAATGAGACTGTTAATTGTAGAACTAGGAGACACTAAGATGTATCATTAACTAAACCTGTGTTTGTTATCCAATATATGTCCCTTGGTTTGCCATTTCTCTCTCTCTTTTTCTCTTTTAAAGTTATTTTAATGAAAATTTATGGATCTTGAAGTTGCGAGTGGATGTGATTGCCAAAAGAGGTGGCTAGTGACATGAATATGGTAATGTTTGCAGCTAGTTGATATTAGAATGTGTGTGTACAAGTATATGAAATGGATGTAGACATATATTGAGAATTATAGATGCCAAGTCAGCATTGATTAAAAATGCTTTGAATAAGGTTTTCATCTCTTCCATTCCATGCTTTGAAATGAGGTTGATCCTTATTGGATGGTATGCAAGCCCTAAAACCACATAAGAGAATCGTGGACATTTTGCTTAAAATTATATATTGGTGCTATTTTGCCTCTTAAATGGTTATGTGATAAGATCCAGCATTTACTATTTTAACAAGATGTTGGTGGTCTAAGTAATTATCGTTTAACTGTCAGCGGAATATTCTGGATGTGGCCAAGATGCTGAAATTTCCTCTTCCACTCCTGGCAGTTGCTCATCAACAACTAATTGCTGGTAATGACTTTATCTCTCTCTCTCTCTCTCTCTCTCTCTCTCTCTCTCTCTCTCCCTCTCCCTCTCCCTCTCTTTGTATATACTGATATAAATGGTTTATTTCTGTTGAAATGACCTGATGTTTGCTTATCTGCCCTTCTTATTTCAGGCTCTTCACCTGGTCATGGAGATGATCATGATGTTACATTGCTAAAGGTTCAATTTTCTGTGAAAAATATTGTTATTTTTTATTTGCTGCAAGTTGTTGTTGCTGGAAACTTGTTGATACAGTTTACCTTTCTCATTTTTATGTACTGCACAGGTTTGGGAAAAAGTTCTTGGAATCAACATAACAAATGCAGCAAATGCAGAAACCTATAATCCTGAACATCTGGCAGAACAAGTAACTAGGCATTCAAATTCAGTTAATCGAATTGGGTTTATCGGTCTTGGAGCAATGGGATTCGGCATGGCAATTCACCTGCTGAAGTCAAATTTTTGCGTCATTGGCTATGATGTAATCACTTGAACTGTGTTTGTTCTTTCATCCCATAGTATTTAGTTTTCTTTTCATGGAGATGCTGTATTTTCAGTTCCAAATACTTTGAATTTACTAACGAGGCCTTTTAAAAGCTTGAAATTATGAAATAGCTGAATTTAGAGGAGATGCTATTATTTGAATAATATAATTCTTAAAGATGAATAATTATTTTTGGACCTATTTTAAACGAATAACAGGCTTTAATCTCTTATAGCTAACACCAAAATGGCTTGGTTAAATGCTTGTGGTGGCTTCTTAATGACGCTAATATAGTGACTGACCATGGGGCTTCTGATTTGGCTCTAGAAAATCTATTGTTTCATATCTTGTAAGCATTTGGAGGGGTCTCAAGTGCTACTAGGCTTCCTTCAAACCGATCATCGAATAAATAGAGGGATCAAAGTTTTTTCTTTGATTGCATAAACCAAGTAATCTCTGTTATATATCTTCCTGGACAATATGCATTAGCAGTCCTTTCTCTTCTTTGTTGTATAATCTTCTTTGTTGTATAATCGAGTCATCTTCGTAATTCTAATGCCTCAAGTGAGGAAATTATGTTTCTTTTGTGCCTTACCCTGTTGCTGTGACCTCCCTGTAGGGTAATAGTGTCCTTGACAACGTATGCATTTAAATGTGATACAACCTTCATTTCTTATCCTTTTGTATCCTAACAACCTGAAGGATCTTTCTGTACCATTATGTCTGACGGTGTTGTTCTTTGACACTTATCTTACCATGCTAGGTATATGAGCCAACACTATCTCGATTTGTAAAAGAAGGTGGTTTGATTGGTAACTCTCCAGCAGAAATATCGAAAGGTAATTTGAGGTTAACAAAATTTGCACCATGAAAATTTGCAAACAACAGTTTTAGTAGGCTGTTTTTTCATTCCCCCCTTCCTCCCCCCATGCCTACTTACAACTATAATATATGCTGTATCTGATGCATTCTTTGAGTTGCAAGGACAATGTATCCTCCTAAAATATGAAAAGGAAAAGGATGAAAACTAAGCAAATGACAAATTAAGAGAACATGTTCATTGGATGCCTTGCTATATCTACTCTGACTTCGGTTCTAATCCTAGTGGTAGTTTCTGGTCCTTTCAATAAATTTGTGTCTTAAAGAAACTCAAGTTTTCTCAAATCATTGTTCTATGATATGAGCTGAGTTTTGAAGGTGGTGGCCATGTTATGCAAAAGTGCTATGACACTATACATAGGGTGTATTGGTTCCAGCTCTTCCAAGAATTGCATAACTAGAATCTGTGCTGGTGTTGACTGTTTTATACTTCTACCACAACTTTATGTTTTATGCTAGAACTATCAGCTTTGAAGGAATCTGAGCAACACATTGTCTCTTTCAAAAAGTGCAATGTTCAAAAATGCTAAAGGAATTGGCTTACGAAAAGGTGTCCCTTGGATGTCCCATTTTCACTTGACATTTGAAATGCCAGGGTAGCTTTGTAAAGTCTTCGATCATCTTTCTTTTTCTTTTGTTATGCTAGGTTGCTTCATCAATATTCTGGCCACGGCAGCTGGATTTACAGTTTGGCCTCTTATAGAAACTACTTTCAAGTTCATCTACCAACTGCGAGAGCAAAGCTGTTTTCTTCCTGTTCTCCTTGGAACCTCTAGCTTAGGCTGTTTCTTTGTCTTTAAAATTGCACCTCTCCTAGGACTCTTCTGAATATCCAGAATGAGTTCCTGGGTTTCATCTTGCCTATCCAAGGTTATAAATTGTTAATGCAAATGTGTTGATTTCACAAGATGAAAAGATCTGCTTAAGATATTACTGACAGGGCAGCAAGCAGCTATATATTCGGAATGTAGTTAGCTAGATCTTTGTTTCAAAAACTAGAGGTTGGCTTAATTCCCAAAAGCACAAGTGGCACTAGGGATATTTGTGTTTGTAATTAGGTTTAGTTTAGATCATAATAATGCTGCCTGCTTTTCTTTTGGGCATTGAATCATGTGTTTCCCTAATAGATGATTTCTTCCAGATGTGGACGTGCTTGTGATCATGGTAACAAATGAAGCTCAAGCACAGAGTGTTTTATATGGGGAGCTTGGTGCAGTGGCAGGTAATTGCAGTGTATAATATCTACCTTAGTATTGGAGCATCTGGCTTATTTCCTTTTATCTTGTAGCCCTTCCATCAGGAGCGTCTGTTATTTTGTCATCCACTGTTTCTCCTGGATTTGTTAGCCAACTTGATCGCAGGTTACAAAGTAAGTCCAATATGCAATTCAGATTTTATTTTGAAAGCAATGTTCCTCTATACAATTTTTTTTCCCATTATATTCTTATTTTGATATGCTCTTTGTAAGAAATAAGGGAGAAAAACACAAGCATTTACATGGAAAGCCCCAACTTGGGGAAAAACTAAGGGACAAAATTCTCTGTATGAGAAAAATTGATTACATAAGGAACTGTAAAATGAGTAGTGACTGAACTGCATCCAAACCCTAATACGCAATGTGTGTGTGTGTGTGTGCGAGCGCCAAAAGCAAAATTCTAACCGAAACTGTAATGGTCTATACAGCAGGTTTATTGGGTTGGGTCAAATGGAATTTGGTTACTATATCATAACAATCTCCATCTTGACATGAATTATAATGCAAAATTCCAACGTACATTAACAGAACTCTCCACCTCTTCCACAACAACTTGGATTTTAATCCTAAATTTTGTGATCGATCATTTGAGAGACAAATACAAGAGAGATGAAAAAAAACATATATATGGTTAAAAATTAAAAAAAAAAAATAAATAAAAATTTATAGAAACTTAAAATGACAAAAGAGGTGATTTAACTTGTTTGAATTCTCTTACACCATTTATTCTTATCTAAAGCCATCTTTTCAACTAAACCCATAACTATCATATCTTTTCAGATAAATTACATCCAAGCTTTCAACGGACTAACCCTACGTTTCACTAAATCTCTTATAATTAAGTTCTTAGTTTTCCTAACTGGTGCATCTATGGATCCTCATTGCACATGTCCAAATCACCTCAGACGATATTCTAATATTTTATCCAAAATTGTGATCACTCCCAACTTAATATATATTTTTTCATTTTTTATTCTATCTTTTCTAGTTTTACCATATATCTACCTAAATATTCTCATTTCAGTTATACTCATTTTATGTTCTTGTTGTTGTTTAATAGCCCAACACTTAGTACCATATAATATTATAAATTTTATTGTGATTTTATAAAACTTTCTCTTCAAATATAATGGTATCGTGCAATCGAAAAGAACTCGACGGCCATTTTCATTTTATCCAACCCGTTTAAATCTTATGAGTCACATTTCTATCTATATTACTATTGTTTTGAATGATGGAATCAAAATATAAAAAACGTTCACTTTTTTGTACGTTCTCTTCCACAACAAATAAAATTCAATAGCTCATATCAGCCAAGTCCAAACAATGCTCAAACTTCAGAATAGGAAGTGCCTTGGTTATCGTATCAGCATGATGTTATGCACAAAGTGATATTGAATATCTAGGTGCTTCGTTCTCTCATGAAACATTTAATTTTTTATGAGAAGAAATGACACTATCACAAAAAGACTGGTGATTTGTGAATACTTGCTTAGTTCACCAAACAGAGCCCTCAACCAAATAGCTTCTTTACAAACCTCTATAATAGCCATATACTTGGCCTCTATAGCTGACAAAGCAAGGTAGCTTTCCTGGTAATAGCACAACTGCCAATAATAAAAACATACCTTGTAATAGATTTCCTCCTGTTAAGATTCCCAGCAAAATAAGAATTAAGATAACCGACGACTCCATCTCTAGTACTCGTACACTACAAACAAATATCAGCAGATCCACCCAAATATATAAAAATCCACTGAAATGCTTTCCAATGTTCTTTACTGGGATTTGCGATATATCTAAACTGTAATGACTGCAAAAGATAAATTTAGTCGAGAACATATCACGGTATACATAAGGGACCCAACTGCATTAGAGTATGGAACTCGAGACATATAATCATGCTTGTGATTTGTCTTTGGAGATCAAGCAGCTGAAATGAGCTGCTAATGGTGTATTAATGGTCTTGGCATTTTGCATGTTAAACTTATAAAGAATTCTCTCGATATACCTTTTTTTCACTTAGGTATAGCTTGCCTTCTTGTCTATTTCTTGGAATCTCTATCAAAGAATCTTCCTTACTGCTCTTAAATATTTCATCTCAAACTCCCCACTTAGCTGTCATAATTATTTCTCTTGAACTTATAGGTGGCCATTAAAATATCAAATCTTTTTATAACATTGTTTAGGTGACTCTTTCAGTCTAGAAATGGATCAGTTTTTTTTCCAACAGACACACATAATCCTCTTTTTTTGAAACGGTAAAACCATCAGGCCACAACATTTAGATGTGTTTCTCAAGTTTTCCATGTTAAGATATTGTCTTAACATCTAATTGCTCAAGTTTTAGGATCGTGTATAGCCACAATACCAAGCAAAACTCGAATGTAAGTGTTCTTTACAACTGGAGAAAACACATTGTGAAATCTGCACTTGGAACTTTGTACCATTTTGTAACTAATCTTGCATTGTACCTGGTTTCTTCAACTGTGGTGTTCTTTCTTTTCTTTTAAACACCTATTTGTAGCATTCTGCTTTCTCACCCTTAGGCAATCTCACCGGATCTCATATACCATTATTATATAGTGATTCTCTCTCCTCCTGCATAGCAATCATTCATTTGCCAGAATTGTTACACAATTGCTACAACTAAGTGGCTTTGAATAACCAGAAGGTTCCTTATCTGAATCATTGCTTGCTGCTATGTTCAATGTATAAGCAACCTAATTCGCCTCAGCATATCTCCGAGAAGATTTAATATCTCTCGAAGAACTGTCTTTAGCATTAGAATACTGCGATGTCACTAGTGGTGGTAAAGAAGAAATAGCACCATTATGCATTTCTGGCCAGATTGTGAGGAAGACAATGGTATATGCTCTCACCCAATCTCAAACTCCGCCTTCGTCTCATCTATTTCTAACCCAGACTATGATGAAGAGAATGGTGTAAGCTCTTACCCAATCTCAAACTCCACTTGTGTGCTCGATCTCTCATTAATTTAATTGCATGATTTCCTAGAAGAGATCTTATGAAGGGTAACATTGTCATAAAAAAAATCTCTGCTAACTATGGCTTTGTTAAATTCTGGACACGATAATTTATATCTCTTAGTACTTGACTTATAACCAAGAAAGATACTTGATACATTTCATAAATGTAGATTCCAGTTTTCTATTATTACTATAAACATAAGCAGGACAGCCAAATATCTTTAAATCAGAGTAATTAGCAGAGGAGAGACCATAGGCATATGTAAATCACAGGCAGATGAAAAAAATTCACTATATGAGAAAAATGAAGTACAAGTGGAACTATGAAATGAGTAGTAAGTGAACACTTTATACCAAAATCCTAATATGCACTATATATATGTGCAAAAAAGCAAAATGTTAGCCGAAAAATATAATAGTCTATAGCACGGGCTTATTGGCCGGGTCAAGTAGAATTTGGGTCTCCATATTATAACACTCTTATTCCATATTTTTTAGTTTTACAATCTCCGGTTTGTATAGCCAATATTAGCTGGCTTATGTTTAGATAGCTGGATTTCTTATTATTTATGTAGTTGAGCTACCATTTTTTATTGTTACTTTCATATAACCAACATCAAGTAGTTCAATGGCGTGAAGCCACATTATGGTTTTTCTTTTGATCCTTGTCCCGCCTTATTTCCCCTATCAGTAGATGAATGACATACAAGTTCAAGGTGCACCAAGAGCAATAGGAAGTCTTAAGAAAACTTTTAGAGATATGACAAAAGCGCTAGGATCAGTATATATTTTAAAAATAAAAAGTATATATTTTTAATTTATTTACTATGTTCAATTAATATTGTATCTTTAATTTTTCCTGACATGACTTGATAGATTCTCAATGTATGTAGAAAATTCCGGTTCGTAATTATACTTGTGTGTTTTTATTAGAAAAAGAGAATAAAACTCTAGAAAGAGATTATATAGAAACTAGAAGTCTGTATTTGAATATGACATAAAAATCTTAGGGCTTGCATGCCTTTTAATATTCAAAATTACAAAATAGCCATAATAATTTTCAAAATTATAAAATGGTTGTAATAATTTCTAATAGTTATTATTCAATCCCAAAATCTCTCTCTCTCTCTCTCTGTACATTATTCTTCTTTTCTAATTAATGTAATGTCGCATTAAGTACATAATCAACGCTAACAGAGTTTTATGATAGAAAAGAGACCTAAAACATATTTATTTTCTTTAAAATAATTATAATGTTGTCTTCAAAATCATTGGATTCATTAAAATTATTTTAATCATAATTAATTTACCTAAATAATTAGAATCGCACTCTAAAATAAATAGTGTATTACTTACAGAAGTCAACAGATAATAATTTATTATTTTGTCTGATTCTACATTCTATCCCAAGTTCATCTGCATCTACATCTACCATGCCTGCACAAGTTATTATTAAGGCTTTATTGTGGGCCTAAACCTCATCCCTTCTGCCTCTAAGGGTGACATTTTGTTACTAACATAATTCAAAGGGAAGATGTCATCTTCTTGGCTGCTATAGAAGGTTCATTTTGTCGATTTCTGCTTTGGCTCTTTTCTGCCATCTTTCTGAGCAAGAGGATGTTATGAAATTGGTTACGTTATTCCAGTTATCTACTTTTCTAGATGGTGATTAATGAATCTTTGATCTGTGATTGGAAAGATGAACAAAAAGACTTAAAATTGGTTGATGCTCCTGTGTCTGGAGGTGTTAAGCGAGCTTCCAATGGAACACTCACGGTATGCATCTGAAGTTGTTCATTTCAACTCCAATTTGACAAATAAAGAGTGCTTCTTAAGTTTGAGTTTCACTTGAGGCTGAGCTACTTATTTCCAATCAGATAATGGCTTCGGGTACAGATGAAGCTCTTAAACACACTGGTTCAGTTCTCTCTGGTAATCAGCATGACTGATCCTTTGAATTTTTTAATGATTTTGCTCAGTCTTGTCTCTAAAGCCCTGCCCTGCAACTTGGATTGTTTATTAGAACTAGTATTAGGTTTGCAATTAATCTATAAAGATAATGACATTACTGATCCTTCTGGGTTAAATTTCGTGGCCAGCATTAAGTGAGAAGCTTTATGTGATCAAAGGAGGTTGTGGAGCTGGAAGGTACCTTACATTCAGTCGTGTATTCAATTATTTAGGTGTTTTTGATGGTTGTAGTGGAAAATTTTGGTATGATTGTATGCACTCTTAGCTTGTAATCTGGGGCTACTTTTTTATTTTTGTGAATATCAAGTGCTATTGATGTGACTTTGTTATGAATTTATTTGATTGATGTCTCTGATTGTCCATTACATGGTTTTAATGTCTTTGCTCTAGTGCTGTGAAGATGGTTAATCAACTGCTTGCTGGAGTTCACATAGCAACCGCAGCTGAAGCAATGGCATTTGGTGCTCGATTAGGTCTTAATACAAGGGTGCTATTTGATTTCATCACAAATAGTGGGGGAACGTCCTGGTATTTTCACTCTCTATAGGCATTTGGAATTGTCTGGCATAAAATATTGAATTCTTTCGGTGTTATACTCTCATTTATACTTAGCTCCAATGTTCCTTTGATCTTAACTAGGGGATTTTTTTTTTAATTTAAATATTTTGAGCCTGCTGACTGCCTGTGCCTTCCATAGGGTATTCCTTTTCTTCTATAATTTTTTGGCATACATATCTACCCCTGTTATTGCATTGGTCCTGCTCAATTGCAAGGGAAGATGTTTAGCAGTTAGAGAGTTTCAAGACTATTAAGATTCATCTTCTTCTGTTCTTTGAAATTATTAGCAGCTATAGTAGAAAAGAATTCCTTGATCAGCATAAAATTTCTTTCCTACAGCAAGAGAAACCCATGGCATTCTTGTTCCACCTACAATGGGTCAAAAAATGTAGAGAGCTTGCTTCATTGGAACAAAGTACTACTTAGGTTCTTTGTATTACAGAGGGTTTGAGCTGATAGGGCATGTTGCAACAGCCTCTTAAGGTTTACAAGAGACATGCAGAGTCAAAAGCACAACATTTGGTTTGGGATATGACTAATAATAAGGGGTTTAGTTGGGATTTAGCTTAAATATTTTAGATTTTATTTTTCAGTTTTGAATTCAATTTTAAGATTGTTTTGTTATGGTAGATAAAATTTATCTTGATTAGCTTCTTATCTCTAAATGAAGTCCTTGTCTTATGTGAATTGGCTCTCTTAGTTGGACAGTTTTTCATCCCACATAGGAGAAGAGTTATATTTTTAGTTAGGGTTTTCTTAAGTAGACTTATGTAGCGTTTCAAAGGCAGACTCTTTTTTTTTTTTGAGACTACTACTGAGTTAATAAACAATCTTTCAAATTGTGAGATGCAATCCTCTTAGGTGTGATGCCTAAGAACCCTAAGTTACGATCTAGGCCAATTTCCCTAATTTTCCTTTCACTTTACACTACTATTACTACACCCATACCTTGTCCTGTGCGAGTTGGTTTCAGAGCTAAAGTTCTTATTAATTTTAAGATTGTCTTCTCACGCGCAACTATAGTAACTAATGCGGAGTTGAGTTCAAGAGTGGAACGTTTAGAGTGCAATATGCAAGAAGTGACAGAACTGTTAAAGAATTTAACTGCAATAATTGGAATGCTGTTGAAAAGGCCGGCACAATCCACTTATGAAGGAATGTCTGAAGCTCCAACTGTGGCGACACAATACCTTCAATTAGTTCAACCACATCCCCAAGGAAGGGATGAATGTTACACAGTTGGAGACATCACAAAGAAAATCAAGATTGAAATCTCAAATTTCAAAGGCAAAATCAATACTGTTATATTTTGTGATCGGCTTAGTTCTCTTGAAAAATATTTTGACCGGTATGATATGAAAGTTTCTCGAAAAATTCGATTTGCTAAGATGAATTTTAAGATTGTCTTCTCACGCGCAACTATGATAACTAATGCGGAGTTGAATTCAAGAGTTGAACGTTTAAAATGCAATATGCAAGAATTAACGGAGAAGTTAAAAAATTTAACCGCAATAATTGGAATGCTGTTGAAAAGGCCGGCACAATCCACTGATGAAGGAATGTTTGATGCTTCAACTATGGCGACCCAATACCTTCAAGTAGTGCAACCACATCCCCAAGGAAGAGTTGAATGTGACATAGTTAGAGACATCACAAAGAAAAGCAAGATTGAAATCTCAAATTTCAAAGGCAAAATCAATACTATCATATTTTGTGATTGGTTTAGTTCTTTTGAAAAATATTTTGACTAGTATGATATGAAAGTATCTTGACAAATTCGATTTGATTAGATGAAAATGGTTAGTTTGACAAAATTATGATGGAGTACGGTGTAGAGCAATCTACAACGACCAGGCTAGCAACCTATTAGAACTTGGCAAGAGATGAAAGTTAAGTATAAGAGAAATATTTCCCTTATAACTATTTTGATCGGATGCATAAAAAAGGTTTTTGCATTAAAGCAAGGCAGTATGAGTATGATTGAATATATGCAGCAATTTGAGGAACTTAGAATGCATAGCCAAATTGAGGAAAGTGCAAAGCAAACAACATCTTGATTTAAAGCAGAATCAAGAGCAGATATTAAGCGAGAATAGGCTAAACAACCCATCTACAGTCTGGAGCATGCCTTCGAAGTTGCATTTGATGTGGAAAAATATTTGAACTATCCAAGTACTAAAGAAATTAGGGTTCAAAGTGGAGAATCTGGAGCAAAGAGACAATTCCCACATAATCAACAAGCCACAACAAGACCTAATGGGGCAATACCAATAACAAAACACATCGGTTTGGAGGAAGAAATAATAAGGGTGCTACCTACTTCAAGTGTGGAGAGCAAGGCCATCTAGGTTTCCAACGCCCACAAAAGTATAATCTACGTATGGGAGCATAAGGAACAATAAAGGAGGCAATTGAGGACGATGAAGCAAATGACTCTTTTGATTATGGAGAATATACGGATGATAATCTTGTAGGCGATGATGAGATGGATATGAATGACAGCGGTACAACGAATCCTCTGAGCTCCAAAGGCAAAGGAAGAAGAATGGAAACGTACATCAATTTTTCAAATGCTCGTGCATTGCGGAAAACATGCTAAAAAGCTTATCATTGATAGAGGTGGTTGCATGAATGTGGTGCCTTGTCTACTGTAGGGCGCCTCAAGTTACCAACCAACCCACACCCTCAGCTATACAAAGCTGCATGGATTGATAACACAACTATCCTAGTAACTGGACAGTGCCTCATCTCCTTCAAAGTGTGGAGCATGTAGTGATTCTGTTCTGTGCAATGTCATCTCTATGCAAGTGATGCACTCTTTTGGGGTCAATCATAATGGTAGAGAGAATATTTACACATTCTAGTATGAGAAGTAGCTCATTGTGCTATGACCTATGAGCAAACACATGGGGAAAAGCACCAACAAAGTCGAGAGAAATGTTGAAGGCACTGGAAGACATCTTCATGTCCTAACAAAGAAGTTTTATATGAAAAGCGAAGAATCAAAAGTGGTGTCGCAAGGGAAGTAGAAGAATGAGAAGATACTCTTATAAGCAACATGCCTTTAGAGACAGTAAAGTTATCTACTGAATTTTCTTATGTTGTACCAGAAGAATTACCTGAGGAACTTCCACTTATGCGCAACAACCAACATGCTATTGATTGGACAACAGAAGCCTAATTACCAAATCTACCAACCTACAAGATGAATCCAAGTGAGCATGAAGAGCTGAAGAGGCAAGTTGAAGAGTTGCAATCAAAGGGGTTTATTCGAGAAAGCGTAAATCCATGTGCAGTCCCAACATTACTCTTGCCAAAGAAAGATGGGAGTGGGTGTATGTGTGTTAATGGTCGAGTTATTAACAAGATCACTACCAAGTATAGATTTCCTATACCTAGATTGGATGACATGCTGGATATGATAAGTAGTTCTACTATTTTCTCAAAGTTAGATTGTGGATATCACCAAATTAGAATCAGGCCAAGAGATGAATGGAAGACTGCTTTCTAAAACTAGGAATGGTCTTTATGATTGGTTAGTCATGCCGACTTTTTAATACTTCTAGCACGTTCATGAGGTTCATGGCCCCAGATATTTCAGCCGGACATTCTAATATATAATAAAGACAAAAAGCACCACATTTTTCATCTACAATAGATATTTAGAGTTTTCTGCCAAGAGATGCTCTATATTAATTTGAAGAAGTGCTCATTTTTTTAAACTAACGTGGTGTTCTTGGGTACATTATTTTCTCTAATGGAGCTGAGCTGGATCCTAGCAAGATTGAGGCAATTAAAACATGGCCAATCCCTACAACCTTGCATGAAGTTAGGAGCTTTCATGGTATAGCCACAATCTACAGGTGTTTTATTTGAAATTTCAGTACTATTATGGCTTCTGTCACAAATTGTATGAAGAAAAGAGAGTTTACATGGATCAATGCTGCATCCAAGGCCTTTGAAGAGGTCAAGAAAAAGATGACCGAAGTACCTATCTTGAGATTGCCACATTTTGACAAAGTGTTTGAAGTTACTTGCGATGCATCACATGTGGGCCTTGGAGGAGTGCTAAGTCAAGAAGGACATCCAATAATTGCCTACTTTAGTGAGAAACTAAATAAGGCAAAATAAAAGTATTCTAATTATGATTAGAAGTTCTATGCGGTAGTACAAGCCCTACGATATTGGCGCTATCAGTTGCTTTCAAAATAGTTTGTATTATACTCTGACCATGAAGCCCTCAAATACATAAACCGGCAAAAGAAGTTAAACCATCATCATGTCAAATCGGTTGCTTTCTTGCAAAAATATATTTTTGTCCTTAAGAATAAGGTTGGAGTGGAGAATAAAGTAGCAGATGCACTTTGCAGAAAATAGAAAATCCTTACTTCCATGACTGTTCAAGTGATTGGTTTTGAATCACGTAAGAGAGATTATTCATCTTATAGGGATTTTAGCATCATATATGTTGAGCTACTTGCTGGACAGCATGCTACTTATCTTAACTTTTCTATATCTAATGAATATCTATTCAAAGGAACACGATTATGTCTGCTTAACACATCTTTGCAAAAAGTTATTTGAGAATTTCATTCAGGAGTAGCAGGGCACATTGGACAAGATAAGACCGTGGTTCTCATAGAAGATCGATCCTATTGGCCATGTTTGAAGCGAGATGTTGCTAGAATTATGGCTAGATGTCGGATATGCCAAATTTCAAAGGAAAGAAGGAAGAATACAGGTCTTTGTGCCCCTTTGCCTGTTCCACATGAACCATGGCAAGACTTAATCATGGATTTTGTGCTTGATTTGCCTAAAACTATAGGGGGTTTTGGGGTTTTGATTCTATCTTTAGGGTAATTGACTGCTATTCTAAGATGGCTCTCTTTATTCCATATTCAAAGACTTTAGATGCCCTTCATATAGCCAAATGTTTCTTTAGAGAAGTCGTGAGGCTTCTTGAGCTATCACTTACAATTGTTTATGATTGTGATGTGAAGTTTATGAGTTATTTTTGGCGTTCTTTGTGGAAATTGCTAGGCACCAAATTGAAGTTTTTATTAGCATTGCATTCCCAAACAGATGGATAGACTCAAGCTATTAATTGAAGTTTGGGAGATCTTCTACGTTGCTATGTACGAGACCATACTTTTGTAACAACTACTAATCAGGGTTAGTAGTTAATCATGATTAATAAGAATAGTCAGCGGTTAATTATGGTTGTTAGATTAATTAATAGTTAATAGGTTGGTTAGTAGTTAACAAATTGGTTAGCAGAATTTAGTAGAAATAGTTAATAGAAATAGTATAAATAGTAATCTCAAAGTATGTAATGGACATAGAATTGAATGGAATTGTATTGTAATCTTTCTTTCTTCCTCTTTGTATTCTCTCTCCTCTCTATCTCCTTCTCACTAGTTTTTCTTTCTCTTCTCCCCAATTTCTCTCTCTATCTTTTTATGACTCCTTTGAGTTGGATTGTTCCAAATTGGTCAGAACTCACGATTCTTGACAGGACGATTAGAAAATGGCAGAGGAGGCTTGACTTAAAGAACAACATGAGAAATTAGATGCAAAAATGATAAATTGCGACTACACATCGACAAGATTTGATGAACAAAATAAAAAGTTGGAATCTTTAATGGCTAATTTTGAAGCAAAATTTGATGCATTATGAACAAGGTATTGATACATTTTCCGAGTCTTTCATTCTACCTACTCCTAGTGAAATTCTACCTACTCCTCAAGAAAGAACCTATTAATGGTGATTTCTTGTCAAATCTTTCAAAAATTGAAACTCTGGTGTTCATTGAGAAAAATTCTTTGTTAGAAGCAGAATATCAATTGTCCAAGAAAGAAGTTGTTGATGATGGGTTCTTGCCAAGCCCTCCAAAGATTAAACTTACAGGATTCCTTCGGCAAAATCCTTCACCAAGAAGCAGTTCAAGAAAAGTTTCTCTCGAATTCTGTCGTCTCCATTTTTCTTCCACTACTCTCCCTACACTCAAGTCACATCCGCTATTCGCCTTCATTATTTTATCTCTCAACACAAATGCAAGGCTTGGTTCAAGATCCATGGATTCAAAATCTCAATTCTTTGTTTCCTATCCTTGAGGACAAGAATGTTTTCAAAGGAGGGGAATATTGTAACAACTACTAACCATAGGGTTAATTGTTAATCATGGTTAATAAAAATAGTTAGTGGTTAATTGTGGTTATTAGATTAGTTAGTAGTTAATAGATTGGTTAGTTGTTAATAGATTAGTTAGTAGAAATTAGTAAAATTAGTTATTAGAAATAGTATAAATAGTAATCTCAAGTAAGTAATGGATATGAAATTGAATGGAATTGTATTGTATTGTAATCCCTCTTTCTCCCTCTATATATTCTCTCTCCGTCTCTATCTCCTCTCTAGTCTTTCTCTCTCTCTCTCTCTCTCTCTCTATATATATATATATATCTCTCTCTAATCTCTCTGTCTCTCTCTCTCTCTCTCTTTACCACCACTCTTTTGAGTTGAATTGTTACAACTTCTAGTTGGGATTTGACATTCCTATGGTTGAGTTTGCAGCTTAGTTAATAGGATTACAGGTCGTAGTCCTTTTGAGGTCATTATAGGAATGATAACTAAGAAGCCAATTGAAGCTTGTCCTAGAACAGAAGCTGAAGCCTTTGCCAAGCACATACAAGAGTTACATGATGAAATTAGAAAGGAAAATTGCCACATGCAATGAAAGTTACAAGTCATATACTGATTTCAAGAGAAAGTTTGCTGAGTTCAAGGAAGGAGACATGGTCACGATTCTACTAAGACTTGAGAGGTTTCCTAATGGACGATATAAGAAGTTTCACTCAAGGAGTGTAGGTTCTTATAAAATATTTAAGAGAATCAGTTCAAATGCTTATGTCCTTGACTTGTCAGATGATATAGGCATAAGTAATGTCTTCAATATTGAGGATTTGACCTTATACCATGGTAATGATATACTTACAAATGACACTGATATTTCTAAGCATCCACTGGGGTCACAATTGAAGGAAGAAGTTGAAGAAATTTTGGACTTTCAAAACGATCACACGACAAATGGCGTTAACCAGAAGTTTCTTGTTAGGTGGAAGGGATGGACGTCCACTTTCAGATTGTACTTGAGTTACAGAAAAGGAGTTGTAGGAGCTTAATCCAGGTCTTTATGATAGTTTTCAAGCTTTTAACTTGCCATAGTCGTGTTCTTTCAAGTCAGGGAGAGATGATAGAGCGCGTTGGCAACAACCTCTTCATGTTTACAAGAGACGTGCAAGATCAAAAGCACAAACTTTGATTTGGGATATGACTGAGAATAAAGGGTTCAGTTGAGATTTATCTTAAATATTTTGGATTTATCTTTTAGTTTTGAATTCAATTTTAATATTTTTTTTATTATTATTATGGTAGATAAGATTTATCTTGATTAGATTCTTATCTGTAAATGAAATCCTTATTCTATATGAATGGATAGTTTTTTGCTCCACATAGGAGAAAGGTTATATTTTTAGTCGGTTAGAGTTTTCTTAAGTTGTATTTCTTTTCTCTATAAATAGGCACTTATGTGGTCTTTTAAAGGTAGATTTTTTTTTTTTTTTTTTTTTTTTTTTGTTGAGATTACTACTTAGTTAATAAACATTTTTTTTTTTTTCAGATTGTGAGATGCAATCCTCGCTTAGTTGTGAAGCTTAAAAACTCTAGGTTGTGATTTAGGCCAATTTCCCTAATTTTCCTTTCACTTTACACTGGACTCCTTAGAAATTTATTATTCAACACTTCTAATTTCCCTACAAAGCATTCTAAGCGACCCATTGGTTCCTTTTAATTTGGAAGTTAATAATTATAAATATTATGTTGATGAATAATTTTTTACTTCCTTTGAAACAGTCTGAATGGTACTATTCCTTTACCATTTCTTGTCCCAAAGTAAGTGTCAATGCCAAGTGAAAGGAAGTTGGCGGCCATCATGGCTGTGAAATGACTGCTACACACCCCTTAAATGGTCCCAGATTACACCACCAGATAGCCAAAATTCTTCCAATGTGTGGTGGCTCTGTGATACCTGTACTCCTGGGACTGCAGCTCTGACCATGACTGCACAGTCAAAACGCACAAAAATTTTGCTTTCCTTGAAAGATTTCTTTCAAAGCGCAGTCATCCTGGCAAATTGTTACGCACATTTTCAGATTTTGTCTTATCTGTGCTTGTGCTGTACAGTTTCCTTTTGTCTTATTTGTCATATTCCCTACCTTTTTTTTTTAGTTTTTTTCTGGGATAGAAATATAGAAAGAAATTTTGTTATCCATCCAACTGTGCTTGCTTATAAGTAATTCTTCATTGAACCAGTCTTGTTATTTCGTCAAAGTCAACAGAGTTTATAAGACAGAACCTTTTCTTAGTGCATTTTGATTTTCTGTTGCAGGATGTTTGAAAATCGTGTTCCTCACATGTTGGACAATGATTATACGCCATACTCTGCTCTCGATATCTTTGTGAAGGATTTGGTTGGATTGACAATGCCCTATAATAAATGTGTAAACAGATATGCATATAAACATATTTGCTGATGCAATCTCAATGCCATGTTCAGGGAATCGTTTCTCATGAGTGCTCATTCCATAAAGTTCCGCTTTATTTATCTGCAATTGCTCACCAACAATTTCTGTCAGGTATTTAACTGAATTATCTTGTTGATAAAAAATGATTTTCTTGGTCCTGTTTGTTTTGTGAGATTTGATACCATGTTTACCATGATTTTATGCCAGAAAGGATTCATCGTATTTTTGTTGGCTTATAACTTGCTCAATCGCGTATACCATATATGGTAGCCTACTGACGCAGCCAGTTGCATGATTGAATTTTTTCAACAAAAATTTTAAGGTTTAAAAGTTCTATTGAGAAAATAATGCCAAAAGTCTTAACTCCTGAAAAACGCATTTGTTGATTCAATTTGAGGAGTTGTGAGAGTTGAGCCATGGCTTTGGAGCCGGGGCTTGATTCTTGAAAACCACGAAATGCTTATCAGACCCTCTTTTGGACTATATATTAGGTCTCCGAACCTTCCTTTGAGACCGTTTCTTGTTCTACATCACCTATGATTTTCTTGGATATATTTTCTTGCAAACAGTTATTTTTTAATTATTTCCTCTAAGCAGGTTCTGCTGCTGGCTGGGGCCGGCTGGATGATGCTGCTGTAGTCAAGGTATGTAAATTTTGAGTTAGCATTTCAGTTGCAGAGGAAAACAAAGATCATGCATTGTAGAGAATTTCTTTTCTTATATAGATTGAGCACATTTTATTTAATGGGCATCAAGTTCAAAATTTATCTTACAAGCTTTCTAGTTATCTATGACCCTAATGCTTAACCTTTTTAAATGTGGAGAAATCCTTTCTTTCCTTAATGTGTTCAAATCACCTCTCAGAGTCCTAGAAGTTTGGCTATGAGCAATCTATAAAGATCAGTTCCTGGTTTTGGCTATGTGTTCTGCTTCACTTACACTTTGTTGTGTCTTTATAGGTTTATGAGACACTTTCAGGTGTTAAAGTTGAAGGAAAACTGCCCTTGCTTAAGAAAGATGAAGTCCTGAAATCTCTTCCATTTGAGTGGCCCATTGATCCCATCGATGAGATTCTCAAATTGCAAGAGATCACATCTAAAACTCTGATTGTCCTGGATGATGATCCAACTGGAACCCAAACTGTTCATAATATAGAAGTGTTGACAGAGTGGTAAGTGGCCTTTGTCTCCTATTTATAACAGGAATACATTGTTAATTTGGTATCATGAGAATCATTAAATTTTGCTTGTCAAGTTAGTAGACAGAGAAAATGTAGTTAATATACTTAGTGTGTATGTGCCCCAAATGAGTATAGATGTAGTTAGTAAAAAACAATTTTGGGAAGATTTAAATAAATTTATACAAGTCATATCTAGTAGAGAGAAGTTATTTATTTGAGGAGATCTAAATGGACATGTAGAAGAGAAAAATGAAGAATTCGAAACTATAAATGGAAACTTTGGATTTGGAAGTAGGAATGAGGCGGGAGGTATCATTTTAGACTTTGTCACAACATCCGATTTGGTACTCATAAACACTTTTTTCAAGAAAAAAAAGTCACACATAGTTACATATAGAAGTGGGTCTAATGTCAGCCAAATAGATTTTTTTCTTACTAGGAGAGGTGATAGAATTACATGTAAAGATTGCAAGATTGTATCAGGGAAGATTGTAGCAACTCAGTATAGACTCCTAGTTTTAGATATGCATCTACCAAAAGGCAAAAGAAGTGTCGTCCGTTTGCGGAGCAAAGAGTTAAATGGTGGAATTTGAAAAGAGAAAAGATGATGACTTTTAGAGACAAATTAATTTAAATAACAAATTGGTCTGCTAATGATGATTCATAAATAATGTGAAAAGAAATGTCTACTAATATTAGGCGTATAGGTAGGGAGGTTCTTAGTGTATCTAAGGGTCAGGCTCCAATAGGCAAGGAGTCATGGTTGTGGAGCGAAAACATATAAACTGCTATTCGAACCAAACGAGTGTTATTGAAATCTTAAAGTAATAGTAGTAGCGAGACATATGAAAAATACAAAAGTAAAAAAAAAAAAAAAAAAAAAAAAGAGGTGAAAAAAATTATCAAGAATCAAAAAGTAAGGTATCTAACGAACTATACAAGAGATTAAAGACTAAAGAAGGAGAAAGAGAGATTTACAGAATTGCCAAACTAAGGGAAAGAAAAGAAAAAGATCTAAATGGTATTAGATATATTAATAGTGAGATCAATAGTATAATTATAAAAAATAAGGACATAAGAAAGTGTTGGATGAACTATTTTGATAATCTCTTTAATTTTAAAAGTACAATAAATATAGAAAATATCAAAATACCTGTAAAAGAAGTTAATAGAGATTTTAAATATAAAATTCATGCTCATGAAATTAAGGAGGCCTTAAAGAAGATAAAGAATAATAAATGCATAAGATCTTATGTCATTTCTATTGAAGTATGAAAATGTTTGGGTGAATTTGATACGGTGATGTTAATGAATCTTTTCAACAAAATTTGGCAAACCAAGAGAATGCCCGAAACATGGAGGGAGAGCACACTTGCACTACTGTATAAGAATAAATGGGACATACAAAATTACTCAACTACAAAGGAATTAAACTTATAAGTCATACCATGAAATTATGGGAGAGAGTGATAGAGTATAGATTGAAATCAGAGATAAGTATGTCTCAGAATCAATTTGGATTTATGCCATAAAGATTTATCACGGAAGCAATCCACTTGTTAAGACATTTGATGAAAACATATAGAATATAGAAGAGAGACCTATATATGGTATTCATTAATCTAGAAAAAGTATATGATAGGGATCTTAGAGACATATTGTGGTGAACACTAATGAAAAAATGAATTTTTTTGAAATACATTTTATTAGAGATATGTATAAGACAGTTATAATCAATGTAAAAACTTGCGGGGATTTGAGTGATAGTTTTTCCATTAACATTAGACTCTATCAAGGTTCGACATTAAATCTTTTTTGTAATAGTGATAAATGAAATTATAAAAAAGTATTCAAGTTGAAATACAATAGTATATATTTTTGGCAGATAATATAGTGTTGATTGATGAAACTAGAGGGGTCATTAGTACTAAATTAGAGTTATGGAGGGTTGCACTGAAATTTAGAGGATTTAAATTGAGCAGGTCGTAAATTGAGTATATGATATGTAAGTTTAGCGACAATTATCAGAATTATGAAGAAACGATTAGGTTAGAAAGAAAAGATGTACCAAGAATCGAACACTTTAGATATCTTGGTTCTATCATTCAAAATGATGGTAATATAGATGATAATATGAATCATAGGATTTAAACGGGTTGGATGAAATGGAGAAAGGCATCTGGAGTTTTTTGTGTTCGCATGATACCACCGTATTTGAAGGAAAAGTTCTATAGAATTGTAGTAAGACCTATATTATTATATGATACTTTAGAATTCTATAGAATTTAGTCTCCAAATGCACTATTGTGTCCTTAGTCTCTTCCTAGAATGGGTTTCTTTTCATAATAGAGGAGAGAAACAAAATGATTCGGGAGTTAGGTGTGTTGCACGTGACCTTTAAGTTGCCACAATTTTTTAAGTCTTTCAATTTTTAAAAGTAATTATCTTTCATTTAGAAGTTTTATGGGGTAATTATCTATAATATAAGTTTCACAGATATTTAAAAGTAATCCTAAACCTAAGGAATCATTTGTGGTTTGGACTAATATTGTATGTTAGAAAGGTGATTAAAAGAGTTATTTTGTATTGTTCCGGATAGGGTTGAGGCAAAGGCTACTACACCCATCCACACTCCAAACCCATTCTTAAAATATTGCAACTGCATTTCTCTGCCCTCTTGATGCTTGTTATAACACCTTGAATACTCATCCTCATTGTGGTGGGTGGGCATAGGTATGGGTCAACCCTTTACGAAGGGAACTTAACCATGATATGGCCACTCTTTATCAAGTGGAATTTCAGCTGTGGTGTGGCCCATATATTGGCCATTATTGCTGAAAATGGTTCCCTTTGGGGCCATAATAGCTTCAATGGGCGGTTTAGAGGAAATAAGTTGTTGGTTCATACCAGCCAATGCTTTTGACATGTTACAATTACAGCTGATCCCACAAAGACCCCAACTGTATCCTATACCATGATTTGAATCTACATTATGTATAGGAATGGATCCTATGGAGGAGGGGGCCTAACTTTTAGAATTCTGTCATATTTTCCTGTCAAAAGAAGATACTTAAATTGCTTTTCTATGAAATATAAAATGAAAAGAAAATTTGTTGAAATGTTCTTTTACTCCATTTGTGTTATGTTCTTGTCTATCACAACTACCCTGAGTATATATGCCTTAAAAATGACGGAAAAATAAGAGAATCAAGAAAGTATTGGTCTCATGACCAATCATAGAGGCATCCATTCCATTTTGTAATCGTGTACTTTTGAAATTTCTATTTGTATTTTTGAGAACTTCACTTCCCTGGTTCTAAACAAAAGGATATCAGGTGGTTGATACATAATGCATCATTCTTGCAGGAAAATTGAGTCACTTGTTCAACAATTCAAGAAAAGACCCAATTGCTTTTTTATATTGACAAACTCCCGAGCACTGAGTTCTCAGAAGGTATAGATATTTCTTATCACGTATAAGTGCCATTCATTCTTATTTAGTTTTTCAAAATGAAAATACCTACTTTTTTGTTGTCTTTCTGTCAATAAATTTCTGTTCCTGAAAGACATTGGGCTTCTTTCAGGCTAGTGACTTGATAAAGGATATCTGTGGCAATATATGTAGTGCAGCTAAATTAGTTGGAAATATTGACTACACCGTGGTTCTGCGGGGTGATTCAACATTACGTGGTCATTTTCCAGAGGCAAGATTTCTCGTTGCCAAGTGTTGTATATACTTGATCAGATGTATCCATGTTATGAACTGAGGCCACCTGTAATATGTAGGAAGCTGATGCAGCTGTTTCGGTACTGGGAGAGATGGATGCTTGGATCATATGCCCTTTCTTCCTCCAAGGTGGTCGTTTCACCATTGAAGATATTCACTATGTTGCAGACTCAGACTGGTACTTTTCTCATTACTCATAAGGAATCAGATGTAAAAAGTGGTGTGTTAATTATCAATACTTCAATTGGTGCTTGTATCACTATTGTTTTAGTAAGTCATGCTCATATACAGTGAATAGAATCATTTCTCATGCCTTTCTGCCTGTTTAGGCTTGTTCCTGCTGGGGATACCGAGTTTGCTAAAGATGCTGCCTTTGGGTACAAATCATCAAACCTCCGAGAGGTCTGGCTTCTAGCACCTGTCCTGTCAAAGCATTTACTTGTTACATGTTTCACACTCATATAGTGATGTTTATACTTTATTAATTAAATTTCTTTTCCCTCTAAATTTTAGTGGGTAGAGGAGAAAACGAAAGGTTGCATAGCAGCCAGCAGTATCACATCTATCTCCATCCAGCTTATTAGGAAAGGTGGACCAGATGCTGTTTGCGAACTCCTTTGCAGTCTGCAGAAGGTATAAGACATATTTGGTCTATTCTAGCAGTCACTACTTATTTATTTTGAAAGGTTGAATGTCTCCATAGGCTGCTTCTATGTCTTGCCATGAACTACATCGGTGCAACGAAGTTGTTGGCACCATATTACGGTGTTCAAAAGCTAAAAAAATAAAATAAAAAAAAAGAAATAGAAAAATGGATGTCTGATGTGGACTGTTTGACCTGTACATGATGAGTATTGGTAGAGTATCATGACCGGCACATATCGAACATGAATGCGGCTTTGATGCCTGCATAAATGTTCATTAAGAGCTATTCCTCAATTCTATTGCTTGGCAAATAATTCATTGAATTTGAACTTTGCCATATATCTGTTTGATAGACATTTGGCATATAATTCCTTTTCTTTTTACTAGCTGGGCCTTTTTCATTCATAGCTAATAGACTCTCTTTCTTGCAATGTGTTGCTTAATGGGTGAATCAGGGATCAACATGCATTGTAAATGCGGCTAGTGAACGTGACATGGTGGTGTTTGCAGCTGGAATGATCAAGGTAGATCTCTAAAGTTTCTTATGTTCGTAACATGGTTGACCTATCTCGTAATGTGGCTAATTAGATTCTTTATACCAAAAATTAATAGGCTGAAAAGAAGGGAAAGCATTTCTTGTGCCGCACTGCTGCTAGCTTTGTTTCTGCTAGAATTGGAATTATCCCAAGGGCTTCAATATCACCAAAGGATCTGGGGATAAACAAAGATGGGAATGGCGGACTTATTGTTGTGGGATCATATGTTCCCAAAACCACTAAGCAGGTTCTCTGGTGATCTTTGGACATCTGTTGATCCTTTTATTTCCTGCCAATCATGTCTTATGTGATTCAGTTATCATGTTTGTATTTTCTGTAGGTTGAAGAGCTCAAATCACAATGTGGAAAGATCATGAAAAGTATTGAGGTATTCTATTGTTTCACTTTGATGATTTCTGTAACCTTGTGCTGTAGGATATAAGGTTAGTCTTTCTCCACGTCCCACCCTTTTCTGAGATTTTGGTCTTCTTTGTTGTAATAGGTTTCTGTTGATAAACTTGCAATGAAGTCAGTGGAAGAAAGGGAGGAGGAAATTAATTATGCAGCTGAGATGGCAGACACCTATCTCAGGGCTGGTAAAGACACATTGATAATGACTAGTCGAGAGCTTATCACAGGAAAAAGTAAATTACTCCTCATTTTTGTGTTCTTTAGTATCTTCTGGTAATTTAGATATATGTGGCATGGATATTTAAGTTCATCACCAAAAAATATTTGCTAGCAGTTGTCTTTACTCTCATATTGTGC
Organism: Dillenia suffruticosa; assembly: GCA_033439265.1. Taxonomy (NCBI): domain Eukaryota; kingdom Viridiplantae; phylum Streptophyta; class Magnoliopsida; order Dilleniales; family Dilleniaceae; genus Dillenia; species Dillenia suffruticosa. The sequence continues at coordinate 19,851,762 of JAVTVX010000015.1, read as the reverse complement.
TTGTGCCAGATGAAAATTTTTGACAGGCTGCAGTTTACAAGATCATCAAAGTCATACAAGATATCTATGAGATTTATCTGAAATTGCTTTACACTATGTAAAAGGAAATGGGAAAAACTTTGACCTAGTCCATGAAACTAAAATTCGATTCAATTAGTTTGTCTATATTATACAAGCAGAGTATAGCATTGTTGGAATAGCCTTTTTGCATTGCTATGAAATGTCATGCATTAAATTTCAACTTTTCTTGCATGCATAGAACAAAATAGAGACTGAGTTTTTCTAGCTATGTTAGTCTCACAATGCCATAAGATGAACTTTTCCTCCATAATCTTCTGTCTCAATTCAAATTATGTGTCAATATTTTCTGTCAGCAGTGTGCTCAGATCTTAGTCTTCATTTGTCTATAATCAGCTTACATTCCTTCAAGATAGATTGCAAACATCAATATATTGATATGCTATTTTGATTTAAATAAAAAAATTTATGGTCTTATCAAATTCAAAAACTATAAAAAAGGAGTAAAAATAATGTAATGGTTTATTATATAATCACTCTAATATTTTATATGAATGCAACTATTTATGCTGTTCTATTTCCTGAATAATCATCTTCATATATCTAAGCACACTACAAAGCTACTAACTCACCCAAGCACAATCACATGTCTAGATTGCATTCTGATTCAACGGGCTAGAGCCACCAGACATTAATCATCTCTCCATAGCAGGAAAGCCAGAGTACATTTTGCACGTTGCTAAGCATAAACCTGTCCACATGTCAACCTCATGATTCTAATTCTCAGAAATGTATACTTTGGGATATGAATGATAATATGGTTGCAAACAGAACAATTAAGCACACACGCATGCAAGAAAAAACTATAAAATATGAAACAGTTATTCACAAGGATGGGAGGACTGTCTTAGTGTTGTGAAAAAAATTTGTTTTGTATTATTCTGGGATATTTTATGCAAGAGAAATGATCACTACATAAGCAAATTTAGTCTTGGTTCTCAATTTAGTGATGCCGTAATTCTTGAACATTATATTCATAGCTGTGGTTGACTATGTCACCCAGATGGATGTGCATAATTCTACACCAACGTTTTATTTCTTTTCTTTGTTTTTTCTTTTCTATTTTTTTTCTCAATCTCAGTCGATTGATTTAATAGTACAATTATTTTCTGTTTAACAGCTCCTTCTGAAAGTTTAGAAATCAACTTTAGAGTCAGCTCTGCCTTGGTGGAAATAGTTAAGAAAATTACTGCAAGACCTCGATATATACTTGCAAAGGTAATTTTGTTTCTTTGAATTATATTTTCGTCCTGGTTTTTTGGGAAGTAGAAAATGACATACATCAACAATGTTCTTGTGGAAATGACAAAGCAAGGGTAATATCGTTTGACAAAAAAATGGGGTAATAAATAATTGCATTTGGGAAAAGTTCTAAATAGAACCAACTTTGTAGAACTAGAAGGCCTAAGGAAACATGAGAAGGCTGTAATAGATAATGTTGTTCTATCATTAGATATGACTTCACTTTATTAATATGGCCTTTGATAAATCAAAAGAAGAATGCAGATTTATTTTTCCAGCCTTGCTAGTTTGCGATATATGTGTTTAGCTTGGTTGTCTTCCCTTTGCCTTTCTCCCTTTATTTTAAAAGAACGTTAGAAAAAGAGAAGCTCAAAGTGATAAAAAGAGGAGTTATCGTCCGGATTAATAATAGCCAAAGAAAAAACAAAATCAGCTGGAAAGGCCCTTTTGGTCCCTAATGTTCTTGTGAAAGGAATATCCCCCAACAAATCCTGCTACTGAAGCCCATACATAAGCCAAAAAACAATCTTCTCCCACAAAAGATGGATAGGAAATGTGTCCTCAAAAACATGAGCATTCCTCTGTAGCCAAATCACCAGTGCTGTACATTTCCAATGTCTTTTTGCATCTTTAGGGACACCAAAACTTTTGCTGTCAGTAAGCTAAAACTCCTCAGATTTGCTTGGATCAATGTATGGCCTCGCAAAGATATCAAAGAGTCCATGACATTAGACCATGCAGGCGAACAACATAAAAAGAGGTGATTACTTGTCTCGCCACCCCTTCTTGCCATAGATCATATGGCTACAGCTTTGATAAGCTGATTGGTCAAAACTTTTCCTGAAGGGTCATTTGAAAATACATGAATAAATAAAAGACAAACCAAAGAAAAATCAAAAACAAGAAGAAAGGGTCATTACCTAGTTGCTGATCCTACCAGGTGCATCTCCAAAGTAAGCCCTAAGCTATGGAACTTCAAAACAAGTGGTCACAGTTGAGACAGGAACCCTGTATTTTGCATTTTTATCAATGTCCAAAAGTAGCTGTCATGGGTATTGATCATTTTTTAAATAGGGAGGAATCACATCTTCAGACATTGCGACAAAAGCTCTTGAAGCAAAACAAGCAAAAATAATTGGGCAAGCTCTGCCTGGTGTTCCTTTGTGGCAACTTGGGGATGGAAGCAAACATCCACGAATTCCATATATCGTATTCCCAGGTTAGTCACAGTTTTCACTTTATCAGTTTTAGCTCCAGAGATGTTTGTTTGGATCTATAACTATTGAGTTGTTATTTCCCAGGTAATGTCGGAGACGGCAAAGCGCTGGCTGAAGTAGTTAAATCTTGGACTCGTCCAGCTAGATTATCATCAACGAAGGAGCTCCTTCTTGTATGAACTCATAAATTAGATGACCTTGGGCTTATTACACCTTCAAATTATAATACATCACGCAATATGCAGAATGCAGAAAAGGGTGGCTATGCAATTGGAGCATTCAATGTTTATAATCTGGAAGGGGTTGAGGCAGTTGTAGCTGCTGCAGAGGAGGAGCAGAGTCCTGTAATTTTACAGGTAAGACACTAAGGATGGAACTTGGATAGTTCTTGAACACAAATAGTCGTCGAGTTAGAATAATAGACAGAGTACATTAACTCAAAGAGCAAGAATTGAGTCTTGCATCCCCAAAGGGATAGCCTAGTGGTCACGAACCCCCTCCCCAACCCCGTGATCCGTGATTCAAATTTCATGTAACCAAAAAAAAAAAAAGATTGAGACTTTGCATGTTCAGGTAAGAGTTTAAAGAGAGTATAAAACTTCATGAAAAGAACACTAATATCACCATTGAAATTAATATGCCCTCATTGGTTATTTTCCAGATACTCTAGCCACCCCATATTTAGTTTTCACAGCTATGCATGAGGCCAAAGGATCTCCTAACAAGACTGGTTATAGATAGGAATTTCACTTTATGTTACTTTCCTTGGAAAAGAACTGGAATTCTTTGTCTCCCAATTGCACATTCAGTTTCAATGCTTTACCTTTTCTATGCATATTATTTTTTTTTTTTGGTCTTGACCATCTGGTATCCGGAGTTTTGCCCCGACTAATCTAGACCGAGAAGTCTGTCAGGCCTCAATTGAGGGGGTTCTCTCCCAACAATGTTTTTTCCGTACCCAGTGGGAGTCGAACTCTCGACTTGGTTAAAGGACGAAAGTGCCCTTCCCACCTACGCCAACATATGTTGGTACCTACACAAAACGCCTCCCAGAAACCTTCCTCAGTGAGCTTCCAATTCAGTTGGGCCACCATCCCTCCCTTTGGATATTAAATGTTTATGGCCATGCTTTTGAATTACTTGGTGTGCATTAGTGGGTGTGGCGTAAATGGTGATTGATAAACCAATTTATGTCCAACACAGGATAAACTTAGAAATTGATTGATGGGACAAAGTTTTCATGTTTTGTTCTTCTGTTGGTTGCTTCTATTTATTGTTTTTACTAACTTTTATGCTCTTCTTCCAGATCCATCCCAGTGCCTTGAAGCTGGGAGGCATACCTTTGATTGCATGCTCTGTCTGTGCTGCTGAACAAGCCAGTGTAAGTAGTAACATATAAGAGTTGGCAATGATTCTTTGCACTTTAGGTTGTACTTTTAAAGCTCTCTATGTTTTTGATATGTGTCCTAGTTTCGTGGTTCAAATCGAGAGCGTTCATATGGATTGACTATGTTGATCTTCCTGATTAGAATATTCCAAAGAGTACGCTAACAGATTACTAGGGCGATTTTATCAGACTAAATCAAAGTACACTGCCCTTGAAAAATGATTTTGTCTGAAATTTTGTTGATAACAGGAAGTGCTTTTACGAAGCATTTAAGTTGTATGTATTCCTTCTGAACATTTAGATGTAGCCCACCTGTACTATTCGGTGACGTATATTGCCAAATGGCATATTGGTTTTACAGTTTTCATATGAACATGTGGCACCAAGTAATATTGCTTTGAGGCTATGGTATTGGACATATGTATACACTTTTAGATTGCTTTACTAGGCATTGAAATTGAGTATTTTCAGCTTTCTAGATATAATATGTTCCTTAATCTTTCCTAATGACACTAATACATGTGCTGAGGCTTACCATTTCAACTGTAATGATTTTCTGAAAGGAAACATTGATTTACTTCAATTTTTGGTCTCTGCTGTTAGAACCAGGAGATTTTCTGAATCTCGTGTTATGGCCTAATGACTAGCCAATATTTAGAATTTAAACTCCTTTTATCCCAGTTGGTTATGGTCTGGAAGATTTTTATAAATCAGTGGCAGCAGGAAAATGTAAACCATTTTCTCCACAATATCAACTTTGACAGAGGACCTATATCTCATCCTACCATGCCCAAAGCAAGGGATGTGAATTGAGGTGCCATTTTTTTTTTTAACTGCTTAGAATACTAAATATGCACTAGTCTTCTCTTATGTTTTCAAGCAAGAAAAGGTTAATGCTTATAAGGAGTAACAGGAATGCACAAATTGAACTGTATACATGTTTTTTATTTGATCCAAAATCTGTATACATGTTTGTTAGGCTTATTACGTGGATATTGCCCCAAAGTGCAGTGATCTTCTTAATTTTATTTATCATTTAACGATCATGTTGTATCGAAGATGGGCATAAAAAACCCTCTTCCCTCTTTTGCATTACAAAAGAAAAAAGAGGGGGGAAAAAGAGTAATATCTCCAACTTATATTCTATTTGTTATCCAATAGAGGCATTTTTTTTTGCACAAAATGGTTTTGGTTTTTCAGATAATGTTTCACCAAGATAGAACTGTTTTTATCTGCCTCTATCAGATCTGCCATTGATAGATTAGCCAGCTTTCATGTACATTGGGGGCATCAGAATGTTGCAAATTATTGCATAAGACTCTTGCTTCAGAAAATTGAAACTGCGCTTGCACTTAATGTTAACTAAAATGAAAATTGATGCTTCACTTTTGACATGTTGACTGCCTCTGTTGCCAGGCTTGCTCTTAGAATATTTTGTGCTTATATGTTTCCAATGTCAGGTTCCAATCAGTGTTCATTTTGACCATGGAAATTCTAAACAAGAGCTTGTGGAAGCTTTGGAGATGGTGAGCTATTTCCTTTTTGTTTTCTTAAATCAGATGGTGACCATTCACTCATCAGTCGTTCAGTGTGATTATATTCCATTAATTCTTAGAGCCTCAAGTTTTCAAGTCGGACTGAATTGTAGACTGATGGCATTGGCAGGGATTTGATTCAGTCATGGTAGATGGTTCACACCTTCCTTTCGAGGACAATGTATTGTACACTAAATCCATATCAAGCTTGGCACATGCAAAAGATATATTGGTGGAGGCTGAACTGGGAAGATTATCAGGAACTGAAGATGACTTAACTGTTGAAGATTATGAAGCAAGGCTTACTGATGTTAATCAGGTTCCTTCCTGTTAGTTCCTGGTAATCAGTCGTAACTTGTTCTTTATGATAGCCTGGTAACAATTGACCTTACTTGTTTCAGGCTCGAGTATTTATTGATAAGACTGGGATTGATGCCTTGGCTGTGTGTATTGGGAATGTCCATGGGAAATACCCAGCAAGTGGCCCAAATCTCAGGCTTGATCTGCTCAAGGTTAGGTCCCCTAGTCATGTGACAGCATTCGTCTGTTCTCTTTTCATATTGCCATGGTTTGGATGTTGTCTAGATGGTTCTTCTTGCTTGACTTGTTCACTTAGGTAACAACTTCATGTAATTCATACAAATGCAAAATTCATATAGTGGTTAATATTGCCTTTTCCCCTTATATCTATTTCCGACATTGGAAGTATTTTATGCTTGGAAACATAAAACGTCAAATACATGCTAATTTTGCTGAGCCACTGCTAAATTTTGTAATTCTTTCTTAAAATTTCAACTCCAACTGAATTTGTTGGCCTCATAAAATTGGTTCTTTTCCTAGTTTTTAATGTGGAGGCTGAGTTTGAGATAGGTCAGGTGTTGCATCTTTTAAGTAATGAAGCCAGTCGTTCTTCTAATGGTTTCTGTTGGGGAACAGGACCTTCTCAGTTGCATTAATCAATTATTTTTAGATAGCATCTTGAATGGTTTCACATGAGGAAGAATGAGCAGTGCTTAACTAGTGACAAGTTATATCATTGTACTTCAATTCCCAGCTTCAAATAGTAAAAGCATGTCTGAGACTTTGTAATTGTATATATGAGGTTTCTATTGTGGAAGGAACATTCCCAAAATTTAATTTGTTACATCATGCATTGTATGAAAGGTGGATCCCTTGTTTTTTTGGTGTGGCGACTATGTATGCTAATTATATAACTTAGAATATCTTCACATAATTCATAATGACAGATAGATTAAATAATAATAAATTAATCTCATAAAAATAATGTTTACTCGGTTTGAGAACATAACTAAGGTTTGGACAGTAGAAATTATTATTTTATTTTACTTTTATTTTCTATTACAGATCTGTGTTGGAAAATGTCGCGTTTCAGGTTTAGTAGGTTTTGTTCTATCATGGTAGTTTTGTAGCTAATTCTTCATTTACATGCAGGATCTATATGCCTTGAGTTCAGAGAAAGGAGTTTTTCTGGTCCTTCATGGTGCTTCTGGACTGTCTGTAGAACTCATCAAGGTATTATATTTGATAACTTAACATTCGAGTTCCCAATTGTATGCCAAATTACCTTCATCGAGAGATCTGTCTTTGGTGATATCCCTGACTTCCCTGCCACTTTGTTTGTTTTTTAAAATTTTACCATGCAGCATACTACCTCAATTCTTCTGAGATTTTTTTCTCACCGCATTAAACTCTTTATTCTCTCTAAAGATATTTAACTTGCTGAGCTTGATTTTGTTTCTGCTCAACAGGAATGTATAACACGAGGAGTGAGAAAATTCAATGTGAATACTGAGGTACGAAAAGCCTACGTAGACTCACTGATTAGCCCAAAGAAAGATCTTGTTCATGTAATGGCCTCTGCGAAGGAAGCCATGAAAGCTGTAATTGCAGAGAAGATACATTTGTTTGGTTCAGCAGGAAAAGCATGACATCGCTCACGTTGCAATTGGTGCATGAAATAAGGTGTTTTTGGGAATGATATTTAAGGTATAAGAAGTCCCTCTTCAAATCAAGGTCTTGCCTTCTTTCATGGATATGTATTCCTTCTGCAATTGTTTGCACACTTTAATTAGTTTACTACATGGTGAATAATTAGCATCCGTTTCAATGCACCACTGGTTTCAAATGTACCATTTCAAATGTGTGGCTTTATAAAGTGGATGAACCAAAACCACAGAACAAGTTGAAAATTGTGACTTCTCTTTGATAGCTTTATTTATATATTGCTTTATTTTTGGCTTTCTTGGCTTCCCACTGCTCCAAAGATGCTTTTTCTATTGCCTTATTCCCTTTGAGCTTGTGAATACTCTCCATGAGCAAGCGCCTATTCCTGAAGACATTTCCCTTCACCTTCATATACATTTCATGGTAGACATGCTTGTCTATTTTATCAGATCTGCGATACTTGTGAAGCAGGCGCCTTAATACTCTAACCCTCATCATCCACAAGATTTTAGAAGGTAGTCTTGCCTCCCTCGTTCCTTTGCGCTTTCCCAAACCCAAATGCCTTCCCTTGGTTCTTGCATCCATTGCTTGTTGAGCACGTGATCGCGAGTGAATCATTGTTGGTGTTCTCATGATGATACCATCCTTAACTAGCTTTCTAATGCTCAACCCTGCAAACAAAAAGCATTCCAGTTATCAACTACTCAGGTTGCAATGAAGCAAAGGATGAAGCGTGTGTGGGTGAGCATGAGAAACAAACACATACTGGAGTTGGCTAGAGCTAAAACTGTGGCTTCATTGGGGTCTAACCATACTCTTCTTTTCCCACATTTGAGTATTCTTGCGGCAAGCCGCTTCTGTAGCCTCAATGAAACCATTTAGTTCACTTTTGATTCTCTTCCTGAGTTCTCTCTCTCTCTCTCTCTCTATCTCTCTGCCTATTATGTCAAAGAATGATTTTGAACCAAGTGAGTGCCTCACAGTTTTTCCAATATTGCAAGGTTTGTGCATAAACATGCTATATATAGATATATGGTGGGGATTAGTTTTCTATCCTTGGGGATCAAGCAAAATTGCCTCTTCTGGTATTGTTGACTTTCTTGTATTGTTGAATATTGCTCGAGCTTCTTTTGCTTCCGGCCCAAGTCTTGCACGTAGACTCGCGCTACAATCTGTCCAGACATTTCAGTACATGAAGTAGGAAGCGGTCGACTCGCTAAAGCTACTGGCTCCTATTAAATATATATAAAAAAGGGAGTCCTTCGGTGGAACTGCATCATCCCAAATGAACATGCTCTCACTGCTGTCTGCTGTACAAAACTTCCCATTGAACCCCACCCACTATTTTTTTTCTTTTTTTTTAATCGATCGATATTCGAAATCATATCTTAATTAATTCGATTTAAATATTATCGGATCCAATTTTATTGGAGTTCTTCCAATATAGTTTTTTTTTTTTTTATTTTCAAGTTTTGAAATCGAAATTTGATTAAAAGATTTAGAATCTTTATTCACTAGTCTAACTATCTATCAATAAATCTCATCCTCTGTGTCCAACTTATTAACTCTGATATCAATGATTAAACTCAAAAGGAGTGTAGAGAGAAAACGATTTCTAGCCGGAAAAAAATTAATCCTTCACGGTGGATCAGATGTCACATAACGGCATAACATTTCCGGCTTCACACCTTCCCTGCTATTAGGATGGTGTTATTTACCAAATTATAGTTAATTTAAAACCCTAATTTTAAAACCCAATTTTTAAAACCCTAATTTCAATTTCAAAAACTTTTATTCCAATTTTAAAACCCTAATTCTAATTTTAAAACCCTAATTTCAGTTTTCAAAACCCTAATTTGAATTTTAAAACCTTAATTTCAAAACGCTAATTTCAATTTCAAACCCCTAATTTCAATTTTAAAAACCCCAATTTCAAATTCAACACGTTAATTTTAATTTTAAAACCCTATTTTTAAAACCCTAATTTCAATTTTAAAATCCTAATTTTATTTTTAAAAACCCAAATTTCAATTTTAAAACCCTAAATTTAATTTTAAAACCTTAATTTTAAACCCCTAATTTCAAAACCCTAATTTCAAATTTAAAATCTTAATTTCAAAACCTTATTTTCAATTTCAAAACACTAACCCTAGCACTAATACCATAATTTCAGGAGACATGAATGCATATCACATAAATTGAATCAAACCCTAAAATATAAACAATTCGAAAAAGAAAATACACAAATCTGGAAACCCTAATTTCGCTTGGTCATCATCTACTCGAATAACAAAACCAACCAAACAAGGAACAAGGACAGTGATTTACCTTTGACAGATGATCTTCACACTGTCAAAGCAGGAGATAGCTCGCCCTTCCTTGCTTGCAGTCTGAGATTCGTAGAGAGGTCACCGTAGCCTACAGAGAACCAGAGGGACCAAGGGGAGAAGAAAATGACTTTGCGTTTTGGGAGTGGACATTTAGCCCGATTTTTTCGCACTCCTTGAATGCAAAACTGGTTTTTCTAGAAAAAAAATTAAAAAATGGTGATTCACACTCTCACAGTGTGAAATCAATATTTTAGAAAAAAAAATCACCACATTTAAATAATTTTATTTTAAATTAACTATAATTTGATAAATAACCCTATTAGGATGAGTGTATTGGGTATACATTTATTCATGTTTCAAGCACAAAATTTATCGTATAACATAAAATGATTTGCTGAAAAGAAGAAAATACATTATTCATGGTTTAAACATCTACATAATTGATGTGTATTAACCCATTTTTTAAATAAAATTTATTTCTCTTTATATTTAAATAACTGAGAAAATAAATGGTCATAACTCAAGAGAAATAAATGGAATAAAATTGAAATTAAAGAAAAATTATAAGAGACTGATGTAAACCCTTCAAAATGGATTTGAAGAGCTCTATATTCCTTCCAGGTTATTGATTCTCACGTTAACTACAAAAAAAAAAAAAAAAAAAAAAAAAGAAAGAGAAAAAAAGTCATCTCTCTTTCTCTTTTATTTCTTTTCTTCTCTTGATACCGGAGAAGATCTCTCTCTCTCCCCACCGTTTGGAACAAAACAAGTGGTTATTTATCAAAATACTATACTTTTAAAAAAAATTTACTTAAATATAATTTTTTTTTGTCTTCCCAGAATGTTGATTTCTCACTCTTAGAATACAAAATCAAGGTTTTTTTTTTTTTTTTTAGGTTTTTTTTACCATTTTATCTTTTATTTTTTTAGAAATCCAGTTTCGCACTCTCAGAGTGTGAAACATGGCATTCCACCACCCACAGCCCACACCCCTACCCCTGCCTCCTACTTACATGCAGAAGTGCACCTACATTATCCGATTCTTAAGACAGTGTAAAAACCAAATTCACTCACTGTAACAATCAAAATATCACTGATCTACTTATACTGAATACAAATAAAACAATCTCGAAACACCACCAAACCTAGAGTACTAGATGAACGGAAGCAAAGACAATTAATCACAGGCAACAGAAATACCATGAACCAATAACACAATATTCTGAACCAGAATTGTCACGTAATGTCAATAAAAAAACGTTGAATTACTTAAGAAAGATACAACAATAAGAAACTAATAAAGAAAATTAGTTTATAAAAAAAATAAAGTTAATGATTACAAATTTCAAATTTAATACAAATCCAATGGGAAATGTATACTAAGTGCGGTAAGAAGGTCATCCAGCATGGCGTCGCGGCTAACGTCTCACAGGAATACTAGCTGACCTACCAGGTACAGATGGAGGCATATCGTATAACGGTACACCCTCATCCACCTCGAGAAATGCAATCGGAGGAACATCTACTGAATGTCGAGGGCAACGACGTCACCGCTCGTAAACACTGAGTCGTGACAGCTCCTCATAAAGACTAAGTAGTGGCGGCTCATCGATATCATCTGTGCATATTGGAGTCGGAGTGGGGCAGGAAGATGATGGAAGTAGCTCTGCCGCTCATCATAATTATCCGCAGCACTTAAGGTCAAAGGTATATCGAAGGATTGTCTGTGCGCGGATGTTGAAGGAGCGGCGTCATCAAATGGCACATGACCAACATACTGAAGTGTACACCATGACACATCTCTGAACTGTCCAAATCTTGGATCCACTCCTTCCTCAACAAGTACATCCAACGCCATTAATTACATATTTTCTAGCTCAAAACACTACAAAAGATAAAATCAAATAAATATTACATCAAAGTATAGAAGAATAAATGTACAGAATAGGCAAGATTAACTATAAAACATTACGTAAACTATAAAACATAAATTGACTTATGAGATACTCCATTTGTGTCGCGGTGGGTCGTTATCCGTGGTGATAACGATGGGCAGAAGATGCAATATATAAAGGAGTGATTCAACGATACCACCGCATATAGTTAGATGTGGTCCTTGGCTCATCAAAAGAGTCATCACCCTGTACAATGTGGTATGTCCGATTATCCCACAGTTACAAGTGTACAGCATGTCTCCTCAACCAATCGCACCCTTGCCTCCCACGTCAATCAGTTCGATGTAACTCCTAGTGCAAACTAGTAAAGGAACTCGCTGCAGAAGTCCGAACTGTCTTATAACCCTATGAGGGTAATGATACTCGACTATCTCAAAACAAATCAACGGAGCTTTAACACGCCATATATCGCTGCTGACGAGACAATAGGCAGGTAACGCCATAATGTCGGCATGCGAATATAGCATCCAAATGAATTGAAAAAAATTATCGTGTTAGTAAAATGTATATAAATTAAATGCCATGTCAATAAAAGAAAATTATACTCACCCATGTATCTTTCATATGATCCAACTGGTCCCTGTGAACTGCCATGTATGTACATAACTACGAGAAACATCAACTATGTACAAATAAAATAATGACAACATAAAATATAACAAAATTAAGATAGTTTGGATAAATTACAAATAAAATAAATCAACATTACGTACAGTAATTCTCGAGACCCTACGGACAGGTGTGGAGCATATGGCATCGGATCAATATGATGACGCCCGATCAGGGTAAATATGGAAACTCTCTCCCATACCCAAAGCTGATAAGAGAAAATATATTGAATAAATGATCAATTATTTATATAAAGTATTGTTAGAAAAAATGAGTCAATTATAAAGTAGAGATAAATTACTTGTACAAGTAAAATCGGATCACAAATTTGTCTAACTCCAACAACACAAACCTGACACAGGACTCTGTAAAATATCGCCAAGACAGCACTGCCCCAACTATATCGTCCCGCATACTCTAAATCTCGTAAAAACTCCAGTTAACAAAACTTAACTCTCGATCACAGCCGATCCCCAAAAAGAGTACCCAATAGTTACATAATGCAACTGCATGCGTGGAACTCCACTACTGTCGCATCTACATCCGGCTCCAAAGGATGTGAAGCAAGAAAATTCGTGATAGCCCGTATCTTAATATGATCTCCAAAAAAATCCTCCGGTACAAGATAGAAACCCAACAAACCACGACAAACATCATGTCACTTAGCAATAGAACGAGAGTAATCTACTCCTATAATTGTATCTCCATCTACAGGCAACCCCAGTAAGACCGAAACGTCATGTAACTTAATCGTCGCCTCACCGACAAGTAAGTGAAAAGTATGGATTTCCTGTCTCCACCGCTCTACAAACGCGATAATAAAAATATGATCATACTGAATGTGACCACACCTATACACACCATAAAACCTAACTTGCAACAGAATCTCCTGTATTCTAATATCAAGAGATCGAGCTGCCCAAAACCCACAGTATGAATGTCGTACCTCTAAAGGGGTATCACTGCCGATCTCCCAGATAGACTGAGACCGGTATGTGATCTGTAAGGTCTAGAGACTAGGGTCCCGAGAGCTTAGAGTAAAATCCGTAGTAGTGTACTTCATATCTAAAATGACAAGAAAAATAAATAAGAATAACATTTCTAAGTAGTCAATACAAATAATAAATGAAATGAACACGTTAAATTATAATTTATGAAAATATTTAACATCTTTAATATGAAAACAATAATGTATTTTTGCCAACCTCAACCTTGTTTAGCCTCGTTTGTAAGCGAGTTATATCCGGGCAATGATGACAATTATGGTCATGTTCACCACATGTTTTACAGCGCTGAGTTATTCTCCTATCCATTTCGCTGTGTATCTGCGTACTTTGAGATTTACCTGGCTGGTTATTAAGTCGTGAGACATTGTGTATCAAATTGAAAGAAGTGGGGGCCAATAGTTTTTGTGTGGAGAGGGGATGAAATCTCCCACAATATGTTAACTCTAAAGATTGACAAATATGAAGGTTATCTACAAAAGACCTAAACTTCCGACCCATATCCGCACAAACTTCCTATATATATGAGTATTTAAATATTGTATATTTTCTACATGTACATGATGGGACATCTAACAGAACTGTGTGGTTGTTTCTGCCCCTTCCACCATGAAATCCTGTTATGACCTCAAACTCACCCCTAGACCTATCAAACACAATAAAGCAATGGAATTTGGCTTTCTGCTCAATTTTCATCAATTTTTTCATGACATTTGTTGGCCACATATTACTGTCCCTTACATTGTTAGCTGCTTATTTTTAATTCTTATTAAAGAATAGAACCATACGGTTCAATGTCGTCCGCACACATGTAGTTATTGGTAACTTTCTTGTACTCTTAAGCACACAATTAAATGATTCCGATCAATTGGTAGTTATGTTACCCCATTTATACCCACCATTAAATGACTTCGAGGTTTACCCTATTTCCAATTTTATAACCTTAATTTCAATTTCAATTTTAAAACCCTAATTTCAAAATATTAATTTCAATTTCAAAACTCTAATTTCAATTTCAAAATCATAATTTTAAATTAAAACACTATTTCCAATTTTAAAACCCTAATTTCAATTTCAAAACCCAATTTCAATTTTAAAACCTTAATTTCAAAATACTAATATCAATTTCAAAATCTTATTTTCAATTTCAAAACCCTAACTCTAGTACCATAATTTCAGGAAACATTAATGCAAACAACATAACCTAAATCAAACACTAAAACATAAACAATTCGGACAAGCAAATGCATAAATTACAAACCCTAATTTCGCTTGCATAGAACCCTAACTTAAATCAACTATTTGAGTAACAAAACTAACCAAACGAGGCATAAGGACAATAATCTACCTTGGAAAGATGATCTTTGATGTTGGAGAAGAAGAGAGCAGTCCAACCTTCGACCTTCGACCTTCGTAGGAGTATCCGCAGTGCAGAGAAGGAGAGGACAGAGGCAAAAAATAAATTCGTGTTCTGGGAGTGGGCATTTAGCCTGCAGGTTTCGCACTTTGACAGTGCGAAACCAATTTTGCACTATGAGAGTGCAAAACATGTTTCGCACTCAAACATGTTTCGCACTCTGGGAGTGCAAAACCTGTTTCATACTTTGTAAGTGCGAAACCAATTTCGCACTTCTAGAGTACAAAACTGGATTTCCAATAAAAAAATTTAATGATAAAAAAGCCTAAAAAACCAAAATAAATAAAAAAAATCCTTGATTTTGCATTCTGAGATTGCGAAATCGACATTCTAGGAAGTCAAAAAATAACCATATTTAAGTAAATTTTTGTTTAACCCAAAAACAAGAATCTTGGGGGAGAAAAACGGAACTGGCTCCGAACCTTTTTTTTTCAAATATTATGTATCATGAGTAGACAAGATTAAAAAAATGTAAATTTTATTTTAAACATTTCTCAAAAAAAGAAAAAAATGAAATGAAATTTTAAATTCTTTGTGTTACATTGAAATAAAAAAATAATAATTAGAATTTGTTCAACATTTCTTCTTTTATGTTACATTAAATTTGCATCATATAATTAAATTTGTGAGAACAAAATAAAATAAGAAAAATGATACTACAAAAAATCTTATATTAACCATAGAATTAGCGACAAAAAATGAAGAAAATTCGTAAAAAAAGGATTTGCAATGAACTTTGTGATAAAAAAAATTGTGACTAATATGACAACAAAATTTAGTGACGAAAATTTTAAATTTTCATTATAAATTTGCAACAAAAAATTTATGTAACAAAGTTGATCACAAATTAGCAATAAATTTAACAAAAACTTAATGACGGATTTTTAGTTACGAATTTAGCAACAGATCTTTTGCCATGAATTTAGCGACGGATTTTGTCACGAATTTAGTTACCAATTTTTTTTGACGAATTTAACAACAAATTTTTTACCACGAATTTAATAATAGATTTTTTTATCACGAATTTAGTGACGAATTTAACTCATCATATAGGAGAAGCACACAAAGTGATCGCATTCCAGATGCTAGAGATTTTTAACTCATCATATAGAAGATTTTATAAAATTTTATTTTAGTTTTGTCTACAATAAGATAATGAGAAGTTCAGGGAAATGGGTAAGCTATTTAATTTATACCTGATGTTCCTCAAGGGGCTTATCAAACAAGCAGCTTCCATTTTGATTCCAATCCCCACCATAAAAATGCCTAGTGACTGCAATCTCCAAAACTTGATGGTCTTGCATGGGATGTTTTTCTGTATGCAAGAGACCATGCTCTCCAGCACCCCAAGGCCATCCAAAATTCCAGGTGGTGGAACCATTGGCTTCCCTGCCTTACAGAAAACAAGAGGTGTCTCCTTTTGGAACTTATCATGGTTCCAACTGCAAAGCCCAAAATTAGCACTTGAGTTCCAACATATATTCAAAACAGCAGAAGCAGCAAAGGTAGAGAAGAGCTATAGGAGCACCAATGCTGACAATTTCCACCCGATAGATGAAATGAGATCAATGCGTAAAAGGACAGAGCAGCCACATCCAAATATTAGAACTCTTAGTCTAGATAATTGGATTGATTCATCCACAGATTCATATGCTGAAATTACAAATCCAATATCTACAAAAATGCAAGATTTTTTCAAAAGAAATATCAGTAGGTTTTATTAATTATATTGCAAGATGAAGATTAATATTAAAGTACAAGACCAGTATAAAGTAGTTGTCTTCATGGTATCTTATCAAAGATTAGTTCACTTGGTAACATTCATGATGACCCAAATAAACTTGTATTCACCAACAATTTTCTTTCCAAATCAAAAGCTAATCCATTAGGTGTTTTATATAGCTTCGATAAATATTAAAATGATACTAGCAGATAAACTATTTCATCAATAGGCTTCGCAAAAGGGACTGTCATTTTGCAGTGGAGATGACAATACCAGCTAAGAACATCAACCAGCTATGCCGATCCATAATTTAAGGGAGAAAACCATTCTTTCATATAGCCAGCTCTAGCACAGAGGAGCGGGCCTGGCGCAATGGTGGAGTCTCTCCATTGTGTCCTGGAGGTCTAGGGTTCGAATCAGCCTCCTCGCAAAAGAAGCAAGGGGAAGGCTGCCTAGGTATTCCCTTCCCCAAACCCCACAATGTGGGAGCTTCGGCACTGGGTACGCCCTTTTTTTTAGCCAGCTCTAGCACCTGCCAAGATGCTAACCTGACCCTAAAGGTTTCTGAATGTTTAATTCATCCTATGACAACAAACCAATATTATTGAAGCAAATATTTTAGGTTTCAGAAACAAACGTGGTGCATGTCAAGAGCCAAAGAGAGAAAAGAAGGCATCTTGTAAGAACATAGCTTTTGTAAATTAAGAGAAGTTCATACTATTAAGAGCAATCTATCAATAGATGGCACAAGGCTGGTAATATTCAATTCAATAAACACAACTGAGCTGACCCAAATACTTTAACATTCATCTTTCCACTTTAAACATCCAGAATCCATGTCAAAGCAGGTAATTTCAGATAGCATTGCTACTCATCAAAGTTACATATATTCTTCTGAGCAACAGAGCTGAGGTGGAAAGAGCAAGTATCTAGTTCCTAGTCATCTTTTTCCACATATGTTCTGCAGCATTTCCCAATTTCAGAACATCAATAAGACAAAAGTGTAGACATCTTACATGAAGTGATATATTTCTTAACACTGGGAAGGAAGTAAAAAGAATCATTACCAATGCCCGGTATTGAAAATAAGAACATCATGAAATTGGTGATGTTGCAATCATCAGCGGGAATATCTACATCTACGATAACTTCCTTTCTGTCCCTCTTGTGCTGAGACTGCTGGCTGTTTTGGCTGCCACCTCTAGTTAATCAGCCATGAGCATGTGAGGAGGCCAAATTAAGAAAACTAGAAAGAAAGAGGCATTAACTCAATGACATCATGACGGCTCAAAAAGATCCATAAAAGGAAAACTAGAAGTGAAAATCAAATTAAACAAGCAAATAAAGTTTTGCATATCATTCCCTGCAAACGAAATGAATCAAATTCAATGTCTAAAAAACGTTGAGCAAATACATCTACTCAATTTATTTCACTATTTTATTATAGAAATAAAATATCATTAAGGATTATTCCCTATCATATGAAACACAATAACCATCAAGATAACCTACAATATATTTTTGTTTCCAACCGACAAGTGCCATGTAAAATTCATAATTTCCATGGATAATCTCATTAAGAATATAACCAAGTGTAACACTGCTTGACCCACTTGATACGATTCACAATTCTGAACCACTTAGACATAAAATGAAACTGATTAAAAAGTGTATGCCTACTTCACAATATGCCAACTAATCAAGTTGTAAACTTGTAATAGAACTCTTATACTTATTCCCAACTTCTTCATCCCTTCCGAGATTAGTCCCAGGGAACATATTGATTGACCGGGAACACACTGAGCCTTATATCCAACATCTTTTAGCTTATTTCTCCCCTCCTTACCTATTGCTAATTAATTATTGCCATTCTCAGAAGGTAATCAAGATCGTTCAACCAATTAGTATTTAGTTTCCAAATGCAAGTCCCATAGACCATGAAGTGTTTTCATTTAAAAACAATGGCTTCCAACTTTATATGTAACTATAGGATTATCATAATGTCCCAATCATAGCTCTAAGTTTGTTGGCAAGGCAACAAACCATTATGGAACATGGTAAAGCCGTTGGAAGATATTTCAAAAAAAAAAAAAAATTAGAAACAAACTAGATTACAGCTACCACTTAATATATTTATTTTGTGTCACAAAATCCAGCTGACTGATTGTGATGTTGATGTAAATTATACACCAATGTGCTGAATATAGGATTCTGTATTAAAAATGTGAATGAATGTGATCTTTTTGTAGGAATGTGGATATCCTGCTAATATGATTTGCAGCAAAGTGTAGTCCAAATTAATTGGACCTGCTATACAAGGGGGTCTATTGAGTTCTATAACAAGTACCCTTTCCTCCCTCCAAGGTGTGTAAAAATTAAAGAGCTAAGAGAGAGGCTAGCTTCAGAACATGTTATCTTAGTGCATGCCTTTGGTGCGGTGGAATTGAATTAGCCAAGTGATCCAAGGTAAACGACAATGCCAATTATGGTACACAATTAAAAATGTGGATATCCAAGGTACACAATTCTAATTAGTCCAAAACCTGCTTAAATCAGTCTTAAATTTGTTTGAAAAAGCCAAAAAAAAAAAAAAAAAAAAGCATTTTCAAAACCCAATTTTTTCATGTCTCTCACTAGATATTAAACACCAAAACAAATTTGGGTCCATTATGGTTCCATCTATACTAATATATATTTAACGCAAAAAAAAAAACCAAAAAACTTACTGATATTTCATGAGCAAAACAGCACGATGATAAGCAACAGTGACATTGAATTGGGGAAAAAACCACCTCTCCAAGCCCCTTTCTCTTCTACTTCTTAGCCCCACCATCGGCTACATGCAACAGACACATAAACGACACCTCAAAATTCTCATTCAAAGAGTCCCCAACAAACCCCATTCTCCTATTCCTCATCAGTCCTAGAAATTTAATAGGGTCGATTTTTGAAACAGCATCACACTTTTCGGCAACCCATTGCCAAGAATTGATTTGACGCATGTTTTATCTCTGATTTCTGTAGCAATTCCAGGCGTTCCTGTGAAATGGGCATGTTGAATTGTACATGGGTTTGTGGTTTGGGTTGAAGACCCATTTGCCCTCGAAGGGTCTTTGCATTTTGATGTAAAGGACGATCTTGATTTTGGAGGAGCGAGAGGAGAGTGAAGTAGAGGTAGAGGAGGAGGAGGGTTAGGAAGATTAGGTTTGTGAAGATTTTTCGAAGATCGTTTTAGAGCCATTTGGCAATTTGGTTGAAAGAAGATGAGAGTAAACCCTAGAGTTTATTTTTTGACTAGAGAAAGAGTGTTAGAGAGAGAGAATGAGATGCAGAGTCTTCCGTTGGACTTCACGGATTCCGATCGGAGTCATGTACCGTCCAAGGCGTACCACGTGGCCATGACGTAGATTGAACATGTGGCATAACACGCCGCGACTTCAATCCGTAATAATTGTGAGTTATTTTCATAAATAGTTCCTCCCTTAAATTATTTTTATTTTATTTTTTTGTTAGATACATGACTCCTAGAAATGAAATGGGCTTTTTCTAAGCTACTCAAAACATTAAATTATTCGTCGCTAAAAGTAGCAACAAACTCAGTTTGTTAGTCACTAATTGTAGTAATGAATGCTCCCGTGACCGGCACAATGATGAATGCTCTGTTTATCACTAAATTTAACAACAAATGCTCTGCTTGTCACTAAAATTAGCGACAAAGGTGATTATTTATCACTAATTAGTTATGAATTTTATAAAAAAATCTAATTTTATCCACTTCTTACGATGCATTTAGCAACGAATTAACTATTTATGATAAAATTAACAATGAAAAAGAAATTCACGAAAATTTACATTAAAATTAGAGAAGAAAAAATATTTATCACGTTATTCATTGATAATAATTATATTATTTAAATAAATTTATTACTTTTCCATAAGTTATAATTGATAATACTTAAAATAAATATAAATTCTTTTGTTTAATCTCCAAAAATATTATTCATCATCAATTTAATTTTATATTTAACCAAAAGATAAACTATATGTTTATAAAAGTAAGATTCTATTACTATATATAGTAATATTTCGTTAGATATTTGTTAAATTATTTATTATCAAAAATAATTTATGAGAATTATAACATTTACTATAACATTTACTATACATTGAACATGATTCTGTTATTTAGAAAAAGTCAATAAGAGAAACACGATTAAGAATGTTCAATAAAAGAGTGTAAAAGAAATTTAGCGACAAAGTTAACCATGAATTCCCAAGTATCGTTGCAAATTAGGGGACAAATTTAACCATAAATTAATTTGTGTGACAAAATAGCAATGAATACAGGTTGTTATGTAAAATAAGTTTTGATGATTATTAGGTATAATAAAATTTGATTTTGGATTAAATTAATCAAAATTGGAGAAAAATAAGAAAAATTATTAAAATTGAATTTTGTATAGAAAAGTCATCTTACTCCTATAATAGAAGTCGACTCGAGATCATGAATGTCATAAACTAACTAAGTAAATACACTCAAGACGACCCAACTCAAAGTACAAGACAATCTGAGAAAAACAAGTCTCAGAAATCTATGTTTGCACACTCTCAAGGTGATCCAACTAAGAGTACAAGATGACCTGAGAAAAGACAAATCTCAAAAGTCTATATCTGCACGCATCCAAGGCGACCCAACTAAGGGAACATAACGACCTAAAAAATATGAGTCTCAGAAATTTAAATCTGCATAAAATCAAAACAACCTCACCTAACTACAAAACGACCTAACCGTAGAAATCAAAAGGCACAATTGGAGATGACATGTCAATTTAAAAACACAGAAGTCTGAGTCTGTGATTAAAGTAAGTAGAATTAGAATCCATCCAAGGTGATCTAATCTAAAGGAAATTAGGTATGTAAGTCGTCTTATCCAAAAATACAGGTCACCCTATAAATTCGATATCTCAGAATTCTTTTTGCATATCTAACAAGTCAACCCAACACTGGATAAGCCTGGTTATAGTTATTGTTAATGAGATTCAACTTAACTTGTAAAAAGACTTGTAAGATTGGAAGTCTACTCATGGTCTAGACAAGTCTTCTTCTCTCTCATATTTAAATTTTAACAAGTACACTTAAGTGCTCATCAAGGTGATCTTGGGCTTGAGTGATAAAAAGAGAGACATAAGATTATGTTTTTCTTGCTCCTATGAAAAACAAGTTAAAGTATTTAGGAAAATACCTATAAGATTCACTAGTACCATGAGAAGTTAGTTTGTAAATTATTGGTTGGAATAGTGGATTTGAAAATTCAGATAAATTTGGAAGTGGACGTATACCAAGAAAATAGAACCACTATAAATTGTATGTGTCGATTTTTTATTTTGATTGCTTTGTCTATTTATTCTTTACAAATAGGTCTTTGTTTTTAAACACTTAAAAATTAGTCAAAGTTTTAAATAACCTATTCATCCCCTCTATGTTATCATATTTAGTGCTACATAGCTAAAATTAGTGACGAATAGAGAGTTCGTCACTAAATTCCATGACGAACAAGCTATTCGATGCTAAAACCTTTCGTCGTTAAATTTGGCAACAAACAAGCATTTTCGTTGTTAATTTTAGCAATGAACTTCATTGTTAATTTTAGCGACGAACTTGATTTTGTCATTAAAATTAGTGACGAATATACAATTCATCGCTAAATTTAGATACAAATTCAGTTTTTGTTGCTAAATTTAGAAATGAAGATTCAATTTGTGGCAAAATTTTGCCATAAAATTGCAACCATTGCTAAATTTGGCACGAACTTAGTGTTTCGTGACTAATTTTGTCACAAAAATTTTTTTTCTACTAATTAGCTAAGAACTTGGCCATGAAAATGCTTTCGTAACTAATTAGTCATGAATTATTTATTTGTTGCTAATTTTACCAAAAATGTTTTTTTGTCACTAATTTCATTGTAAAATAGTGACGAAATAAGATTTCGTGACTAAATTCGTCGTAAAATAGCGATAAATTTTTTTCGTTTCTAAATTCTATGGTTAAAACCATATTTTTTGTAATATGCATTTGAACTTAATTTTACAATTCTAATGATTTTTTGCGGTTCATTTATAACTCTATTGTTACTTTTGGTTTTATGGTTTTCTTACGATTTTTGTTTAGGTTCTAAAAGTTAGGATTGAAACTAGACCGGTAGCTTTGCAGTTCTGATTCAGATTTCATGGTTCTTTGATTGGTGATGGCTTTTAGGTAAAAATACCAAAAGAGAAGGTTACTAAGGTTTGTACAAGTACTTTTTAATGCTTTAAAACATGTAAAGGAATTCACGGAGAATTAAATATTAGCCCTCATTAAAAGAATCACCTTGTATAAATTCCCATTATAATTGTCTTTTTTTCTTCTCTTTTCATTTTTTTAATATTTTGTTTTTCATATCGAAGAAACAACTTAGGGGGTAAATAGATTGTTTTAGCACTTTTTGTAATTTTTTGGGTTTTATGAAGAATTTAGGAAATAAGAGAAAGAAAATCACGGCATCAAAATTTTTATTGATTCCACATTTCCCGACATACGTCCACTTCCAAACTTCATCTGGATTTTTGAATCCCTTATTTCAATAAATAGTATGGACAACTAGCTTCCCAAGTACTAGCAAAGACCGTTCACTCGTTACAACTCAATCTTCGATCAAGAAAAACCAATGTTCTAATCTTTACAAAGATAACAAAGTGACCACCTTCCTTCATTCTTAAGTCATATTTATAGCCGAAGAAATTCATTTAGCCATTAAGCATATGATCATTGAATGCATTTGCAGATGCTGTTGGGTGATTGAGCTTTCATTTAATTTTGAACGGCCTTTTCTGAGTATTTAACCATTACTCATGTAGTGTCGACTTATTTTTGAATTTTGAACTGCTCAGGTCAACTTGATAAATGCATGGGTCGACTTGCTATCATTTTGTGTCAGTGAAAGTTTGGCTTGCTCTTTTTCTGGGTCGGCTTGTGTAAGTGTGGGTCACATTGAAACATTGTTGGGTCGACATATGTAATGCAAATTTTATACCTAGGTCAATTTATCCTAACTCTAGGTCAAATCATTTATATTTTAGAAATTATATTTCTGAAAGCATGTTGGTCTGAATCAACTTGATATTTGGCTTGGTCAACTTATGACATTTTGATATTTAAGTTAGGTCAACTTATATCCTAGTTAGGTCGACTTAACTATACTATAGCATATGATCAGGTTGACTGGATAAATCCCTAAGTCGACTTGTTTAAGACAAAGTATTAGTAATTTGTGAAAACATGTTTATCAGATCGACTTAGTTATGTTTCATAGTTAGTTTCTAAGAGCTAACTTGTTCAGGTCGACTTATCACATACTTTGATCGACTTGTTCAAGACAAAGTACTACTACTTTGTGAGAACAAGTTATCAGTTGACTTGTTATTTCCTAGGTTGACTTACAGTTCTTATTCGATCGACTTATGCATCTCTATGATTGATTTAATGTGATTCAAAACTTATACTTCTCAGAAAAAATTTGGCAAGTCCACTTATTTTGCCCTCAAGTTGACTTGAATCAAAGTACTGCTAGTTTGCTTATTTTAGACAGGACTTCTAATAGCCACTTTTGTTAGGTCGACTTGTAACTTATCCTAGGTCGACTTCTTTTTTTGCTAAGCTGACTTACATTTTACCTAAGTCGACTTGGTGTGTTTCGTACTTAGAAAATTTTCAAATGATTTTCTCAGGTCACTTCTCTATGTGATGAGTCAACTTAATCTATGTCTAGGTCGACTTGACCAAAGCCCAAGTCAACTTTTCTATACAATATGTGGGTTGACATAACTTAGGTTTATTTAAAGATTTGCAAAGATATTGCACACATAATTTGTAAGTAAAGTACGGATACTTTGCATGTTTTATGATCGGCTTGACATATTCTTAACTTGGGTAGATTTGAGTTCATTCCTAAGTACGATCAAGTCAACTTGACCTTCTCATAGGTTAATTTAGTTATTTTTTCAGACTTAGTTCTTGTGTTAGTTCACCTCAGGTCCACTTGTCCATTTCTCAGGTTGATTTCTAATGTTCACCGCTTAGCTAAAATTTAAAATTTTGAATTCTAGGTCAACTTGGGACTATAATGAGGTCGACTTTATGATCTGACATGTCAACTTGTGTAGAAGATAGGTCGACAGCTTAGATTGAGTCTAGGTATTCTAGTTGTATAGGTCGACTCGTCTATTGTGTAGGTTGATTTACTCATACTATATTCAATTCTAACAGTTTTTCTAAACTTTTAAAACTTCAAATATTTAGCCCTACTTATTTTAATTATCTTTAATCATTATCAAAACCTATTTTAATTAACACATATCAATTTAAATGCTAACTAAACTAAAACCAAAATCTCATAAATAAAAATATTATAATTACAGACCTTGCACTAATTTATCACTCTAACTATTTTCCATTATAAAATGAAATTTAAAGTAAAAATATTGGTTACAATAATTTTCTAATTATTAAATCTGGTTTTACAAATTAATGATTTAAATCAATAAATGTAAATATGACCTTTTTCTTTGGATCATGAATGCGTTATTTCTACATGCGTTCTAGGTTTTTCGCAGCAAATTAACTTTGTTTGTACTAATCGATATATATATGTGTGTGTGTGTATATAATAACCTTATACTTGCAAGTAAACGAGACTATTTGTGGATGAGAGAATATTTTAGTGTCATCAATTATATACCAATAATGTTTATATGGTCAATTGTAGATAGTTGTAATAATAATAATAATAATAATCTTTGATATTAATAAATGATGAGATCACCTATTGAAAGAAGAACAAAATTTCATCTTCTTTTCATTATCATATTTAAATCTACTATTTTGTTATATCCTATAAACTAGAAAAACTTTGGATGAAAGAAAAAGAAAAACAAAATAATGATGAGTTTTAAATTTCAATAATTATTAGCATGTTAACGAATGATTGAGGAACAAAATTTAGTATTTACTTTTCATTTTAATATTTAAATATACTATGCGATGTTATACAAAAATATATATATATATATATATATATATATATATGGAAAGAAAAATAACAATGGCAAATTTTAAATTTCATTAATTGTCATCGCTAGTTGATAGTAAAGAGCACATAGTTTCTTTTTTGCGTACTTTAATATTTTGAATTTTAATTTTTCTGTTAATTTTTACATGATAAAACCAATTAATTTAGCTCATATGATATTTATGAAAAATCAATTGATGTGGTTCATGTAATATTAATATAATTCATGTGATATTCAAGAAACATGACCATTAATTTGGTTTTATTATGTAACTCATAAAAATGACGAAATCATATTAGTTATTCAAGAAACAATATTCACACTGATTAGACGCATTTATACTCTTAAACTTTAGATTAATTACAATTCTTAAATTGAAGAGTCGTGACTGTGGAAGAATCATGACTATTTGTTTTTATGGGGACAACTATCACTACAAAAAAATACGGTTTTAGCCACGGATTTTCGCGACGGAAAAAATTCGTCGCTATTTTGCGACGAATTTAGCGACAAAAACTTTTTCGTCGCTAATTTACCATAAAATTTGTAACGAAAAGGAAGTCGTGGCTAAATTAGCGACGAACACATCATTCGTAACTAAATTCGTCGCTAATTAGTGACGAAAAAATTTTCATCGCTAAATTCGTCGCTAATTAGTGACGAAAAAATTTTCGTGACTAAATTCGTCGCTAATTGGCGACAAAAAATTTTTTCATTGCAAATTTCGTCGCTAAATAAGTTTTTTTATATATAATTAAATAAAATATAATATTAATATAATATTTAAATTAAAAAATTAATTTAACAACCACGGTTTAGCAACGGATTTCTAAATCCGTGGCTGATTCAGCGACGGATTCGAAATCCGTCGCTAAATAGGTTTTTTATATATAATTAAATAAAATATAATATTAATATAATATTTAAATTAAAAAATTAATTTAACAACCGAATTTAATTTAGTAACGGATTTCCAAATCCGTGGCTGATTTAGCGACGGATTCTAAATCCGTCGCTGAATAATTAGAATTTTGTTTTATTTTTTTTTATTTTAATAATTTCAGCGATGGATTTTCAAATCCGTCGCTGAATCAGCGACGGATTCCAAATCCGTCGCTGAATTTTATCTTCTTTTAATTATAATTTTATTTTATTTTATTTTTATTTTATTATTTTATATTAACAAATCATATTATTAATTTATAATATTTTAATTTACATTTTATTTTATTATATTATATTTCTTAATTCTTAAAAAAAAACCATATATTTTATTTTATTTAAATTATATATATTTTTTAATTAATTTATTATTATTTTTCTTTTTTTAGGTAATTTTATTTTATTTGTATTATTTTATTTAATAATATAAATTTTTTTATTAAATATTAATCTCGCGGGCGCCGACCCGTGCACGCACGGGCGCCTGCCTGGGCGCCTAGGTAGGCGCGCCCCAGTAGGGCGGGCGCCCAGGCAGGTAGGCGCGGGCGCCCGCGCGCCTGCTGGGGGGCGCTTGAGCAGGCAGGCGCTGCCTGGGGCATGCCCAAAAAATATAAATATATTTTCTATTCTCACTTTTTTTTCCTTATCTCTATTTTTGGGTTTTTTTTTTCTTTCTACTCTCATTTCTTATATATAATAATTTTATTATAATATATAATAATTTTATCATAACGAATAAATATATTTTATAATTAAATATATAGATTTTTTTAAATATTAATATATTATAATTTATTGATAATTATAATTTTATAGTTTTGAGATATTGTAATCCATTTTTAAATTATAAATTATGGATTAAAAAAATAAAATAAAAATGAAAAAAAAATAATAAGATAATAAGATAAAAGAAAAAAGAAGAAATCAAAATATAATATAAACATATTTTTTAATTAATTTATTATTTTATTTTAAATTAGTATTTTATTATTTTTTATTTTATTAAAAATTATCATATTTATTATTTTTAATTAATATTATTTTAGGTGGGTGGTATAAATAAAAAAAGTTATTATATTTATTATTTTAAATTATTATTATATATTATTTTATTATTATTAGAAAAATGTGAAATAAAGATAATAAATAATAAAAAAGAAATTTATATCATAATAATATCTTTGACTCGGTGGTTTACAGGTTGCATGCAGGAGTTCGGAAGAGTGCGGAGTTTGGAGTTCGAACCACGGTGGAGGCAAAAGGCATTTTCTAACAATTAAGAGTGGCTACGCGGGGTGCGGGGTGTTGGCTCAGGTGGCACGTGCTCGGGCGGGCGGGCTCGGGGTGCTGGCTCAGGTGGCACGTGCTCGGGCGGGCAGGCTCGGGGTGCTGGCTTAGGTGGCACGTGCTCGGGCGGGTGGGCTCGGGTGGGAATTTCAACGACGGATTTGAATCCGTCGCTGAATTGAGCGACGGATTCCAAATCCGTCGGGAATCCGTCGCTGAATTTAGCGACGGATTTTTTTTTTATTACAGATTTTTTTCCCCTAAATTAGTGACGGGTTTTAACGACAAAAATTATCTGTCGCTAAATTTAGCGACGAATTTTAAATTTTCGTTGCTAAATTTAGCAACGGATTTTTTTTATATCGCTAATTTAGCGACGGATAATTTTTCGTCGCTAAAGTTAGTGACGAATTTTAGCGACGAAAAATTATTTGTCACTAAATTTAGCGACGGATTCAATTTTCGTCGTTAAATTTAGCGACGGATTTCTAATTTTCGTCGCTAATTTTTTGCGACGCGTTATTAGCGACGAAAAATTTTTTATCGTTAAATCTGTCACTAATGTTTTTAACGACGAATTTTTTTAAAATTTTCGTCGCTAAATTTGTGGTTAAAAGGCTGTTTTTTGTAGTGTATTCCAGGTTTATAAACTCCTCACTCTTGCACCAAACTCCTTTAGATTTAGTGGTCAGATAGTTTACTCCTTTAACTAGAGATTTCGATGTCAAACTCTAAAGATAGAGAAAAAGGGTTTGGGAGAACCAACCCCACAATGAGTCTCACAATGATACCGGCAGGTGAAAACCAAAATAAAAAAAAAAAAAAGAAAGAAAAAGGTCATCTCTCTTGCCCTATATGCCGAGAGGCATTCTACCTAATATATCACGTGAAAAAAAATATGAAGTTTAAGATCTATACATATTAATTTTATATAGTAATTTTTTAGCACTTAAGAAAAATTTATTATTTTCATATTTATCGTCAACATGTATTATCAGAGTCAATGGTTTAAGAACTCATATTTTTCCATTTATGATTAATATTATTGATTACTTAATCTATTGTAATGCAATTTAAAATTTATTTTAATTGATTCCGGTTTGTTTGTCTATTTATAGTCATATTTGATGAAATTATTGATAAAGCAAACACATATTTGTACTGGAAAAATCTGAACTTTTTCTATCACTTTTCCCCCCTACGTTTTAACAAAGGGTCACTAGCATTTTTCTTTTGTTGATGTTTCTTAACCCAAACGTCAGCAAAAGTGCATTAGGGTAACGTTTTAGACTGAAAATTTCACCCCAAAATAATGGTGTGGAAAAATGAGGAGTAATAATTATTTTGCTTACCTTGCCAACGTTTCCTCATCAAACATTAGCAAAAGGTAGAGAAAAATATAAGATAAAGAGAGATACTAGGGAGGGGCAAGAAAAGCACTACATTTTGGCGCAACGTTTGTTGGGTAAATATCGGCAAATTCAGTTATAACCCTAATATCTTCTCACTTGTCTCTTCTCTCCTTCTCTTTTCTCCGCAGCACTGGGGCCACTACTCACTGCCACCCATCATCTGAACATCCCGTGTCACTGCTTACCCACTGGTCGCAGTTGCTCTCTCTCTCCCTTGCCACCGGTCATCGTGGGTTCTTCACTGTGCTGCAGCTATTGTCATTGCTGCCGACCTTGCTGCCACCAACAGAGGTGCTCTTCAAAGGCTTCCATTGCTGTCACTGCATCCTCTCTTTCTTTCTTCGTCAGAGTTTCTCTTCTCTCTCTCTCTCTCTCTCTCTTCGTCCATTTTCTTCAAATTTGATTGGTTGGTGTGATAGTTAGTGTACTAGGAAATGAATTTTGGTTTGAATACATGATTCTCTGCCCGATTAGTAGAACAAAAAATTGAGAAAATTAGGACAAAATTAACTTTTTTTAGGATAATAGTTGGATTAGAATTAGTGCAAAATTAATTTATATTGAATGAGAATTGGGACAAAATTTGAGTTCCATGTTTGTTGTTAGTTACATTTAGAATTAGGGTAAAATTTGATTGATCCAACTTTTATTACTCATTTGTTGACATTTTGGTTTGAAGTTTATTGTAATTTGAGATGGCTACTCATATGTTTCTCAATTTTTTGTATTTTACATGCATATTTATAAAATAATAATAATAATAATAATAATCATGTACATATATGTTTGGCATATATATATATATATATATATATATATTCCATCAATTCCAAAATCTAATTTTAATTTTGCACATTTTTTGGGTCCCTCTATCTTTATTATTTCAAATTTAAATTTCAAACACCATGTACACCCCTGGTTGGTTGGATTATTCATAACTTAAGATATAAAATATACATACAAATATACAAATATATATATATATATATATATATATATATGTTTGGTTATGTTTCTCAAATTTCTATATTTGGCATGCATATGAAGACATGTGTACTTTTTGTTCCTAGTAATATGTAAATATTTTATGATATTTCTACGGAGATATTTTATATGAGTACGTTTATTTATGTTAAATCCCTTTTTGTATCAAGTAGACGTTTGTCAAAAATATCAACTAAAGAGAACCGATTATTTTTATAGATTTTAAAAAAATGGATAAATCTTAAATCAAAAGTTTAGGTTAAATAAGGAATATAAAATCGTGAAAAAGTAGAGGAACATTTGATATTTAGAAGTCTGAAATGCCATGTTCTAATCTTCTTTATGCAAAATTCTCCATTTTATTTTCAAAATTCAACACTAAATTTTTAGTTCTCCACACTCCTCTCTTCTCTTAAGATCAGTATTGGATTTTTGCCTTTAATCTTGGACTTTTGATAAAGATTTTTTCAATATCTCTCCACCAGACATACAAATAAAATCAACTTCAATTAGTAGCATTTGAAATAAATATCATAAAATTATAGACACTAATTCTAATAAATTAATGAGCAAATTATAGACATTAATTATAGACACTATTAAATATCATAAAATTATAGACACTAATTTTAACTCCAAAAACAACTTTGAAAACCCACATATGGGTTTGCAAGCACAAAACAGTCACCAATGTGATCCCTAGAGAGGGAGAAGCACTTCTAGAAAATAAAATATTAACGACGAAAAAAATCCATCATTCATACTAAAGATTCCGTCGCTAAAAAGTATTGATGACGAAATTTTTTTGTAAATAAATCCGTCACTAAAAATCGCCTCTTTAAAAATTATCGATGGAATACCATATGTCGCTGATATCAGCGACGGAAAAAATTCGTCCCTAAAATATCAATCGTGGATAGAAGAAAATATGTAAAAATATCAGCGATGAAGAAATTCTGTCGCTGATTGTTCGCTATCAACGACCGAAAAATGCATCGCTGAGTCTTGGAGCCCTTACGCTCATGCACAGACCATCACGCGCACTCGCCATCATGCACTCACCCTCACACGCCCCATCCGCGCTCGCCCGCCCACACCTACGCACCAGCGCTCGTGCGCTGACTTCTTTTAATTTGCGAAAAATACCTCCAATCCGCCTCCAGCCAAGTTCAATCCTACGAACGCATAAAATATCAGAAATACCACAACCACCGTATCACAATAAAATATCTAACCTTATTCTTTTTTTTATTTGTTGTGTTTACCTCACATTTTTTTAATAATAGTAAAATAATATAAAATGATATTTTATTATAAAATAATAAAATGTTAGCTTAAAATAAAATAATAAAAAATTTAAAAAATAAAATAATATTATTATTCTACAAAATAAAATAAAAATAAAAAAATTTTATCTTACTCTCATTTTTTTTTTCTAATTTCACTCTCACCTCTTTTTTTCTCCTTTACCATGGGGTAATTTTTTTCATTGAATATTTTCATTAAATTTTTTTAACTGATTAAATTCGACATTGATTAAATTTATACTAAATAAAGAACTAAAATACTTCTTTGATTAATTAAAATAGAATAGCAAATTATTTTTTGATTTACCCATTAAATTGAATAATAAAATAATAGAATAAAATAAAAAAAGAAAATAAATAAAAGAAAATGGAAAAAAATTATAAAATAAATAAATAATAGCAAAATATCAATTACTAATCCGTCACTAATCTGTCACCGATAGTAATACATATTTTATTTTATTTTTTCTATTCACCACTATACTGAATGATTAGCGAAAGATATTTTCCGTCATTAAAAATTCTGTCGCTAAAAGGTTTACAATTTTTTTTACTCTAAATCACTGTAGCAACGGATTAGTGATAGAAAAATTTCTGTCGTTAATCCGTCACTGATAGATTTATAATTTTTTTTTACTCTATACCAATATAACGACGGATATATTTCCGTAACTAATTTCCATCACTAATCTCTCAATATTCTGTCCGATATTAATCCGTCACTATTCCGTCACTTTTTACGATAAATTTTTTTTCGTCGGTAATTTTTTATCGTTGATATCCTGTTTTCTTAAGATTTTCAACCCTCTGAGCAAGTTTTGGCACACAACTTAATAAGGAGAAAACACAACACCAAGACCTAACCACACGTAAGGCTAGAGTTCTAACTTGAGAGAGCCTAGGCTTAGAAAAGTCCCTCCAAACGGGCGTGTGATACCCCTAATTTCTTTGTACACCCCTAAGTCCGAGGGGTTGAGGTGTAGGACTTGATGATGTTAAAATGAATAATGTTACGGAGATACATAAATGATTTAATTCTCTCTTAAAATCATGCAATTTTGGTTGTTTGATGATTTGGGTTGAATTTTTATGCCAAATTTTGGATAGATAATGTCAAATACTTTGAATCACTCACCCCCAATGGCCTTTTGAGGGTTTCAAAACTTGTATCTTAAAATCTCACACAAATCAAATGAAAATCATAACTGAGATCAAGTTATAAAGCATGCTAAAGGTGTAGTCAAAATCCTAGACCCATCTCCGGTGAGTCTAACATTTTAGTTCTTAGAGTACATTTATTGCATTTAATTCATTTCATTACTTGTTTAATTTAGTTATCATAGCCATTCTATACTTCAATCACTTGAGAGGGAACTTGAACTCTCAATATGGGTTAGGCCCACAAAGCCAGGCTAGGCCAACTCTTAAGATGAGATTGATTGTTTGAGTCCATGTGATAGAACCAAGCCCACACATATTTCCTAAGCCCAGGCAGGTCGCAATTAGCCTGAGCTAGGCTGGCCATTTTTAAAAAAAGAAAATTATAAAATTTTCCAAACATGGTTAATTATATAATTCAAAAACTAATAATGGTTTGTTGTATATATTTCTGTGCTATCTAAAATTTTACTAAGAACCCAAAGTATATTCACCAAAATGTGTTTTTTTAATATTATAAACAAATTAATAGTAGTAAATGATTGAGTCATAATTAACAAAATTTAATTTCTGATTGTACTTGTCCGATTATGCATTGAGAACAATTGGATTGGCAGAATTATAGATCCTACTTGATCGGATGACACGGCGAAAAATTTGGCAAAAGGGTTGGACAAGCACCTTGTTCGATTTCCTTTTTTTTTTTTAATTTTTTTTTTACTATACCAAACGGTATTTAAAACTATATTTTAATTAATTCAGTTCGAAACTTATAGTGATTCATTTACAGTGACCCATTTACAGTGACCCAATGTATAAAACTCTCTTTACGCTTGTTTTCTCCGTATACAAAATTTAAATTCGAAATTTTGATCGAAAGATATCAATGCCAACCACTGTACAAACTAGACGTTTTTTTTTTTGTACCAAGTTTTGAACACCATCCGGTATCGTGGGTTTTGCCCCGACTAATCTAGACAGACTATTGCGATGGCTCCTTTCGGAAGGTGGGTCTTCCGACGAGGAATGCTCCATAAACATGAGAGTCCGATACTTTCAGCGGAAATCGAATCTCGGTCATATTTAAGAGAACTCAACTTCACATGCAGTTAAACCAATCCACGTTGGTGTCATAACAAAAAAACACGGTTTTAGCGACGGATTTAGTGATGAAAAATTTTTCGTCGCTAATTACGCGTCGCAAAAATGTAGCGACGAAAATTTAAAATTCATCGCTAAAATATGGACGGCTTTAGCGACAAAAAATTTTTTATTACTAAAATTAGCGACGAAAATCTGAATTTAGCGACGGATTAGTATTTTCGTCGCTAAATTTATAATTTATATTTTATTTAATTATTATATTAATAATATATTTTATTTAATTATATATTAAATTTAGCGACGAATTTATGATCCGTCGCTAATTTATTAATATTATATTTTATTTAAATTTATATTAAATATAATATAATCCTACCCACCCGCACTGCAGCTTCGGCCCGCGCCCACCCGACCCCGATTACCTACCGAAAATCCCTTGAAAATCCTACCTCTATGTCGTTCCTCCGCATCAAACCTGGGCATGCATGTGAAATGTTAGAGCACAGAACCACCAAACCAATATACATATCTATTGATACTCTTCGTTTTTTTTATTTGTTTATTTATTATCTTATTCTAACATTTTTCTAAAAATCATAAAATAATATAAAATTATAATATTATTATAAAATAATAAAATGTTAGTTTAAAATAAAAGAATAAAAAATTTAATGAAATGAAATATTATTCTTTAAAAAGATAAAATAAAAAAATATAACATATTAGTTAACAAATAATAATTTTTTATGAAATAATAAATTATTAACTTAAAATAAAATAATAAATGAATACAATAATACAATAATATTATTCTTTGAAAAGATAAAATAAAAGTAAAATATAACAAATTAGTTAAAAAAATAATAATTTTTATCAAATAATAAAATTGTAACTTCAAATAAAATAATAAATTAATTAAAAAATAAAATAATATTATTCCTTACAAAAATAAAATAAAAATAAAATAATTTTAATAAAAAAATATTGATAAAAAATATTATAAAATAATAAATATTATTAGTTAATATTATCATGAAGTCACCATAGCCACTGGACCACAAGGAGTTATACAACCTTATACCATTTTTTTTTACTTGTTCTCTTTTTGTCACTAATAAAAGTTTTTAAATATATTATTTAAAAAATAAAATAAAAATAAAAGATAATATATTAATTAAAAAAGATATGATAATTCTTTATAAAAGATAAATTTTTGTAGCTAAATTATATTTTATATTTTTATATTTTTATTTATTATATATATTTTATTTAATTATTTCAAATATAATATTAAAATAATAATTAATTAATTAATTAATTTAGCGATGAATTTGGGATTCTGTTGCTAAATTTAGCGACGAATCCTAGAATTCGTTGTTAAATTTTATATATAATAAAAATAAAATATTATATTAAAATAATAATTAATTAATTAATTAATTTAGAGATGAATTTGGGATTCCGTCGTTAAATTTAAGGACGAATTTTGCAACAAAAGATTATTCGTCGCTAATTAGCGACGAATTTAGCAACGAAAAATTTTTCGTCACCAATTAACGACAAATTTTGTCACGAATAATATTTTCATTGTTAATTTAGCCACGAATATTTTTTCGTCGCTAAATTCGTCGGAAAATAGCGACGAAAATATTTTTTGTCGTTAAATCCGTCGCAAAATAGAGACGAATTTTTTGTGTCGCTAAAATCGTGTTTTTTTGTAGTGTATACCAACTAGACGTCGGTATATATATTGTCTTTATAATAAATTTATATCGTACTTTTGATTGATAATGACCATGTTTCCTGTAATTTTCTAAAAGGTTGCAGGTTTTACGATAAGGTGATTTGGTCAATGTAGTAACAAAGAAACGGGATTCTTCACGCTACGTATGAATGGCTCGTTGCCCACAAGTCTGATTTCTTAGGGGCGAATGATCCAATTGAGAAATTTAAGACGGGGTACTTGTTGTGTATTTGATGCATTGTTGGTGATCTAAGATACCCCAATACAACTATATTCTAAATTCATATGATCCAATGGATATTTTTTTAAACAAAAATATCCTACTAAATATAAAATAAAAAAAAATAATCAAGATAAGAAAATCTTCCACTCTTGTAGGTTACTTCTTCCTTTTCTCTTCATCAGACACAATTTTGATGTCTTGAACAATTAAGTTTCAAAATATCTCTTTAAACCAATTTAATCTAATCTTTTAATTTTCGACCCTAACAATAAGCATCATAATATAAAAAACAAATTCAACATTATAAATTCTATCATGGTCCCAATATACCGAGGGAAAAAAAAATAAAAAAAAAAAAGCTTTAAGAAGTCAAATGTTCTCACGCACATCTGTGCCAAGTCAAGCCCGCTGGAAGTTGAAGCCAAATGACCTACCTTGTTGGTATCCACTCAATGTTCAATGCATGCATTCTCAATAAGCATGCAAGTCTGAACCAAAACTTCTTAAGAGTCCACACGTTTTTGGACATTCTAAACCAAAACTCAAGATGAATTGTCGTTATCATACGAAATAAGGTGTAGGGTTAATCATGCGAATTGTTTTAAGACAAATTTATCCATTACATTTTGTTAATGCTATAATTTACGGATTATATTCCTTTTATTTATTTTTTTTACAAATCAACGATATCTGATAATCATATTATATCTAATTAAATTCGATTCGAATATTATTATTCATATTCTCTCTTTAATATTTCTTTCATTTTTTTTCCTTTTTTGCTCTCACATGGTGAGGAAAAAGGAAGGAGTGATGGAATTTTTTATTTTATTAGAAATGTTTTTATTATTTTTATTTTAATAATAAAGTACACCATAATTGGTAAATCATTAAAAGCACACTAACATACCCAACAATAACAAAAAAGAACTACAAAAGGTTTAAGCACATGAGATAAAGTTTAAAACTGTTCTTAATTTTTAGAGGTGATACAATGGAAGGCCATCAACTTTACTAATATTAATAGTTAAGTGAGATAGATTGAACTAAAATCACAGAGGGTTTGTTTGCAATTGAATGGTAAGTTTAGAATTTTGTCCCTCAAAAATATGTTTCCTAAGTTAACAAGATATGCAAAAAGAAAAAGCAAGTTATAATACCTACCCTTACCAAACAACCCCCCGGCCCGCCCCACCTAACCTTACCAAATGTCTCTGCTTCGGGAAATGATGGATCTCATTCGCGTTCATTGAGATTTTAAGAAGTCGTATATCCCACTATTAAAGAATTCTTTCTTAAATATTTTTTCAAAAATATAATATTTAAACTTCTATAAACACGCATATGTACATCATTTTTAAAATCTAATAGAGTTGTCAAAGATCTCAAAATTAATGATAATTCCTACAGATAAATTAACAACACTAGTGATATCAAGTTGAATTTCAAGAAAACTAATTAATTAATTTCTTAGTTAAAATAATTAAAATCAAATGAAAAATTTTCAAATAATTAAATTACTAAATTAAACCTAACAAACTCTAAAACACTAAAGAGAATTAATAAAAAATAATAAAAATTCAATTTTTACCAAACTCTGACCAAAGTGTTCAGTTTTCCAATTGTTTCACTCATCACAGGTTAAAAAAAATATATATATTTATCTTGTAATTCAAATATTTAATTTTAAATTTATTAGCATAGTCTTAATAAACTTTATATTTTCCTAAATTAATTGACTAAACCCTGTGTTTAGTCAAAACTTATTATTAATCAATTGGACATGATAACCTTTCATATTAATATAATGATAGTAAAAATATTCTGTAAAAATAGTTAAACCAAAATCCAAATAATTGAGATAGTTATAATTATTCAATTTTGTTCTATTAATTCCCATAGTTTAAACATGCACATTGTCTATTGACCCATAAATATAAATAAGTTAGTTACTACTTATATCAATTATTCATGACAATTATGGATTACTAAATTCGTGGATAACAATAGAAAGAATAATATTAAATTAATTTATCAGGTTAACAAATATCAATATTTCATGTAAAATAAAAATAAGAATAAATAAATACTTGAGCTAAAATCAAAAAATTCAAATTAAGTACATAATCTCGTAGTGATAACAATTGAAATGAAAATTCTCCTTGAATTAGGGGGGGGGGGAAAAAAACTTAGCCACTCATGGTGGAAAATATGATAAACTTAGCCACTCATAGTGGAAAATATGATTTCTTGAATTCTTCAACAAAATAGAGAAAATAGATCATTACCATAAAATTCACTCTATACACTCAGAGTGTTTAGGGGAATATATCAATTGCTTTCAAATCAAAATATAATATATCATTACCATAAATTTGCTTATATATCAAATCTCTGCTACTAATAATGTAATACTGACTCTCGGTATATTCTATAGTGAATTTCATTTCATATATATTTTCATATATATATATATATATATATATATATATATATATATATGTGATATTTCTACTACTACGTTCATGAATTTTCACCAAAAAATGATGATATTTGACGGTAAAATACAAATCGGATCAATTTTGACTCAAAGAGATTCAAAACCTAAATTTCATATTAAATAAATTTAATTAGGTCTAATATAAGATTTTGGACGTAGTGTATAATTATGAAAATTTTAGGGGTCAAAGTAGAAATTTTATAAATCAAAAGACTTGTTAGCAATTAACAAAACTTTAATGAAATGTGACAAGTGTATTCTTGTATTGAACAAGTGTTATAGTGGGGAGGACAAGTGTTGGCCAAATGGAGATGAGAAAGGCAAGTGGGCTAATGAGAACACATGCACATGAAAAAAAAAAAACCAATCAAAACACATGCAATAGTCAAAATGATCCTATGGTTTAGGTTAATTGGAGATTTGATCCTAGGGTGGTGATTTATTAACACAATAATAAAAGAAGAAGGCCTTAGAATGTTTATTCATTATTCCCAAATTCGTGAGAACAAGGAGAGAAGCAAGAGAGGAAGACAAAGAAAGTGAAGTAAAAATTTTATCCTGTCTCACTTTACATTTTATTTCTGTCCATGACTTCATCTCTGTTTTAAGGCATCTTAGAGCTAGAATTTGAAAATACGCTAGTTATATGAATTGTAGATCTAAATCTATCTTTCCAACGAAGTAAGAATCACCAAAATCTGATGCCTGTGCCAAACGTTATGGTATTTTTCCTGAAACTCGATATAGAAGCGTCATGTTTCAAATCTTGACAGTAGTGAGTAAAAACAACACCTCTCTAGTCTTAGTTTGAAGACACACAAAACATGAAAGTTACAGATATACTCCTTGCCTATAACATATAAAAAGTTCAGCCATTTCGCATGAGGAAATTGAAAGTTATACAATTTTCCTTAAAACTGTATTAACAGAAACTGTATGTTTCACTAAAACGTATCTGTCATGTTCATGAATTTTGTTCAACCTCTTGCAAACATATCTGGATAAAACTCAAAACATGAAAGTTGTAGATCTACATCTCAGCTATAACGTGTCAAAATTTCATTAGACTTTGGTGAGTAGGATGAAAGTTATAGCTTCTGCACAAAAACTGAACAGAATCTAAAACTTAAATATGGCTGTAAAAAAATGAGACTTACCGGGAATTCTGTGATTTGAATCTGAGGAAGTGTACAAAATGAAAGTTATAGTGCTATCCCTTAGCTTTAAAATGAGATATGAATCATATGATTTGGACTGGTATAGCCAAAGTTATAGTCTGTTTTCTATGACTGCGCAAATTAAAAATCTGCAGACTGTTTGTCTCGATAGGAGTTATTTGAGTTGAACGGAGGGAACACTTGATTTACGCTTTGTGGAGATATTGGGGAGTGCGTTATCCTCCCCTAACAGTGAGTGAGACGAACTATTTTTGACTTTAAATGAGAAATAGTTTTGATCATAATTTTATAAATGAAATTTGAAAAGTGATTAGATATGTTTTAGTATTTGTGGCATGTTTTGAAATGTTATTCGGTAAAAATTTGCATCATAATATTATGGTTACTTGATAGTACCTTATTTTTACGAATAAACATTTATGAATGATGACATATGGCACATGTGTATGATTATGGGATGGTGTATAGTGGCTATAGCGCACTCCCTATCACGGTATTGAGCATTTACTCGACGGGGTGACATGGTGGGGTAACACGGGAGTAGGAGTTTGAGTCCTCTGTCTCTGTTCAACGGATCCAATAGACGAGCACCAGGTGAGGACCGTGTCAACACCAAGGGAAGGGGGAAAATATATTTGTTTTATTCTTATGACATTTTGGTGGCCCCTTAGTGGATTTTACCCTAGTTAGGCCAAACTATAAGTAGAATGTGTTTTTGGCACCCCCATTGATGCATGATTGATGATAAAGATGCCTATTATTTTGAATTATATGATTTATTTGCAAAGAAATGAAATATAAATTTGAAAATGATATTTTGACTTGTCACTCTCACAAATTTATTTATTATCATTATATAGTTATTGCACCTCACTCATTAAGTATGTGAATTATACTCACCCCTCATATTAATATTTTCAGTTTATACTGTATTTGACATACATTGAGGTATTATTCCATGAGTTTTACTGAGAGACGCTATCGGGTAAATGATCATATACATTTTTATTTACGATTGGACTATGCATATAAATATTATATGTAAATTGGAGGCAGATGTTTTAAAGAAAATTTTTATTGAAAACGACTTTTTTTTTCTTCCGTTATATGATTTTGACTTAA
Organism: Dillenia suffruticosa; assembly: GCA_033439265.1. Classification (NCBI taxonomy): domain Eukaryota; kingdom Viridiplantae; phylum Streptophyta; class Magnoliopsida; order Dilleniales; family Dilleniaceae; genus Dillenia; species Dillenia suffruticosa. Next base: position 19,811,232 of record JAVTVX010000015.1, on the reverse strand, counting down.
TGATATCGAGCAGGGTCATAAGATTAGCCTTGCATCATCTCGATGTGTGAGTAGGGTATACCCGTGTCTCGAAGAGTCGCGGCGGTCTATTCGCATGCCCGAACTGTGGGTCAGGGCGTGACAAATAATATGAATTTAAAACAAAAATCAAAGGCCTTTACAAGAGTTGTAACATGTTTTAGGTAAAAATAAGATAAAAATGAAAATTTATGTATGTAAGTCAAGATATGAGAGAAATGTCTTGTACGACATACAATAATCAAAGACAAAACAACTTTCAAATCAACTTCTTTTCAAGCAATGCTCATCATTTTTCTTCATTTGCAACAATTCAAATATGTAAAAAGAATGAGATTTTTTCTATATGATTAAGTACACTTGTTTACATATTTTCTTTTCTTCTTTTTCCTCCTCTTTTTTTTTTTACCTTTTTTTCTTGTTTTTTTTCAACTTACTTCATAAGGATGAATTTCACTTTTTAGTTTTTTTTTTCCAAGCAGTTTTTTGTTGATTTTTGTGCTAAAAATTTAGCTTTCATCCCTTCTTCCTTTTTCACCATTCATCCGATTCTTTTCACTAATATGAATTTTTCCACGCAATTCATTCCCATATATTCTTAACAAAAGCTGAACAAGTTGGTTATAACAAAAATTTAGGGTTAAACATTATGTGGTTAAAATAAGGAAAAGGGGTAGGCTCAAATGGCTATTTAAGGGATAACATATAAAGTTTGGTATTTAACGAAAGTATAAAATGGTTAAATCTAGACGCCTTGATCATTTTAATGTATGACTTATAAATGTGGTATCAAAATATATAATAAAGCAAATTCTAGAATGAACACACCATATTTGATAAACACTCATAAAAAAATTAAAATAAAGATAATATAGGGTTCTTAGACTCAAAAACTCACGTAAGTGTTTAATTTATATCAAATCTTACACACCCTCATTTAATTCAATCACAAAATCAATGGAACACTCAAAACATTTTTACCTAAAAACAATTAATCATACTTGTTCTTTTCATGCATTCCAACTCAATCCAACAACACATATTAAGTCAAAATTATTATAAAACAAATATCAAAAGAGTAAGAAGTTCTGAAAAAAAAAACAAAAATATAAAAAGGAAAAAGGAAACAAATTTAGCTACCCTGCGCTGCCCGTGCGATTCTACCACGAAGTCAAGCGCAGTCCTGCACTGCACGCCCTATTTTGCACACCGTATTATTAGTTTAAATTATTAATATTATTAATTGAAATAATATCATGATATGAAATTATTAATTAAAATTATTAATATTATTAATTTAAATAATATAATGATATTAAATTAATAATTTATATAATATAGTATTATGATTTAATTTTAATTATTAGATAATACAATATTATAATATGAAATCATGACAATAATACATTAATTATCAATATTATATAATTTTATATAAATTCAAAAAAAAAACTAAAAACCTTAATATTAATTTCTTTTAATTTACATTTAATTTACAAAATTTAACAATTTAACATTGATAATTTACAATTTAGACATTTCAATATAATTCCATAACAAAATCTCTCTTGTTGGAGCAAAAAGCAATTTTCTATTTAACCAAATTTCTTTTTCTCACGTTAAAAACATTTTATTTCTTTATTTCCTTATTTAGTGCCAAGATATGAGAAAATACATATCTTGTTCTAATGTTTGTATGTTATATTGGAAACACAAAGCTAAAGATGATACATGTTATGTGTATGATACTTCTAGATGGAAACCAAATGCAGATGAATATTAAGATGTTAATAAAAAAAAAATGTCAAAATATTGAAATAGTTTCCTTTGATACCTAAATTAAAAAAAAAAAACTATTTACATGTAGCTAAACTATTTCTTTGATAAGATGACATTATAATAAGAGAACAAAAGATAAACTCTTAAGACACCCAATAGATTCTCTTGCATAAAAAGAGTTTGATTCCCTATATACTAACTTCTCTTCTAACCCAAAAAATATTCGATTAGGGTTAGTAGTAGATAATTTCAATCCATTTAAAACAATGAATGCATAACACTTGACCAATGCTCATGATACCATGTAACATGCCTCCTTGATTGTATATGAAGTTTACAAACTTCATACTCAAACTACTTATTCTTGATATTAGAAATTCTACCAACAAAATAGATGTGTATATGCAACTATTGGTTTAAATTAAATTGAAGTAAAAATTAAAATGAAAACTAGATTTAAAAATCATCTAATGAATTGGTTTAAATTATATTAAGCTATCAATGGCTAACATACAAAGTACAAATAAACCATGAGTGTTCTAAAAATTGCATAAAATGTAATAATTGTAAGATAACAAGTAATAAGTTCTAAATATTGTATTAGTAAGCAAATGAGAAATAACACATATGAGAAAGAAAGAGGAATATTGATTACTATATAATAATATGAGAAATAACACATAAAATGAAATTGTTTTGAAATACAAATACATAAATTTTCAAGAATATAATAATATCAATTTTACATTACTATATAATACATACATATTACTATACATATTAGTATATATATTACTATAATTTACAATATTATTGGACCAATTTAGACGATACAATTTTTGTGTTGGATGACTGAATGATACTATATTAGTGTCATAATATAAAATTATGATTATCAATATTAATTTAAATTATAATATATTAATAATTAAAAAATGTATATATTTAATCACAAATATTTATCAAATCATATTCAAAATATATAATATTAATAATTCATAATTCATTCATCTAAATATTATGTATCATTCAATATAAATCTCATTCAAATATATTGGCTTGAATATATCAAAATCAAATTTAAACAGAAAAAAAAAATTCAATAAGAATAGAAAAAGAAAAAAAAATGACCCCAAGGTGAAGGAAAAAAAATAGAGGTGAGAGTGAGATAAGCAAAAAAAAAAAAAAAAAAAAGTGAGAGTGAGATAGGGAAAAAAATGAGGTGAGAGTGAGATAGAGAGGAAGGAAGATATTTATATTGTAAATAATATAATGATATGAAATTATTAATTTAAATTATTAATATTATTAATTTAAATAATGTTATAATATTAAATTAGTAATTTATATGATATAGTGTTATGATTTATTTTTTATTATTAGAAAATGTAGTATTACAATATAAAATCATGACAATAACACATTAATTATTAATATTATATAATTTTAAATAAATTCTAAAAAAATAACTAACAACATTAATATTAACTTATTTTAATTCATATTTAATTTACAATATTTATTATTTTAACATTTACAATCTACAATTTAGACATTTCAATGATAATTTCACAACAAAATCTCTCATCTTGATAGTAAAAAACAATTTTCTATTTTATCACCAATTTAATCAAATTTCTCTTTTTCGTGTCAAAAACATTTTGTTTCTTTATTCTCTTATTAACACCAATTTAATGATCTTTTTTGTGCCAAAAACATCTATGTATTTATTTCTTTTTTTTTTCTACTCTGTTTGCTTTGTTTCATGTATTTATTTCAATGTAAATTTGTGCAAAACATTTGATTTGCATTTAATATGATAGACAAGTCATGGAAATATTCTAAATTAAAAAGAAGTAATTAATATATTGGTATATTAACATATTTTTTTGAATTTGTATTTGCAAATATTCAATCCATTGATAGGAAAGATATCATGTTTTTATGTTAAATGTTTCAAAACATTGAGTTTTTCTACACACATAGTGTTCAATCACTTGTTATGTCATAGGTTTCAATGTGGCTATAATAAGTGAAATATCATGGAGGAAGTAATAAAAATCTACATTTCATGCATCCAACCTACATGATAATCTTTTTAATTATGATATGTTTGGCATGTTACATTATTCATTCACACATTTATATGATCAATCCAATGTATATAAATTAACTTCTCATGTGTTAATGTGGATAAACCAATTTCAAATAAGTTTCATAAATTATTTCAGAATGCTAAAAAACCAATATATCCAAAATACTGATATATCCAATATCGGAGTGCACTTTACTTACAACTAATATCGTAATTTTAAATAATGTTACATGTGAAAAATTAGCAGTCGAGGGAGGGTTGAAGACGGTGGTACGTGTGTGGAAGTTGTGTGTGTGAAAATTGTGTAAAGTGTGAAAATGTGATAAATTAAATTTTTATATTCATTGTAAGGATCACGCCTTTGTAATTATAAATATGGAGGAGATCTTACTGTTACCTCAAAGTTAAGAGCTAATATCAGATAACTTAATATGGGTTTTGAATACAAAAACCCAGTTTTTATCGATACAACAAATACAAAATTTAGTATTTTTTATTAATAAAACCATCGATACAACAAATACGAAATTTACTATTTTTCATTAATAAAATCAATATAATTAATTACACCATTACGTTATATTGCTATAATTTCAAATTATAATACTATATTATTTAATAATTAGTCAATGAATTTTCAAAATTATAATACTATATTAAATAAATTACTAATTTCGTATCATTATATTATTTAAATTAATAATATTAATAAGTTTATATTGAATTGTTATGAAATATATATTATTTTTTATTAATCAAATGATATAATTAGGATAGCATAGGGAATATGGTAGGGGACCGCATAGGCAGGGGATCACGTTTGCATGAAATATAGTAATAGTAGGGTAATAGGTAGCAAAAATTACTAAAATATAATAAGTTATTTTTTCAACAACCTAAATAACGCATATAAAAGACACATGATGATATTGATGAAAAATATTAAAAAAAGTGAGGAATTAAGAACACAAATAATGAAAAAAGAAACAGGAAAAAAGTGCGAAAGAAAAAACGGACGGATTCTAAAAATTTATTTATGAAAATCATATATTATAAATCATACGCGGCGAAAGTATCACAATAAAAACTTCTTCTCTCGAAAGATTTCCTCCCCTAACCCATTTAAACCTCTCACTCATTTTGTAAAATTTTATCAAAAGTTAATCATATTTTTTTAATAAAAAAGTTTCTCTGAGTTCTACTGGTTGGGTAGTTGAAAATTTTGGATGAACTAAACTAAACAATGGATGAGTATTGTACGAAGAATCATAGCCATTCCAAAAACAAGTTCAATAAAAACAACTTCAATCATCCAAGATATTACTCAGGTTTAAAAATAAATATATCATTTTAATTTGAGATTTAATATTAGCATGTTATCAAGTAATTTTTTAATTATCCATTTTCAATTTTTGTTTTAAACAGTTATGAAGAAATGTAGAGACCAACACGCTGTTAAGATGGTTTGGATTTAAAGAAAGGAAATAGTTCTCTGGTTTTTAACATAATCTTACTAATTTTACTTCTATCTTTAAAATAATAATATAAATTATTTGTGTTGTTTGATTTCTCTAATATAGATGCTGGGATTGCATATAGAGTCCAACTATCATCCTCACTACCTGACTCCATCCCAATCACTATCGGACTCTATCTTAAAAGATAATATTTTCATTTATAATCATTATTTACAATGTCATCACATAATTATATTCATTTTATTATTTTACCATTGGTTTTTAATAAATAGATTTATACGAAAAATTGTAGATAAAAATGTGTTCAAACTATGATAAACATTTTTTGTTTAGAACATCTTAGAAGACATGTAGTCAGGGAACATGCAATTTTTTCTCCTTTTTTTTGTCTTATATATATCTATCATTCTATTTTGTATCAATTATTCTCGCATATTAATACAATTCTTATTACGTTTACATTATTTTTGTAATTATTTTATTTTTCAGTTTTTTATTTATCTATAACAATTCAATTCTACACAATTAAAAAAAAAACTGTCACTATTGATATCATGTGGTAACAAATAATAAATTTTTCTATCACTTGTATATGGTAACATTTTCTAACACTTGTGGTAAAATATATTAATTTACTATAATCCACGATAAAGTAATAACTTTTTTCTGATACTTGTGATAACCGAGAATAAAAGAGAGTAATATTTCTTAACACGATAAAATGGTGAAACATTTCTTAAGAGAGTAACATTTTCTAATGATTGTAGTAAATGAGAATACAAGAAAGTTACATGTGATAACTAACAGTAAATGATTATAACTTTTTCCAACACCTTTCTAACTAATTATAGAAGACAGTAATTTTTCCTAACATTTGTGATAATCGAGATAAAAAGTAAGAACATTTTTTAATATTTGTATAATTGATGATATAAGTTATACTAACACATTTGATAACCGATGAAAGGCACTTCCTAACACCTGTGATATCCAACGATAAAATATAGTAACATTTTTTAACATTTGTGATAACCGACGATAAAAAATAATAACATTTCTTAATAATTATAATAATCAACGATAAAAGATAATAACATTTCCTAACATATATGGTAACCGATAATAAATGATACTAATATTTCTTAACAGTTATCATAACTGACGATAAAAAATAATAATTTTTACCAATACTTTTGAAACTAATAATAAAAGACAATAATTTTATTAACACTTTTCTAACTATTAATATAAATCTAGTACATACTCTAACGGTAACCAAAACTATTGTGATAAATTTATTCTGACTGGTGTATAATCAATTGAACGTCCATCCATTGGAGAAGGTTTTACTGATAGTTTTAATAGATTTAGCATACGGTTTTCGTCAATCTGAATAGCGCATTTGTTTTGTAGTGTGTTGAGCTTAAGCAGGAAATCCTACTACGAGATTTACTTGTTTAAAAAGGTATTCTTGCAATGTCGGACACATATCCATGGGATATGTAGAAATTAAGCATATACTACAAACCATTGCTACCTGTGACTGTCCTACAGCCAATTGATGAACCAAAGTAGTTGGTTCAAAAATTTGATTTTTAAGAATTAAGTGACTTACCTCATTAATCCGTTTGGTAGCTCCATCCACTCTCATCCCAAATTATTGAAAATTTTATGTCATATTTGAAATCAACTGTCTATCTACTTCAGGTGTTTTGTTGACTAAAACTCATCCACTAATTGCACTATTATATTTCTATCCATGGGTAGAAATCTTCCTTAAAAATATTAAATTAAGAGTTGATTCGGTATTTGATGGTATGGATAGTTAGCACAAAGTTGGCTGAATCTCTTCCAATATTCATATAGTGTCTCATGACTAATTTGCCTAATCCTCCATGTTTCCTTCTTAATGTTGGCAGCCCTTGATGTAGGAAAGAATTTATCTAAAAATAACATTTTTCTCATTCTACATGTTTATTGAATAAGAAGAAAGATAATATAACCAATCTTTTGCTTTATTTCCTAGAGAGAAAAGAAAAACTCTTAATTTTATTTGCTCTTCAGTCACACCTTATGGTTTCATGCTTTAGCAGACAACATGAAATTCTTTCAAATGGTTATGCGGATTGTCACTAAAAGACCATAACAAAGAGGAAATGAATGAATCAAACCCTATTTGAGTTCAAACGTTACCTTAAGAGTTAGGTACTCTATGCACAATAGTTGCTTGTTCAAATTTGGTGCAACTAACTCCTTCAAAGTTTTTTCTCGATTTGTCATCTTTTCTTCTTCAAAAATAGATCTACCACAAATTGTCAAATGAATTTCTAGATTCACCTTCTGAGGCAACCTACTTTTCCTCTACCTAGCCTCCTTTCTTAAACAACAAATAGTTTTTTCAATCTCAAGAATATGTTCCAATTCTCTTTCTTAAGAAAAATGGATCATAAAACAAAAGAGGTTAGTGACACAAATGAAAAGCCAAAAAAACTAAGAAATTATTATAGCTCCTTAGTATCTGTGCCAAAATTTTGACAGGAATGTTTAAACTCTCAAAATTAATACTGATTCTCCTCTACAAATAAATTTGTAGTACTAGTGGTATTAGATCTGTTAGAAATTGTTGTGTTGTCTCCTTAGTTTTGATGATAACAAAATCTCTCATAGTATTCTAATAATTTTATTTAGTGTGCAGAATTTATATTTACCAGAAAGATTTTATTAAAAAAAAGTTATAGAATCAGCCATAAAACTAGTCATGGAAACAAGACTTATTTGGGTTATGGAAGTAAGATTTTTTTATTTTTGTTGAAAACCCAGTCAATAAGATAAGTGTAGTTTGACTATTACACTTAACTTATAATTGATTCTAGATATACACAAAAATACCCCAATATGAGAACTTTTCATATTCCACCACTTAAAAATTTTTCTAAGTATAAAACAGTGATCATTTGATCATATTTGGACGTTCATATCTTCCTATATGATGAAATATTTTCAATACCGAAAATTATGTTTTAAAGAGATATATGAAATTTCAAATTCAAGTAATTACAGTATAATTATTTTGTTAGAATAGTGAAGAAAATTCAGTTACAAGTTATTTGGTCACTCATTTTATATAACAGAAATTCTGGACAGATTATGATTTTCAGTATATATTTGGATCTCGATAACTTCACTACAGGTCAGAAACTTATGAGTTTATTTATTCAACATTATTATACTACAGTTGAACAGCAAATATGATAATTCGTAGCACATTTACCTTAAAATTTTGATAGAGAAACAAATGGGCAAAGTTAATTAATTGTTCTGAAAAATTCAAAACATAAGGCTGATTTCCTGAACTAATTTCGAATTTTTTGGAGAAGCTATCATATAGAAATAATCCAACCAACTTTTGAATATTTTAAAGGGATGTTTAAATTTCAAAAAAAAAATATTTACTGCGTGTAAATATCATAATTCAAGGAGAATTTGAAGTCTATTTTTTAGGATATTGGTGGAGCTGTTGCTGGTAACTTTGAGAGTTTTTTTTTTTATTATAGGGTTTTGAATTTTGAAATAGTAAATTTCTCAGCAACAAAGGGTTTCGAAATTCAAGAGAGCAGAAAGCTTTTAAACAACAAATTTTCACACAAAAAAGAATAATACAATTCATGAACTTTGAGAAACAAAATTCTTCATTCTCAAAAAAAAATGCTGCTATTGTATTTCTGATTTTCTACCTCTATATCCATTTTTTCAAGCATTGTCTGAGTTGTAAAAAAAGTATTGTATGAGTGAATCATTGTATGAGTTATCTTACATTGTTGGACGAAAAAATTTTCATGGTATGAAGATCAGAAGTCGACAAGTAGAGTGTATGTTGTTGATTCGATCATAATGGAAACTAACTAGTGGCTAGACCCTAGCTTGGTTGGCTGGAAGAGTGGACGTAGGTACAAGAGCGAACCATTATAAAAACAGATTTGTCTCTTTACTCTTGTTTCTTTCATTGCATTAAATTGACTATAGGTTTAATTATTGAATTTAGGTGGAGTTAGATTTTTAAAAAATCAATTTAGGACAACCAATTCAACCCCTCTTCTTGATTGTCTTTGGGACTAACAAGATCAAATTCCAAAGAAACTAATCAATAAATTCTTTAGTTAAGATAATTAAAATCAAATGAGAGGTTTTCAAATAATTAAATTCCTAAATTAAATTCTTCAAAATCTAAAACACTAAAATAATAAATAATAAAAATCAAAAGAAAATTCAATCTTAACAAACTTTGATCCAAGAGTTCAATTATCCAATTGTTTCACTAATCACAGGTTTTAAAAAAATTATCTTGTAATTCAAATATTTAATTTTAAATTTATTAGAATAGCTGTAATAAAATTTGTATTTTTTTCTAAATTGTCTGGCCAAATACAGTATCTAATTAAAACTTATTATTAATCAACTAAATACAATAGCGTTTCATATCAATATAATAATAGCAATATATTTTGTGAAAATAGTTAAATTAAAATCCAAATAATTGAAATAGTTACAATTATTCAATTTTATTCCATTGATTCCCATAGATTAAACATACATGTTGTTTATTGACCCATAAATATAAATAATCTAGTTATTACTTATACTAATCATTCATGATATTACGAATCACTGAACTTATAAATAATAACAAAAAGAATAATATTAAATTAATTTGTCAAATTAATCAATGTCAATTTTTTATATAAAATAAAAACAAGAATTAATGAATTATTAAAGTAAAGGCAAGAAATTCAAATTAAACATATAACATCACAGTGATAACAATTGAAATGAAAATTCTCTTTGAATCAGAAAGAAAAGCTTAGCCATTCTCTTAAATTTTTCAGCAAAAAACAAAAGATAGGGTTTTATTCTTGAAGGAAAAAAGCAAAACCTAGCAGCCAATTGCCTCCCTTCCCTCGAAAAGAGAGGTGCCTTTTGTTTCTTTTAAAAGCCATGGAGTCCTAGATTTTAAAAGATTCCCTACATCCTAAAAATTAAGAATAGTTTTTTCAAAATAGGAAAAGAGTTACCCTTCTAATTAATTAATTTTCTTAAACAAAAAATTCTACTAAATATAAAATAAATAATTTAATTAAAACTAGAAAATCTTCCACTCTTGTAGCTTTCTTCTTCCTTTTCTCTTCATCCGACCCAATTTTGATATTTTAAACAATTAATCTTTCCTCTTTAAACTCAATTTGATCCATTCCTCTAATTTTCAATTCCAAACAATAAATATCATAAATTTCATCGATTAGACTAATAACAATCCAAAATAAAGTCATAAAATAAAAAATAAATTAAACTTTATATATTCATCATGGTGCCAATGTAACCAAAAAAGAAGCTTTAAGAAGTCAAATGTTCTCACACACGTCTGTGCCAAGTCGGGCCAAATGACATAGCTTGTTGGTATCCACTCAATGTTCAGTGCATGCATTCTCAATCAGCAGGCAAGAACAAAAGCCATGAAATTATTACCACATCTAATCAAGTCCAATCTGGTTATATGAAATTCTTAAAAGTCCACACGCTCTTGGACATTCTATACCAAAACTTCTAGATGCATTATCGTTATTATACCGAAATAAGGTGTGATGTTAATCATACGAATTGTATTTAAAAATAATAATAAATAATTAAATTTACATATCAAATTTATCCAATACATTTGTTAGTGCGTATAATTTACAAATTATGTTCTTTTTATTTTTAATTTTTATAAATTATCGGTTCAAATCAGTTTAGACAAAACTCTCATCATATCTATTTTTTTGATATACAAAACTTGAATTCAAGATTTTAATTAAATAGTACCAGTGCCAACCACTATACCTATTAGATGTCGTTTTTTTTTTCGTACCTTAGTTTGGTCACCATTCAGTATCTGAAATTTTATCCCGATTAATCTAGATCGACCGTTATAAAACCCATTTTGTGGGGGCGGATCTTTCAACATTATTTTTTCTGTACCCAGAGGGAGTCGAACTCCCGACTTAATTAAGAGATGATATTCCACCTATACCAATAAGTATTGATCTAGATATCGATTTATATATTTTCTTTATAATAAATTTATGTTGTACTTTTGATTAACAAATGACCAAGTTTCCTATAATTATCTAATAGGTTGCAGGTTTCATTATAAGGGATGCCAAGTCAATGGTGAAGGCAGGTCTACCTTCGTTTGTTTTTATTATATTAAGATTTGAATTCAGAACTATCAAATTAGGGAAAGAGAATTATGACAATTAACCTGTTCCTTTGGAATGAAAGCAAGTGTATCTTCGACCACAGTATTCTATGGGGTGATTTGGTCAATTTAGTAACAAAGAAACGGAATTTTTCTTTATAGATGGAACATTATTTTGTGACGCCATTTATGATCTTGTAAAAGCAAGATCTTCTTTCTGACTTAAGATGAATGTTTAAAATTGGTTCACTCTACTTATGAATGGCTCATTGCCCACAAGTCTGATTTCTTAGGGGCGAATGATCCAATTGAGAAATTTAAGAGGGGGCACTTGTTGTGTATTTGATGCATTTTTGGTGATCTAAGATAACCCAAAACAACCATCTTCTAAATTTTTATTAGAATCTTTGAATGTACGGGGACAGCGAAGTCGTCATTCTCTTTATTTTGGATATGCTTGCCTGCTCTCTGTATTGCGATCCAGCTTTTTGATTAGAAACTCAACTAACAATTAATTTTCAAACTGGGTTAAGAAATCAAACTCGGGTCTATTTGCATATTATAATATCCTCTGACTAAGATCAATTGCATTATAGTCCAAACAAGTAGACAGACTCCTAACTAATTAGATTTTCCTTAGGTTATTGCAATTGTATTCCAAAATAGGCATCAAAGGGGTCATTGAATGCGTGCAGGATTTTGCAACTTAACAGACACGAAACAACTGTGTGTACTTACAAAGATTCAGCCAAGTGGGCACTCTTCTATAGAACCCTAGTGATTAGGGCACTTCAATCGAGTTGTGTCCCCCCTCCCCCACTTGAATTATTAATCGAGGACAGATAGAGCAGGAAAAAAAAGAAATTAATTTACCAAACAAATAACAATTCAAAAATATGGGAAAATATCGGGTCATCCTTTCATAAATTTGCAAAAAATAAAAAATAAAAAAAGCCCTAAAAAGATAGACAAAACTACTCTGTATGTGAAAAGATAGGCAACCTTAACTGAATGAATAACAAAGCTAATGATCGAATATATTTCTAGTAGAATAAAAGCGATTAGGTGTTACTTAACACCAAAAATAAATAAATAAAGAGAGAGGGAAAAACAAAGTTCACACTATAACTATTAGCCAAGTTAAAAGTTAATTGTACTCTAATATATTAACATAAAAGAAAACAATATTGTTTACATGTAATGGTAATGTTGGAAAATTAACACGTTTTGAAATTATTATACGGCCAAATATTGCATGAATGTTTTTTTTTTTATCGTAATTAGGTCATCAACCCAGTATCTGAGATTTCGTCTCAACTAATATGGGTCGATCGTTTGTAAAGCCCAATTGAAGAGATAGATCCCCTAACGCTGATTTTTTCGTTTCCATGGGGGATCAAACTGTCGACCATAGGACGTCAGTTCCCGAATTAACTGAATCATTAGACATTGATAATATTGCATGAATGTTGGTTGTGCATATTTCATGTATTATCGAGGGTTATTTGGTTTAGTGGATCATGACATTAAATCTCTTAATCAAGATATTGAATTTGATTTGCGACTACACATAAAACAGATTAAATTGGTAGGGTAATCTCTTAAATAGAACACTGTAAGTTTCGAAACGAATTGTCGAAATATATTTTTAGATATCAATTAGTATAGTATAAAAAAAATAATTTCATGTATTTATTCTATTTTTCTTTTTTTTCTTTGCTTCTGTTCCGCGATCCGATAATTTTATAGCTAATTTCTTAGCTTGTCTAGGAGTCCATCATGGAACTGGTTTGATCGTTCGGTTGTAATTTCCTATCATTAATAAAATTATCGTTAAAAAAATAATTCAATAAATCATCTTTTGTATCCATGATGCATTGTCTTGTGGCTTTTTTCTTTTACTTATTGACAAAAACGTGCAACTACTTTGAAGGGGCATGTTATGGATAAATGGGTAACACTTTTTTGTCAAAAATAATGCCGTGTTGTCGCTTATTTAAATTTTGTATCTTGTCACACCTACTAAATGAAGAAAGAATCTTTGCCACCTATTTTTCTTTGAAAAATGAAAAAAAAATAAAAAATTCCAAGACTCTTCTTACCTAAGTCCCACGTCATGGTGATAATTTCGAATATAAGCCGTAACATTGTTCTTTCCTTCTGCCAAAAAAAAAAAAAAAAAAAAAATTATGTGGTTGATGACGAAATTGTCACACTTTTGTGTATTAATATGAATATTTTTATTCATTAAAAAATATTTAATTTAAATTATAAATATTATTATTTTAAAAAATCATTACAATCGTCTAAATACCGTACAATTTTAAAACTCTAGAAAAGTTTAATATTTTGAACGTATTTTTCAAACAATTTCCATTAATTTAGCAAACTGAGTTTTGTATTGTCCACTTCCATACCCATTTAATTGGGGTGCCCGGAAAACAATTTCTTTACTATAGGAAAAATGAGGATATTAAAGTGGATATATGAAAAAACTAAAAGAAATAAAATCAAAAATGAAAATATTCGTAACAAATTGAGAATTAGTTCAATTACGGATAAAACGAGAGAATGTCGTATAAGGTGATTCGAACATATGCAAAGAAGATCAAAGATACATCGGTTAGTAGAGTCAATAACTTAAATATAGGAGATTTAGTAAAACGTAAAAGTAGATCGTTAAAATTTTATATGTAAATTATCCGTAAATATATGAAAATTAAGAGTTTAGAAGAGAAAATGGTTTTAAACAGAAATAGATGTCGTAGGAGAATTTACACAAATTAAACCAATATATTTTAAATATTTTTCTATTAATTTATTTATCTCTTTTTCTTTTTCTCTTTCATTTTCTTTTTTATTTTATTTTATTTATATATAAATATATATAAAATATATATATACTTTTTATCTTTTATCTTTTTTTATTATTTTATTTTCTTTTCCCTATATTTTTCAAATTTATCTCTCAAAATACCGATCCCAAATATTAAGATTAAGATTCAGTTTGTTATTGTTGTTGTTTAAGTATTATGCACGTTTAATTAAAATGAATCAAAATTAAAAATTATATAATTTATTTAGATTAATAGTATAAAAATGGAGTTTAGTAATAAAACCCCAAAATTATGAGATTTTTACAACTAAGTGAACACACAAATTTCTAAAATTCGTATCTTAAACTTTTTATTCCTAATATAATTCTGATTTGAATCAAGTGGCACTTATTTTTGTTATTATCTCTTTTATTTTCTTGTTAATTTAAGGAAATAGTGGTTGGAGAAAGGAACGAAAGTTATATGATATTTTTCTTTTATCAATCAATAATGGTTGAAAATGAAATATAAGGTCAAGTCCTCTTCACAAATTACAATGACTTGCAACGAAACCAACATGACCATCCGACCAAATTGATTTTTTCTACGAGGAGGTTTCAAAAGTGTTTGATTGAGGCTTACTTATCCTATGCGACATATCTTTTTTATAAATAAATTTGGACATGACCACAAATAATCCTTTGAATTTTATGAAATGCTTTTCTTAGGGAAGTACTATTAGCATTTTTTTACCGTGTTAATCGGTATCTAAAATCATATTCTGTCGATTAATCCGATTCGAAACTTACAATGACCCATTTAAAGAGTCTATTCTCCCAACGTAATTTTTTTCATCGCAACCAACGAGTCGAATTCAAAAACTTAATTAAAAGATCTAACACGATATCTCACTAAGTTAATTGTCCGTTAGTAATACTATTAGTATTATATATTCAGTTATGAGAGTTTTTAGGGAATAATACTGGAATATTGATAAATAGATATATTTTGAATTATATTTTGATTGTATGAATAAATAAATAAATAAATAAACATATATATACATAAAGAATTAGTTCACTAATGAATTAGTTCACAAATCAAGTTAATCAGACACCATCTATTTGAAAATTCTAAATTATTTGTCTTTTATTTGGTTAATTTGTTTGACATGTTAGGCTAATGTTGACTCGAATTATGAATTATTCATTAAGTTGACTCATTTTCACCGCTAGCAACGAATAAATAACTAACCAGTTTTTTAACTCTCATAAAAGATTCCGCATGTATATATATTTGTCGAGACAAATACATCTATATACTAATTTAAATTATCAACATCTAATGACTCAGTTAGTTAAGAAATTAACATTCCTTAACTATAGTTTAGAGTTCGATCCCCCATGAGAATAGAAAAATCAGCGCTTGAAGATTTGCCCCTCAATTAGGCCCTTGTAAGCGGTCAATCAAAATTAGTCGGAACGAAACTCTGAATACTGGATTTGTGACCTATCCATGGTACCAAAAAAAAAATTAGATTTACAAATCCTTATATATAATATTTGATTGAAGTTTCTTTTCTTGCCATGTTTAACGGCATCTATTAGTTTCTAAATACCCATAAACAAGAGATATAATTCGTATTTCGAGAATTTTAATAGAATTTTTAAAAGTTTTAATAACTTTTTTTTTTTTTTTACTTTTTTGTGGTGTCTACTTAGACCTTACTCAATATACATATTAATTTGATTTTGTGAAGACTCGGACCATTCATGAGTTAAAAAAGAACGCAAATCAACAATTTTTATATTTTGCTTCAATGAGCAAACTTAGTTTATAGGAAGAGGTGCTCTTAGTCTCCAAAATGACAGTTTAGTGATACAAACTCTATTTTCATAATTTAGTGATTTAAATTTTAAATTCTTATATAACAAAAACAGCGATACTCTTATCTTATAATTATTTATTTTTAAATATGAATGATAAATAATTTGAAAGTATATAAATTATTAATTTCTTCTAAATTTTCTTTTCTTCAGCAACAATTTATCACTGTCCAAATTGAGTATCAGTAAAAGTTTAGGTTTTATCGATGTTTATCTATTAAACGTCGGCAAAAAAATTCCTGCTGCCATCAAATTTGCACACTAATGTTTTTTTCCGACATAATTGGCATTGAATGCTGGAATTTGGTTTCATTGCCGACATTTTACATCTAAAACATCAGGGAAAGGGCAACGTCATGCCTAAACATTGGAAAATTTCCATCGGAATTTTATTTATTTATTTATTTATTTTTGTAGTGGAACATCTTAGGAGCAATGGTATCAACCCAAACACAAGGTAAATTTAACTCTAAATTGGCTTCAAAACAAGGTTGTTCCTTTTTTTCCCATGTCGATGACTGGAAAAATTGTAAGGGAGAGAAATGTGGCAAATTTTCGGAATAAATATATTAGGTTGTTGAAAATATAGAATCTGACATGGTTGGAATTGCATGAACGAAGAGATTTGGTTATCTGAAGTCAGAGAAATCTAAGCTGTGGCAGCTTGCCAAACATTTGAGAGAAGACTCTAATCGGCACCTAATCTCTCTCTCTCTCTCTCTCTCTCTCACACACACACACACATTTTCAACACCACTTTTTAATGGCTTGAATTGACTTTGAATTAGAAACAAGGGAAAAGGCTGGCTGTCATGGCCCTCATGGGATTAAAATTATGCAAACAAGTTGCCTTGCCAAAAGTCAAAATAAATGAAATTGAATAACGCGGCATTAGGTTTGTTTGTACATATGAAGAAAGGCGAGTTGATCGAGTATAAATAAATGATGAGTTAGATGTCTACTCATCCAAAACTTGTGCCCTCCACACGCCTCTTCTTCTTTTGCTCTTTCCGGCTCTCTTCCTCTCCTTTGCAAGGTAAGCTCAACCCATCACATCAAATACTACTATTTTATCTTATGCAATGCCTAATCTCTCTCTCTCTCTCTCTCTCTACATATTTATATATATATATATTAAAAATTGTAGCAGCAACTTATTACGATCATATGATGTTGTTGTATTATTATTATTATCATTTTAAGTGGATCCATTTGTATTACCTTATCCTTCTTTCCAGGCAAATCAAGGCACTAAATGAAATGGGGATTGAAATGGGAACAGTGGTGGTGCTTATATTAATTGTAGTGAGTTGTGGTACAGCACAAGGACAAGTAGCTGCATCTTTGCAAATGTATGCGGATGCACTCCCGCAAATGCCCACACTCTATGGCTACTCGACCTCCTCCTCTGGCCGCCCCACGCCTGGCAGCCTAACCATCGGCATGTACCAAATCAAATGGGTGATGTCTTCAAATCATTTTCTCACTAAGCACGTCCTCAATGCATTATTTTTAACAGTTCTGTCCATGACCATAAATTAAATATACTTACGACTTGTGAAAAGGTCTAGTATAATTGACCCATATAGGCCATGATTCACAAAATTTAAGTTAAATTATATGTATGTATGTATGTATGTATGTATAGGGCGAACCACCAAAACCCTTTGGGTTGGGTGGTCGGAAACTCTACCCCTTAACTAGAGATTTCAATTTCGAGTTATGAAAATAACAAAAAATGATTTGAGAGAGTCAACTCCTAAAATGGGCATTACAGTACTCGATGGATTAATCAAGTAAAATATGGATACCGATGGTGAAAAAAAAAAAAAATTGTATAGGGCAAACCAAGAGAAGGCTAAGGCACTTTAAATCCAAAAACAAAAATTGATAGTTTTAAAATTTCTCCACTAGCTTTGCTTATTTTCCTTTTCTAGTTTTACACGTTGAAATCATTTTCTTCCTCGGTAATATCTTCTCCCCCTCCCGTAAAAACAAATGTAACATTTCTAACCTTTGGCAATTTTCTCAATTTAGTGATAAAAATTTTCATTTTCAATTAAATCGTAACAAAAAGTAGCAATTTAGTATATTAAAGAAATATAGATTTGATGGGACAACATTAGTTGTCAAATAAATAAACCTTTGCTACTGTGCGGCGCTAACATGAGTTTGGCTCGGGAAACCTGAGGTAATGCTCAAATGAAAAAAATAGAATTTTTAATATAAAAGATTATTGATATAGTAATATTATTAATTATTTTCGTAGAGAAACATGACTTTTATTTGCAAACAAACTCTTTTTTTTTTAATTAAGTTGAAAAGTACTACAAAAAACTAATAAAAACCAGAGATATTTGTTTTGGCATATTAAGCTTTGCAAAATGGAGCCACGACCGCTGAGATTTATGGTAAAACATAGGAGCTCAATCTCTGTGATAGTCGCTTGTTTTATGCCTATGGTTTAGTACACGATAAACATCCAACAAGAAAACAGAAAAAGATCTTGTAATATAACCATATTCTTTATTGAATTTTTCTCCTTTTTTTTTTTTTATAATCAACTGGTATTCAAATCTATACTCCGACTAATCAACGTTATCAGATCCAATTTAAAATAATTCTCCTAATGTTTTTTGATTTTTATTTTTAAATTTCAAATTCAATATTTAATTAAAAAATATATTACGCTTATTTATCAGATCAAATGTCCATTAATATGAATTTTTCCTTTGCACAGCACATGCATGATGCTCGTTGTCCACAGTGTACTCAATCATTGAAGTCTCTTAAACAAAAATATTCTGTCACCAGTATCTATTTCCTAACATGTCCTTGCTTCCGTAATTATCAGAAGTTCCACCGTGACTTACCAGCCACAACGGTTTTTGCCTTTGGAACATCAGAGGCCACAGCAACATTTCCTGGCCCAACAATTGAAGCAGCCCAAGGGGTACCACTAAAGATAACGTGGGAAAATCACCTCCCTCAATCTCACATACTTCCATGGGATCCGACGATTCCCACCGCCATCCCAAAGAATGGCGGTGTCCCCACCGTGGTGCACCTCCATGGTAGCATCCATCCGCCACAGAGTGATGGCAGCGCCCTTGCTTGGTTCACAGCCAATTTTGCGGAGACCGGGCCCAAATGGACCCAGCCCACTTACACTTACCCAAACATACAACACGCTGGGAACTTATGGTACCATGATCACACATTGGGCCTCACCCGGGTCAATCTCCTGGCGGGCCTTATTGGGCCCTATATAATCCGTGACACAGCACTTGATGCGAAGTTGAGACTCCCACTTGGGCCTCAGTTTGACATGCCCCTGGTGGTGGTGGATCGGAGCTTCAATGTGGACGGTTCGTTATACATGAATTCTACCGGTAATAACCCATCGATCCACCCGCAATGGCAACCCGAATACTTTGGTGATGCCATTATTGTTAATGGAAAAGCTTGGCCTAATCTTCAAGTCAAACGAAGAAAGTACCGGTTTCGGATCATTAATGCATCCAATGCCCGTTATTTTCGATTTGCATTGACGAATGGTCTCTCTTTCATTCAAGTTGGATCCGACTCATCGTACCTACCTGCTCCAGTTCCGACCCAAACCATTCTTTTGTCTCCCTCTGAGATTGCTGATGTTGTCATTGACTTTTCAACAACAACGGCAAATGAGTCAATCTTGGCAAATGATGCACCATACCCATTCCCCTCGGGTAACCCGGTTGACTCTCTAAATAGTAAGGTCATGAAGTTTATCATTGCACCCGGAGCTCCTGATCCACCGGACGACTCAGAGGTCCCACCCACTCTAAAGAGTTACCCAACCCCAATGACTTATAAAGCTGCAACTACAAGGTATATTGTATTGTACGAATATGGCCCATCAGGTAACCCGACCCATCTCTACATCAATGGAAAGCGGTTTGAGGACCCCGTTACGGAGACCCCAAAATCAGGTACTACGGAGATTTGGAATGTTATCAACTTAACAAATGATAACCATCCATTACACATACACTTGGGGACATTCCAAGCAACCAAAGTGCAGCAACTTGTGAACATAAATACTTTTACAGCATGCATGGCTAGCTTGAATGATGCAGTTGCATGCAATGTGAGTGCCTATGCCACTGGAAGCTTATTTAGTATACCACCTTATGAGAAGACATGGAAGAATACAGTGAAGATCGAACCGGGTTGCCAAACCACCATTGTGGTTCAGTTTAACGTAGTTGACGATCATGGGGCTTATCCTTTTGATGCCACTGCAGAGCCGGGTTATGTCTATCATTGCCATGTAAGATTTCTTCACTTTTACTATTCATATAATATATATATAATCAATGTACTATTTAATATTATTTATGTATTTACTTATCGTTTCCATGTGTTTATGCAGATTTTGGATCACGAAGATAATGCTATGATACGCCCACTGAAGCTAGTTGCTTGAAATGAGCATCCGGTGGATGTTTCCAAAGGCATAAGTGTGTGATTGAATTAAAGTTAAATGTAATATTTAGGTGATATCAAATAAATAATATGTACGGGATAACATTTGTATTTGTTCAAAGGCAATTGCAAGTGTTCTATCCGATTGTTGTGATGTGATTGTTTGTGTCTACCATAATTCATTAAGGTCATCAATTTAATGATCTTTATAAAAAGGAAATGACAATAATAAAAATGTTCACATATCATTTTTGTTCATTCAATTAATATTTACCGACGCCTAGTTGGTCTACTTGTTAGTCACTGTTATTTTTTAAATAAAATCTCAGATTCAAGTCATTTGTATTGAAAAAATAGATGTCGGGAAAGTGTTGCCCAATCGACTTTAATATGATTATCGAATACCGATAATTTATTAAAAAAAAAAATTCAACTAATATTTTATCAAGCATCTTTTGGCTTCACGGCTAACAGTGGAGTAATTTATAGAAATATTCATTAACATTTTTGTGATTTTATTTTGATGTTTATGTTTAACTTAAAAGCGTTTTAAACTTCAGAAAATATCTATAGAAATACAATTTTGGAGAAAAAAAATTGGTGCAAGTGAAGAAAAAATACTTATAAGCATATAAGGTACGGATAAAAAATAAATAAATCAGGATAAATAACAATAAATAAGCATATAAGGTGTTGTATGAGTGATAAATATATAACATTCAGAAATAATTATTTCTTCCTTTTTTCTCTTTATTTAAAAAAAAATGTTCACGGGCCTGTGTAATTCTGCAAAAATCATTGATAAAGTGGGCCAGTGCCTTCCGGTTCACTGTTGGAACAACAATTTAGCAAATCACAAAGCCATTGATGGCAAACCGGAGCAATAATAATATAATACTCGAATTAAATTAATCAAAATCTAAATACCGAGTTGCTATTAAAAAAAAGAAACAATCTACATTCACATTTCTACCACTCTGGCCTTGTTTATTCTATCTCTGTTGAGACAAGGACTAGCGAACCATTTTCTAGTTCCAGTTTTTATCATTTCCGCCATCACTTTTGTAGCGACAAATCTAATGGAGAGAATCGATCTATTTAGGACTCCCAACAGGCAAAGGTACTAATTGTGGATTGATAGAAAAATAAAAATAACACACAAGAAAAATCTCATTTCAAATCCATCGATATGTTTAATGAAAGAAGATTAGATCGAAACCGGTCATGTATACCAATCTAAAAACCAAATTGGTCCAAAAACTATTCTAAAGTATCATTCCATCAAATAAGCTCCTCAACACTGAATCATAATAGAACATGCATCAATGAATAATATACGTCTCTTTCTATGGTTATAAATACCAATAAATCTTATCTATATGAACTTGATATAGTCATGTAGTAATTGATGATGGTATCAACTTTATAGTTTACAATATGCTATTTCACATGTTAGTCGCAAATTTCTTTTCTTTATGCATCATAAGCATGCAAGAGAAATTTTTTATATTTTAAATAATTTAAACATATATGTCGGATTTAATCACACATGCAAAAGCATAAATAAATAAATTTAGAAATTTTTAGATAAATATCTCGATAGAGTAGGTTTTAAAAATTAAACCATATCGCGAAATCTCTCGAACAGATTGCACGGTCGGGATGATGATCATGAGATCCGAACCACCACCGCATATCCACGACGCCTTGATCCTCAAGTTCGGCGATGAAAAACATAAAAAAAATTCTCTACTCCGAATTTTTCCTAACCCTCAATGGATCTCTATCTTTAGAGATATGTGCAAACCCTAACCATGTTCATTCTCTCTAATCCCTAAACTCAGAATAGGGAGAAAGAAGCACAACTCACATGGGCACATTCAAGGGTCATTAAGCGAGTCATTATGTGGGAATTAAATGGGGTGGGAAATGGGATAATGAGAGTTACCCCATTATCATGAAATTACCAAAATACCCCTCGAAGGCATTTTGCAACATTTCTCATTTGCACACGAGAACATTTTACGTCTGTCACAAAATCACAACTTATGCGATTTATCTACATCATCCTACTGGACTTTTATATAGAATTGAGTATCGTGCAACCGGCGAGTATATCTGTAAGTAAAAATTTATCGATACACCTGTTAGGATGACCAAAAATCTATTATTAGTATAAAAAGAACTCACTGTACCCCAGATCCGATACAATTACATTCATCGAGTCACTTTCCTTATTGAAAGTGATTCGCAATTGATTGCTCAACTATGTATTCACTATTATATTTGAATTTCAATATGAATTAATATAACAGATCGATCTATGAATACATCATAATGTAATGTCGATTGGTCTTTTTTTTCCAAACTCGAATTTATCGGTCTCAATTCAGCTATTTTCTAGAGCTATCTTTTAGAGCTCAATTTATCTTTCGGACCATAGATAAATAAACTAAAATAGCAACACTGAACCAAAATTTCTAGAAAACAGTCAAAAGTAATAAAGGTACAAGAGATCCCATCCAATGGATCTCGGGTTTCACATAGTGGGAACGGAGATCATGATCATACTATCGTCTCAAATAATAACTCTCACTGTCCCATGATCGTTTCATCACACGTGGTATGAAACACGTGTCACAGTGTTATTCCCCCATCTCTCAAAAGGCATATGTCAGATTTTTCTAACACTGTGTAAATATGGGACTCAATCTACACATAAGACTTTACTCAGAGATCTCAGAAACAATATTACTAAAAGCAGATGATATCTGAGATCTCAAATCTGACTATTTACAGTTAATGTGGATGTGAGTATTTCCATGTAGGTCATATCACAAATGACCTCATCCTAAACACATATCAGAGCGATTTATGTTCTAGTAGGGCCACTCACAAAGTCTCTTACGACTAGAAATCGTCTCATCTCTGCTCACTCAGAGCTAGAGGTGGTAACTCGTGTGAGAGAGTCGATCACACCTATCTGATACATCTTTCATCACAACCTCTCATAAGATATGACAAAAAATAAGTGCATGAAACAATAGACTTATGACCAAATAATGCACGTATATCTTATATTTCAATAAGCATAAAAAACAGTACATAATGAGAAATGTCAAAATATACTAAACTCGATAATTCCTTGTTTTACAAAGAAATTTCTTACAATGTGTTTTCTGAAGGGATCAGCGACCATGCTATGAAACCCGCTATCCATGCATCGCATCTCTTAGCAAAATGAGATAAACATGCAAATGCAGAAGTAATCAACCCAATTAAAATGCGACATCTAAACTCGCAATAATTGTACTCTCCATGTGTGATAACACGAAAGGAGATTTATATTAAAAAAAAATAAATCGTTTATTCTTTCCAAATAAAATCACGATAATATCTCCCCTATTTAGTGACTATTTAGCCACTTAGGGTAACTTGATAAAGATTAATATGACTAGCCACTTGGGGTAACTTGATAAAGATTAATATGACACTTCTATTATCAAACAAGTTAGTATCAATGGCCCTCATAACTGCCCAACATAACATACTATAGTATATGAATATCATATCCGCAAAACTATATATAATATGTTTTCATATGTCAAAACTATATATGTATATAGGAATACATCCCAAACTAATAACAAGAAAACAAATAATTGCATTCCTCAAACAAAATAAAAGGGGTCCACGATGGATAGGGATCTAAATCTCTCAGTTCAAATACCTTTACTCTGTGCTTCCCTCTCGTCTTCCAAATTATCTAAAAATGAGGATATCGGAGTGAGCATAAATTGAGCAAGTATATAGGAAACCAATAGCAAGCAATACAAACAGTAGGCACAAGAATATTAATATCACTATATAAGAATCAGAATCATAACAAAGTATACCGAGAATGTACATTAACCCAAAAAGACAATCACAATTACCACATTTAAAACCATTATATTTTTTTATCTTCATTGTTCCAATTTAATTTGATATTTAAAGAAAGGAATGGAGTGTCGAACCAAGTTAGTGTATGAGGATCTGAAGAGTAAGCAAAAAAGTTGGTATTCCTAAATGAAATCTAGGTCTTTTTGGATTAGACATCTCAAACACTTCACATGTTTCTAATTCCACCATCGCAGGGAGAAGAAATATATCCATAGTTTTTCAAGTTTTGCCCGCAGGCTTCGTAAAACTTTTAGATCTCCACATACCAACTGTTCTCCTTAAATTTCGCCCGCAGGTTTCGTAGAGCTTTCGGAGTTATCATCGCAGTATCACTTTCTTTTCATATTACTTCATATTCACATGAGTGATAATCACAAAGATTCTAATTCATCACGAAGATCACACAGGATTCGTAACAAGATTCAATACCAATTGTATAAAGTATGTCATATCAAACAATGTTAAACTTAAATTTAACAATATAATTTGCGCAGTTATAGAAAAATTATCATACTTTCTTCTACAAATATCGGATTGAGATGATTCCAATAACCATTTAAAGATAAGACATAGGGTTACAATGTTTATGTTCAGAGGTTAGCCTAATTCAACCTATAAGGCAGCCAACAATCAAGGCAAAGTTCAACATAGAAACAGACTGAAACAGAGTTTTTTGTACAAAATGTGGTATTTTAAAAATTTACCAAAAATTTATTTCTCAATGAAACCTTTCAAAATATATATCATTTTAAAGTTATGAAAGTCTAGTGTTTTACAAAGAAAACCTCATTCGATTTGCAGTTCTAAAGAGAAAGATATTTGACAAATAATGGAGCATGGTCATACTATAAACAGAATAGTCTTTTTGCAACGATTATGCTACTTTAGAAATTCACCAAAATTCTAATTCTCCTTGAAACTCTTTGAATTTTATGTTATTTTAAAGTTACAGAAATCTAGTTCTATTAGGAGAAAACTCTATTCAATTTGGAGTTATGCAGAGAAAGATATTTTAGTAAAGAATAAAGCATGGTCAGGTTGTCCAGTATACCAATTTTTAGGGTTTCATCCAAGGACGGGATTCTCTTTTTCCCTAATTCATTTTCTACAAATTCCAGCAATACAAGTATATCAAAAATATGTTCTATAGCATTATTAGGTATCAATTTAGCAAAAACATAAAAGATACTTGTCTCAAAGTTGTAATCTTTTCCTTTTATTTTCCTTCATTTCCTCTCCAAACTTCCTTTGAATTTCTAGCTTGGTCTCTAGGTATTTTGCACTTTTTTTTACTTCCCAAAGGCTAGGGTTACCATATACATGGATGGAGGTATGTTATTTTAAGCTTAAAGGGTAGTTTTAATGGAGGTTGGGGTGAGTTTTTGGAGTAGGAAGATGGAATCCGAAAATGAATATTTTGGAATAAAAAAGTTAAGTTTTTGAATTCTTTCTCCATCCTTACCTCTCTGCCTAAGTGGAATGTGGTGTCCAAGCATGATGAGGTGACAAAGCTAAGGTTGTCATGTGTTGGGTGATGGTGTGCCATGGTGTCCAAATAATTTTTATGTTATTTTCTCATTTTTCTTTTTCTTTTCCATTTTTTTCCTTTTTCTTTTTCTTTTTCTTTTTCTTTTGTGGGCTCCACACCAAACCCTAATTCGGTTCTCTTGTTCATTCTTTTCCGATTATTTTTATTCGCCACTATAATCCACAATCTATGCTAAGTTCAATATGCTCGACCACTATTTAGAATCATAAACATAAAAATCAAAACATGTATCGTATCTAAAATCACAATGTATTCAATTTTATCACAATGCGATATAAAAGAATTTGAGTGCATTAAAAAAAACAAAAATGTAAATACAAATGCATATTTTCATATTTTCTCGAAATGGGATCTTACATCCTTCCCCCTTAAAAGATCTGGTCCTCCGTATTACAGCCCAGGGTAAAAAAGATATGGATATCGCTTCCTAATTTCTGATTCTAGCTCCCAGAATGTCTCATCAGAGGTGTGGTGTCTCCACAGGACGTTTATCAATCTGATAATCTTGTTCCTTAAGTTTTGTTCTAGAGAGTCTAGAATTTGGATTGACTGCTCTACGTAAGTTAAATCTTCTGTATTTGGAGAGGCTCATAGCTGATCACATGTGAAGGATCATGGATATACTTTTTTAGTATGGAAACATGAAAAGTCAGGTGAACTCCCTCCAATGTTGGAAGTAGAGCCAACTCATAAGCAGACAACCCAACTCTCGCTAGAATCTCAAAAGGACCAATAAATCTAGGACTGAGTTTTCTCATTTTCTGCCCAAATCTTACCACTCCTTTGATTGGAGAGATTTTCAGAAAAACTTTATCTCCTATCTCGAATTTCAAATCTCTGCGTCACTGATCTACATAACTTTTCTGGCGAGATTGAGCTATTCTAAACTTTTCTCGAATGGTCTGGACTTTTTTTGTGGTTTCTTGTAGATAAGCATGCCCTGTTTCGGACTGAAATAGCTGCTTCTTACCTACTTCATTCCAACAAAGAGGAGTCCTACATTTCCTCCCATATAATACTTCGAACGGTGCCATACTAATACTCGAGTGATAGTTGTTGTTATAAGCAAACTCCACTAGCAATAAATTTTCAATCCAACTACCATAGAGTTCTAAAATACAATCTCTCAACATATCCTCTAGAGTCTGTATAGTTCTCTCTGATTGACCATCTATTTGAGGATGATAGGCCGTGGAGAAATTAAGTTTAGTTCCCAACTTGGATTGAAAGCTTTGCCAAAATTGAGAAACAAATCTCGGATCTCAATCAGAAATAATTGATACCGGTATGCCATGCAACCTCACGATTTCGTCAATGTATAGTTTAGGTAATTTAACCATAAAATGAGTCACCACAGCAGGGAGAAAGTGAGCTGATTTGGTGAGCCGATCCACTGTCACCCATATAGCATCAAGTCCCTTAAGAGTTTTAGGCAATCCTGAGACGAAATCCATGGTGATATGCTCCTATTTCCATTTAAGGCTAGGGAGTGGCTCAAGTAGTCCACCAGGTCTCTGGTGTTCAGCCTTTACTTATTAACAAGTCAAGTATCTATGAACAAACTCTGCAACATCTCCCTCATACTAGGCCATCAAAAGGATTGATGTAAATCCCCGTACATCTTGGTAGATCCAGGATGAATGGAAAAGGCTGAGTTATGTGTTTCCTCCAAAATCAATTTTCGTAATTCCTGAACTTCTGGAACTACTAACCTATCCCAAAATCTGACTGTTTCATTGGATATGTTGAATTCAAGCTTCTCCTTTAAGAACATCTTCCCTGAGCTTAATTGTTGCTTCATTAGTTTGCTGAGCCACCCTAATACGATTAAATAGATCTGGTTGGACAATAAACCGAGCCAAAAGAGACCCCTGGTTGGTTATCTCAGTATCAATCCTCAATTGCTCAAACTCAGCTATCATCTGATATTCTCTTACTCGTAGAGCTGCTACTAGAATAATAGATTTACGATTGAGAGTATCTGCGATAATATTTGCTTTACCGGGTTGATACTGAATAGTAATATCATAATCTTTTAATAGTTCGAGCTATCTGCGTTGTCTTAGATTCAATTCCTTTTGGGTAAATAAGTATTTGAGACTGATGATCGGTGAATATCTCGTAGTGCTTACCATAGAGATAGTGTTTCCAAATCTTCAAAGCAAATACAATAGCTGCAAACTCCAGATCATGGGTAGGATAATTCACTTCATGAGATTTCAACTATCTAAAAGCACAGGCTATCACATTCCGTCCCTGCATCAGTAGACAACCCAAACCGGTTCTGGATACATCACTAAAAATCACATATCCCTATCCACTAATTAGTAATATTAATACTGGAACCGATACAAGC
Organism: Dillenia suffruticosa; assembly: GCA_033439265.1. Classification (NCBI taxonomy): domain Eukaryota; kingdom Viridiplantae; phylum Streptophyta; class Magnoliopsida; order Dilleniales; family Dilleniaceae; genus Dillenia; species Dillenia suffruticosa. The sequence continues at coordinate 19,782,614 of JAVTVX010000015.1, read as the reverse complement.
CTATCTTTTTTAGTCCAAAAACTGATCTCACATTGCTCATCCCACCTGAAGGGTGCATTCTTACGAGTCAATCTCGTAAATGGAACAGCTATCAAAGAGAAATCCTTAACAAATCAACGGTAATAATCTGCTAAACCCAGAAAACTACAAACCTCCGTAACCGTAGTAGGTGGGGACCAGTTAATAACAGCTTCAATTTTCTTCGGATCAACAGAAAGCCCTTTATCGGAGACAATGTGACCCAAAAAAGTTATTTCACTGAGCCAGAATTCATATTTACTGAATTTGGCATACAATTTCTCAAGCCTCAAGGTTTGTAAAGTCATGCGGAGATGTTGTTCATATTGAGCCATATTCTTAGAATACACTAAAATATCATCAATAAACACCACAATAAAATCATCCAAATAGGGTCTGAAAACACGGTTCATCAAATCCATAAAAACTCATAGTGACCATATCGAGTACGAAAAGCCGTTTTTGGTATATCTTCCTCTTTGATCCTAATATGATGATAGCCGGATCTAAGATCAGTTTAGAGAAAACTATAGTATCTCGTAATTGATCAAACAAATCATCAATTCTCGGCAAGGGATATTTATTCTTAATGCTCACCTGATTCAATTTACGGTAATCAATGCATAATCTCAAGGAACCATCCTTTTTTACAAATAAAACTGGTACACCCTAGGGAGAAACACTCGGATGAACAAATCCTTATCCATGAGTTCTTGCAATTGAGTTTTCAACTCCTTCAACTCAGCTGGAGCCATTCGATATGGAGCCATAGAAATAGGAATAGTATTTGACACCATATCAATAGGGAATTCTATCTCTCTAACTGGTTATAATCCAGGCAAATCATCTGGAAACACATCTGGAAAATTCTGAACCATTGGTATGTCATCCAATTGTGTTTGCTCTTTTTTTTCTTCAATGACAAAAGCTAAATACCCTTGACAACCCTTAGATAGCATTCTAGTTGCTCTAATTAAGGACACAACTGGAGTTTTGATAAATTTATCCCCAATAAAGAAAATCTATGGTTGTCCGGGTAATGAAAAGTAAATAAACTTACGATGACAATCAACTAGCGCATAATTAGTTGATAACCAATTCATGTCCAGAATTATATTCGAATCTAATAATTCCAATGGTAGCAAATCAATGCTAAAATCATGCCCTTGGAAACTCATAACACAACCCTTATAAATCTCAATAACAAGAACCTCATCCCTAAGCAGGGTAGCAACCCACAACCCTTGCTTTAGAAGTTCAGACCCATACAGTAAATATATGATAAATGCTAAAAAACTAAATGAATGCGTGGCACCCGAATCAATCAGTTCATGAACATCACAAGAAAATAACTTCATTTTACTTGTAATCACATCAGGTGCATTATGAGCCTCCTGAGCAGTGACAACATGAACTCTAGCCTGAATTCTTGGGTCTGGTGGCATACCCTGAGGTTGTCTTTGCTGTAGCTGTGGTGGTAGAGTCGGTCTAGGTGTCTTGGCCTTAATGGAACTGGAGAGGCTACCCTATGCTGAGCCAGAAGAGGACTAGGTAGAGGAATATACTGTAAATGAGTAGGCTATGACTGCCCGGACCTAAGAGGACAACGAGAAGCATAATGACCCGGCTGAAAACATGTAAAGCAAAGTCTCGTTCCTCCCTCACATGGCCCCGCATACAGATTTCCATAAATTGGACACGATGGTCTCTTGCGGGAGCCTTCACCTTGCTCAAACTGCCTTTTCTTCTCCGTTTTCTTCTTCATGCTTGAAGTTTGGACTTCCGCTGATCGTTTCCCCTGCAACCTCTCATGTCTATCCTCAGTGACTAACTCCAAAACCTTAGCATTATTCACTAGATCCTGATAAGTCGTGAAAGGCAAAACTGCCAGATACCTTTGGAAGAAGGATCGCAATCCTTTCCTAAGCCTCTTTGCCCTCTTTTCTTCTATATCAACTAATTCTAGAGTATACACCGATAGTTTAGCAAAGTGGTTTTTATACTAGCAACAGTCTGACTGCCCTGTCTTAAATTGAGGAATTCAGACATTTTCTGATCTCAAACAAAAGTGGACACATATCTCTCATTAAAAATCTGAGTGAAATCACCCCAAGTGACATACTGAAGGTCACTACTATATCGGAGTCTCAACTCCGAACTCCACCGGTCATACGCAAATAATGGGTGGTCAGTCTAACCTTATACTCCTCTGCAACCATAAATTTGGAAAAAAGTCTTTACATCTCTACAATCCAAGTCTCTGTAACCTGAGAATCATCACTCTCCGAAAATATCATCGGCTCCATCCTTCTAAATTTAGTCATCAATTTTTGGAATCGACGATCTTCTCGTGGCATGTATACATTCCCCTTGTCTTCGCGCCCCTCTCCATATTTAATGGCTCTCTAATCTCTACATGATCTAACTCGATCTGATTCAGAACCAATAGATACCACCGGAGTTGCTGAAGCTAACATTGCTGAAGAGGTAGGTATGGTATGAGTAGCTGGAGAGATATCTACAGTCTCACTCCCTATTACTGGTTGAGACAGCCTCTCTACCAGTCTACGAATGTCTCTAGACATAATACTTACCATAGCCATCAGGGCGGCTAAAGCCTACTGTAAACCTGCCCCTTCTGGCCTCTGGTCGTTTGGCACCTGAGATTGAGGCTCCTGCCTCTGCTCGTCATCCCAATGCTCTCCTTCAAGAGATACTTCATTCTGTCTCCTTGTCTTAACCATTTCGTATCCTAGTAATCTGATGTATACAAATGACAAACAACGTCAGTCATGATATAAACCACCCTCTACCTAATAACCTATACCTATAGTCACAAATCTTAGGTACAGATTATCCAAAACCTTAGGCTCTAATACCAACTTTGACGACCCGCTATTCAGATGTCGCATCCCCTAGCAAAAGGAGATAAACATACAAATGTGGAACCAATCAACCCAATTAAAATGTGATATCTGGACTCGCGATAGTCATACTCTCCGTGTGTGATAATACAGAAGAACATTTATATTAAAAGAAAATAAATCGTTTGTTTTTTTCAAATAAAATCATGGCAAGATCTCCCATATTTAGTGACCATTTAGCCACCTGAGGTAACCTGATAAAGATTAATATGACAGTTCAATTATCAAACAAGCTTACATCAGTGGCCTTCCTGGCCGCCCAGCATAACATACTATAATATATGAACACCATATCCACAAAATTATATATAATATGTTTTCATGTGTCAAAACTATATATGTATATAGGAATACATCCCAAACTACTAACAAGAAAACAAATAATTATACATCTCAAACAAAATAAAAGGGATCCACGATTGATAGAGATCTAAATCGCTTAACTCAAATGCCTTTACCCTGCGCTTCCCTCTCGTCTCCCAAATCATCTAAAAGTAAGGATATCGGGGTTAGTATAAACTGAGCAAGTACACAAGGAACCAATAGGAAGCAATACAAGCAGCAGGCACAAGAATATTAATATCATTATATAAGAATTAGAATCATAGCAAAATATACTAAGAATGACCATTAACCCAAAAAGACAATCACAATTGTCACATTTAAAACCATTATACTTTTTTCATCTTTATTGTTCCAATTTAATTTGACATTTAAAGAAATGAATGGAGTGTTAAACCAAACTAGTGTATGAGGATCTGAAGAGTAAGCCAAAAAGTCGGTATTTCTAAATGAAATCTAGATATTTTAAGGTTAAACATCTCAAACACTTCAGTTGTTTCTAATTCCATCCTCGCAAGGAGAATAGATACATCCATAATTTCTCAAACTTTGCCCGCAAGCTTCGCAAAGCTTTCAGATCTCCACATACCGACTATACTCCTTAAACTTTGCCCATAGGTTTCGCAAAACTTTCGGAGTTACCATCACAGTATCACTTTCTCTTCATATTACTTTATATTCACATGAGTGATAATCACAAAGATTCCAATTCATCACAAGGATCACATAGGATTCGTAGCAAGATTCAATACCAATTGTATAAAGCATGCCATATCAAACAATATTAAACCCAAATTTAACAATATAACTTGTACAGTCATAGAAAAACTATTATAACTTCTTCTGCAAATATCGAATTGAGATGATTCCAATGGCCATTTAAAGATAAGATATAGAGCTACAATATTTATGTTTAGAGGTTAGCCTAATTCAGCATAGAAGATAGCTAACAATCAAATAGAAATAGTCTGAAACAGGGTTTTCTAAAGAAAATGTGACATTTTAAAAATTCATAAAAAATTCATTTCTCCTTGAAACTCTTTGAATCATATGTCATTTTAAAACTACAGAAGTCTAGTTTCATCAGGAGAAAACCTATTCAATTTGAAGTTATGTAGTGAAAGATATTAAGTAAAGAATAAGGCATGGTCAGACTGTCCAGCATACAAATTTCTAAGGTTTCATTCAAGGATGAGATTCTCTTTTTCCCTAATTCGTTTTCTCCAAATTCCAGCAATACATCAAAAATATGTTCTATAGTATTATTAGGCATCAATTTAGCAAAAACATACAAGATACTTGGCTCAAAGTTACAATCTTTTCCTTGGATTTTCCTTCATTTTCTCTCCAAACTTCCTTTGAATTTCTAACTTGTTCTCTAGGTATTTTGTACTTCCTTTTACATCCCAAAGGCTAGGGTTACCATATACATGGATGAAGGTGTGTTATTTCAAGCTTAAAGGGTAATTTTAATGGAGGTTGGGGTGAGTTTTTGGAGAAGGAATATGGAATCCAAAAATAAACATTTTGTAAGAAGAAAGTTAAACTTTTGAATTCTTACTCCATTCTTATCTCTCTACCTAAGTGGAATGTGGGGCCCAAGTATGGTGAGGTGTCAAAACTAAGGTTACCATGTGTTGGGTGATAGTGTGCCATGGTGCCCAAATGATTTTTATGTTATTTTCTCATTTTTCTTTTTCTTTTCCATTTTTTTCTTTTCCTTTTCTTTTTCTTTTGTGGGCCCCACACCAAACCCTAATTCGATTCTCTTATTGCATTCTTTTCTGATCATTTTCATTCGCCACTATGTTCCACAATCTATGCTAAATTCAATATACCCAACCTCTATTTAGATTCATAAACATAAAAATCAAAACATGTATCGTAAATATATCTAAAATCACAATGTATCCAATTTTATCACAATGCGATGTAAAAGAATTTAAGTACGTTAAAAAAAAAACAAAAATGCAAATGCAAACGCATACTTTCATATTTTCTCGAAACGGGATCTTACACATACTGTATATCAAAGTGTACTTAAATGTCACAATACCCTTATCGGTAGTGTCTCTGATAAAGCGGTCTCCGGTATCAATATGTTTGGTTTTACTATGATACTTAGCCTCTCGATTGTTGGCAATGGGGATCTGAGTATCACAATAATTATTGCTGACCTCCTACTATCTGTCATAACCCCCAAATCATCCAAAATTTTCTAGAGGCAACCACTCTCATCAACTGCCATTAGGCATACTACAAGGTCAGTCACTACCGTAGATAGAGATATATAAGTTCACTTCTTACTGCTCTAAGAAGATAAAACCTGATGTCAATTTGCGTTCATCCAGATCACTGCTCCCTGTCAGCATCTGAATACCCAACAAAAAAACCAAATCACCTCCTCCGTAACATACGGAGAGGTCCGTAGTTTTCATGAGATATCTCAGAATCATTTTCATTACTCTATAGTGATCTCTTCTAGGATTCGATTGATACCATTCGCCGGATTAACTGCAAAATAAATGTCTGGTCCTGTACATCTCATCGCATATATTAGACTATATATTACACGTGTATGCCTCATTGCATACACTAGAATGCATATTGCACTGGCATAAGGGATTCTACTCATCTCTCTTATATCTTTCTGAATTTGAGAACATATATCAGGAATCAGGTTTTCACCTTTAACGATAGAGTATCTATTAGGTTGTTATCACTCATCTCAAAATGCTAAAAAATCTAACTTATATAAAACTCTTGTTAAAAAGTCAACTCTATTCTCAAGCGATCTATCTAGATCCAAATTCTGAGAATAAACTAAAAACTCTCCCATGAACAATAACCATGTTGCTATTGTCATTGGATACTCTCTGTTGTTCTCGGCTTACAGAATGTCACCCATATATGAGAACATAATCATAAAAGAGTCATCAGGACATATCAGATAGACACAATGATTCTCCTCGATTATTATAACGTCATAAGATATCACCTTCTCGTGAAATCTCATGTATCACTGCCTGGATGAGTGCTTAAGACCGTATGTTGATTTCCAAAGTCAACAGACCTTATCCACTTGATATACTAGAATGAACCCTGAGGAATGCTTCATGTACATCGCCTCATCCAACTTTCATTACAGAAAGCGGTCTATACGTCTATCTGTTGTAACTCCAGATCCATGTAAGTGACAATCGCTAAACAGATCGAGATAAATTGGACTACGATTCCCTGATAGTTCAAACCCCTCAGTCTAAATATAACTCTTGGTTATTAGACGGGCCTTATACCTCTCCATTGATCTATCGGCTTTTCTCTTGACCTTGAGAACCTATTCCCAATGGTCCTTCTACCCTCAGACAAATCAATTAGGTCCCAAACCCCGTTGATTCTTATCAACTTCTTCTCTTCATTTATGACTTTCAACAAATGGTTTTTTGCAGAACCCTCGAGAGCCTCTTAGACCGTTTGAAATTTCTCATCATCCTCAAGAATCATAATGAGGGCCTCACTCTCAATCGGGAAGCAGCGTTTAAGTACGTATCCTCGATACTCTAATGAGGAAAGAAAAAACTCTTCACCTCTTGATAGATCGCTCCTACCAAGACCAAGATCTGTAATAGATTCTTGTATCCCGTCGTTGGAGTCACCCGAGTCACTAGACTCATTTATTTCATAGAAAGTAAGGTTCAAATTTATTTCACCTCTCTTAGGGAAATCATTATCAAGGAATGTGGTATCATAAGACTCAATCTCGATAATAGTGTCGTATGCGTGTTCATTTAAGAACACATACTTTTTTGTAGGCCTAACTCACCATTTGGATGTGAGAAATCACGACACAACCCCATAACCACTAGTGGCTAAGGCCAGACTATCTCCCTATCCAAAACTCATGTGGGGTACTGACTACGGATTTTAATGAGACACAGTTAAGGACGTAGGCAGCAGTCAATAAAACATCTCTCTAATGGGAGACGGACAAATTGATCTGTGCTATCATAGACCTCACCATTTCCAACAAAGTCTTATTTCTTATCTCGGCCATCTACTCTACTGAGAAGCAGCAGGAACAGTCAATTAATTTCGTAATACCCTTTTTCAAACAGTGCTCTTTGTATCATTCTGACAAATGCTCACACCACGCGCCACCGATTGGTTTTAAGAGTTTTCACTCTGAAGTCTAATCGATTCTCAATCTCGATAATAAACCTCCTGAAGCATTCTAATGCCTTAGATTTGTGCGAAATAAGATAAACGAACCAAAACGCTATAAACGTCATAATGTACACAGCTCCATTTTAGACTCTCATGCACATAAGGCCACAAATATCGGAGTAGTCCAACTGCAATAGAGTCTCAGCTCTCATTGCATTGCCAAATAGTTTTCTTTTGATTTTGCCAGTTAAACAAAAAACTCATATACGGGCAACTCGAATCTGGTTAGCGGGTCTTACAAACCATTCGCTGCTAACCGATTCATCATCTTTTGCCCATGTGTCCAAGGCTACTATGTTACTCATCTATATCATCATCTAGGCAATCAGATGTAAAGACATAGAAGAATGACAAGAAAACCATTAGAAGAAGCAGCACCGGTGCATTCCATTCATCATGGATCAAAATCAGAACAATTCATTAAAAGAAGCAGCACCGGTGCATTCCATCCATCATGGATCAAAATCAGAACAATTCAGAGAATTGTCATATTTATGAAAATATATGATTTTATATATATCCTAGTCAATTTTAGACAAGGTACTAAATTCAAGTTCCGTCGAATGCCCGGAGCATAGAGAACGTCATAGCAAGTATCGATCCCTCTGACGACGACAAATGCTCTGTCCTTGATTTAAATCCTCCTAACTGAGGTTCACTTGGATGAACTTTATTTACGCGCTCCTGTCTCGAGTTACGTGGTTAGTGGCTCCTGAATTTACAATCCACAAGGTAAAGAAATCAGCGAGCACACAATATCAACACACGTAAAGAAGAAGGGCATTATTTCTGTTCGTCACACTCACGAGCGAAATGACCAAATCTATCTCAGCGTAGCACTTTGCATTGGTTTTATTAAACTCCTTCTTCCTACACTTTTGTACCTTGTTGTCAGTTTTTTTCTGAATGGTTTTATTGCCTAGATCTCGAGTTTTCTTCACATGCTTATGTTGTTGACTTGATGCCATGGGGGGTCTTACTCAACTCCACTTCATAAGCATAACTCGAGTGGGATCTACTAGTCTCTAGGCGCTCCTCCTTGAGCACACAATATTTCTCACATTAGCGAAGGTACGAATACTCTCGTCACGCGTGAAATAGGTTTTCATGGTTTTCCATGAATCAGGTAAAAAACTAAATTATACCTAATACCTGAATCTCATCCGAAATTGGCTCGTCCGTATTCCTCAATACGGTGATCATACTCAACATTTGAATCAAATGTTATATCATTGTATGATCAGCCATTTTCTTCTGCATCCTCACACTAAGAGTTGAAGAAAACAACACAATGCTCTTTTAGGGCGAGCCTAACTGACATATCCATAAGATATTGCTCATAAAACGAGATCAAGTTATCGTACATGCCACTAATAAGAATTGCTCTAACTTGGTTGTCCTTTTATTCTACACACAATAGAGCTCTTTATCCCATCTATCCTGAGGTGTTGTATCTTTCCTAGGGCTCACCATCTCGTACCTCAAAATCTAAAATAGATTTTTCTTCTCAAGAATAAACTAAATCTACCGGTGTGAAATCTTGCAGATCACATCATTCAATTTACTCTCTAAAAATCTGATACGACAGGTCTAAATGTAGTAAGAGAGAATTAGTGACTTAGTGATACTTATTTCTCACATTTTATGAACCCTATGAATCAACAAGTCCAAAATAATTTGAACACATACCCTAAAATAAGCGTATGAATCAACAGATACCATACACCACAACCCGAAACCATATCTTACCATTTGAACTTGGATTCAACACACAAAAACCCACAAAAAATTACAATTATGGATATAGGACTCTTAAAAAATTGTAAAAATTCAATTCGGACGACCTGATGCGCCGTCGGGGTCCACACTCGCCGCTACACGCCGGTGGCGCACCTCCACGCGCTGCCACCCGCCGTCAGTAGCCTAGCGCACGCGGCAGACGCGTGGTGTACCTCACACATGCCGTGCCTCACACGTTCCGCCATATGCCTAGAGCGGCTCGACGCACGCGCGCCCAGTTGAGTTTCACGGCTCACGTGCCTTCACGAAGCCATGTCACCCAGGTCAGTGACTGGGGTAGGTTAACGGGTCAGGGTTTGACCCAACCAACCAGTCAACGTGTCGAGGTCCGACCCGGTCGTGTTAGAACGCGGGTCAGATCAGGTCAGGGGTTCGACCCGATCCGTGTGCCCACCCACTTCATGCGTCTGTCTCGCGCATGAAGTACACGCGCCTGCTTCATACTACCAGACGCGCCTTCCTCGCGCATATGCTGCATGCGCCCCAGGTTTAGACCGGGTCTTCTTTGCCTGACAGGTTCTGCAACGGCTTTTTAGACCTGGTTGCCGAAAACTTGTTTTCGGCCACTCTTTCACACTATTTTCGACTGGAAAAAATTACTGGATATCCTCCAAATGTCCTACACTCGATTTTAGGAGGATTTCAACCTAAAATATGGCGGAACTCGACTACCCCAATCGTGACCCTCCGCAACTATTTGGAAATCTCGGTTTTTGGCCTTCGAAACTCGTAACAAATTACATGAAAATGAGATCAGGATGCAAGGAATACACATAAACCATTTTCATGCATCGATCCACCCTCTAAAGTCATAGATCTAAAATTTTAAAATCCGTACAGTTGTAAATTTTAACCGGACTTTTCATGGCCTAAATATGCTCGGAAAATTCAACAAAAATTATTTTTGTAATCCTTAGACCATGCGTATTCATGTGGTGTCCTCTGATTCACAAAACTCATCAATGATCCAAACTCTAAAATTTTTTGTACCAAAAAATTCTAAAAAAAAAAATTTAATTAAATCCAACGACCGCTCTAATACCAATGTTGAATTTAATCGCACATGCGGAAGCGTAAATAAATAAATTTGAAATTTTTCGGATAAATATCTAGATAGGGTAGGTATTCAAAAATTCAACCGTTTCGCGAAATCTCTCGAACGGATTGCAGGGTCAGGATGGTGGTCACGAGATCCGAACCACCACCGCATATCCATGAGGCCTTGATCCTCAAGTCCGACAACGAAGAACATACAGAAAATTCCCTACTCGGAATTTTCCCTAACCCTTAATGGATCTCTATTTCTAGAGATATGTGCAAGCCCTAGCTATGTTCATTCTCTCTAACCCCCAAACTCACAATAGGGAGAGAAAGAATTACAACTCACGTTGGCACATTCAAGGGTCATTAGGCAAGTCATTATGTGAGAATTAAATGGGGTGGTAAATGGGATAATGGAAGTTACCTCATTATCCCGAAATTATCAAAATGTCCATTGTGGGCATTTTTTAACAATATATATATTAAATTTAAATTTATATCCAAGGTATTTTTATGTGTCACAAGATATATATATATATATATAAATTTAGTGATAAATGCAACATACTCACATGAGTTTTAGGACTTTGCCCAAACAATATATATAAAAACTTATGACAGAAACATCTATAATAATCAAAATATATCAAAATTATATCTTAAATAAAATAAAACTAAGTAGAGAAAACACATATATTGACTGCTACTAAGTTGAGATATCAAATGACTCTACTAAATCCATACTAGCAACATGCCCTCTAAAGGCACCAAGGTGAAGTCCCATAATCAAACGGTTAGAAAGGATACATTCAATATGCTCTATTTATATATCACTTTTCATTATCAACTCTTTTAAAATTAAGTATATATCTTTATATTATGTTTAATATTTTTATATTGTTTCTGATATTTTTAATATGGTATTAAAGTCATGTTCATATATTTTCTATCACTGTATCACAGTCATATACATATATATTATATATATATCTTGAATTTCTTTTTTGTAATATTATTCTAATTCAGTATTCATATGAATTGGTCTGATTTTAGTAGAAATATCATATTCATCAAATCCTTTTTCATATGGTAGGTCGACCATATGTTACTTTCTATCCCAGAAAATATTAGGAAGATCATAACAGATTTCTTTTTTGATTGTTTTCTGAAAATCAAAGATTTTTCATTTAATGAATTTGGTTTGCAATTGTTGTTCAATTCTTTAAAAATCAATGTTCTGTTTTAAATGTAAAATGTCGAATTATTTTTCTGTATTAAATGATTTATCGAGTTTTCATGGATAGAAGCGGCTTTTATTAGATTTAAGTTTCTAATTTTAGGAGGTTTTAGAAATGATAAAAAATCTTTTGTAACCATCCTAGAATTGCAAAAAGAAATAAAAAGAATCAAAAAAGAATTAAAAGACTTAAAGCATAAGCAAGTGGAAGATTCTAAAATCATTTTAATCTTATTATCTCAAATAAAAGCAAAAAATGTAATTACTGATTCTAGCAGTGACGAAGAAAATTCGGATGAGGATCCTTTAGATTCTCAGACCATCTAACATCTCGAAAAATCCAATAAAGCCCTTCCTGAAGAAATTTTATTTGTGCTAAAGGAAATCATTTCCAGAAAATATCTTATAAAAATCACCCTAATATTATCTGAAAGTTTTAAAATTGATATGGTCATCCTTTTCGATACCAGAGTTGATTCAAATTGTATAAAGGCAGATCTCATTTCAAAGAGATTTCATGAAAAATTAGTAAAAAACTAATGAAAAACTATCCACGGCAAATAGTTCCAAAATGATCATAATTGTCAAAATGGATGCAGGAATCCAAACTGAAAAATTCATGATTAAAACAATTTTTGTCCTAGTTACTGATATCCGACAAACAGTGATATTAGGAACTCCATTTATCAATTTTATTATCTCTTATAAAGTTGAATATAATGGAATTAAATCTAAAACCAACAAAGAAAAACTTTTCTTTCCATTTCTAATATTTGTCTTTTAATGAGTCAGACAATTTTAGTATGTTCGTCTGTCCAACGTTTAGGGTTTTTCTCAATTTGTTATGAAGAGATTGTGCAATTTTGTTGATATTTGAAAAAAATCTAAGATATAGTTCAGACTTCCTAAAAATTTTTGAAGTTGAGTTTTATCAAGAATTTTATCCGGAAATTTATTTGTAAATTCCAGAGATCTCTCAATTGGTTTTATGGTTCCACAGGTTATATGATTACCTAAAAACCTTATTTTCGTTTGGAACAAAGATATCTTTTTTGCCGATAAGACCAAACCATTCTTTTTATAGACATAGAAAAATGTTTTAAGATTTTTGAAGTGTTGTTCTATTGATGATGAGAATATAAGCACATCATCAATATACAGAATACAGAATTCTGAATATTTGAATATTTGAATATATCATTCATAATTTTCTGAAATTCTGGAGGTACATTTTTTAAACCAAATGGCATAACATTCCATTCGTATTGATAATAATTATAATAAATGAATAGGTGATAACAGAGAGATAAATAAAGTAAGGACCAGAGGTAATGGAATCCTTGGACGGCAGAACTGATCGCTAATCACCACACTCTGAAAATATAGGAAAATATAAAATATGGGATCCTTGGGTGGCAGAGCCGACCGCTAATCACAACTTTGAGCAAATAAAAAAAAGGACCAGAGATTTATGGGCGGTAGAGCCGACTGCACTCTAGAGAGAAAGTTAAGAGAAGAAAAGGGTTAGATAACATAAATGAAATATAAAATTTTTATTCATAAAATAAAAATGAAATAAAAGCTTACATAAGATAAAGACACGATAAAGGGTTTACATTTAAATACTCATGCCTTGATCTTGATGAGCTTTTACAGAAAATGTTGGTAGAGAAATTGAATTAAACATTATAGAAAAGGAAAATGGTTTTGATAAAACATATAATGAGAATGAGATTTTGACAAAACTCAATATTTTCATCAACAATAATATTTCCAAAACTCAAGATAATTTTGAAATAAATGAAGATTATTTGGAAAAGAATTTCTACTCTGATGAAAACAGAAAAAAAAATTGATATTTTAAAACTTTTGGGGAAAATAATTTAAAATTCAAGAAAAACATTTTAAGTTTTGTAAAAAAAATAAAATGAATGTTTTAATTTTCACATAGCTTGAAACATATAGTAAAAAGTCCTCCAGCCTTCTGATTGGGGGCAGAAACTTTCCAAACCTAAAACCTTTCAAGTAAATCTTAAAACCAAAATTTGTCATGTTTTCTCATATTGGGATTATGTTCAAGACTGGTATAACATATTTCTTATCCAAAACAATAAAAGAACTCATTCATGATTATTCCATTTCCATGACAAGACTCAAATATATAAATACCTAGTCTGATTTCTCCATTGGTGGAAATTTTTCGATTCTTTAATCAATATCTTTATTCCATCAGTCAAAAAGTCCTTTGATATTTTTAAAACCCATTATAAACCCTCAGAAATAGAAAAGAAATTCTCACCTCTATGTCAATTCTATGCAAAATTCTATGTATCATGGGTTAGTCAGTGGTACTTTGATTATGTCATCTCTGACGAAACCATCATTTTTATCAGAAAATTAAAAGTTAAATGGTAGAATTCCTTTCGAGTTCCTAACAAAATCCTTAAAAGGGGTTACCTATGCGTCCGCACGTGCTTTCATAATGTTGTTGTTCCGTTTTAGAATAACTATTATTTAATACACACCTGCATACACCTCTACAAGATTCTCTGTCCGTTTTGAAGAAATTACTCTTCAGTACATGCTCGCATACATCTCCAAAAAATCCTTACCGTGTTCTGGAAAAATGTTAAGATATATTTTGTCAAGATCAAGTCATTTATTGATTTGATTATAATATATATTTAATTTTTTTTTTACTTTTGTATTTTCATATTTTTATTATTATATTTGAATATTTGTGATAATTAGTTTTATATATAAATCTAATTTATTATAATATTTTAATCAAAATGATGAAGCAATAGATTTAATATTTTTATGTTGTTTCTAATGTTTTTAACATAATATTAGAGTCATGTTCATATATCTTTTATCATGTATCAAAGTCACATTTATGTATATTCTTAATAAATCTCAACCACTTTTTTCCACACTTGTTCATCCTCATTCCTTTGTATGGTTTCACAATCATCTCCTTTTCTATTCTCTATTTTTGAATTTTCAAATGATCAACAAGGATACATTCAATCGTTATATGCTCTACTTATATATCACGTTTCATTATCAACTTTTTTAAAATCAAGTACATAATTTTATATTATTTCTAATATTTCCAATATGGTATTAGAGTCATATTCATATATTTTTATTACGGTGTCACAGTCATATAAATATATATATAACTTGCTATTAGAGCTCCCTTTACAAAAAGGGTTATCAATGCATTCGCATGTGCTTTCATAAGACTCCGGTTCTTTTTTGAAAAAACTATCATTTAATATGCATCCGCATGCACTTCTAGAAGATTCTTGATCCATTTTGAAAAAACTGCTTTTCAGTACATGCTCGCACACATCTCTAAAAAAAATCCGTACTCTATTTTGGAAAATGTTAAAATATATTATATCAAAATCAAATCGTTCCATATTTTTATTATTATATTTCAATATTTATAATAATTAGTTTTTTATATAAATCAAATTTATTATAATATTTTAATTAAAATAATGGAACAATAGATTTAAAATTTTTAAACTGTTTCTAATATTTTCAACTAATATTAAACTCATGTTCATATATCATTTATCATGTCTCATAGTCACGTTCACATATATTCTTAATAAATTTCAACCACTTTTTTCCACACTTGCTCATCCTTATTCCTTTGTATGGTTTCTCAATCATATCTTTTTCTATTCTTTGTCTTTGATATTCCTCCTCTTTTCTCCCATTTTTTCCCTCTTGATGGAGTATGGTCCAAACGCCCATTATCGAGAGAGTTGAGTCCCTCTAAACCCATAACCCAATAGACATAACATAGTAGAGTGAGTTGTCAATGTGGGATTTATCTCCTAGACAGATAGATATGACTTACCCTCTCAGTACTTACATGTCAGATCCTTCTCGATGGTTAATTAGTAGTTGGTCCACATATCCTCTCGGTGCTCGGTATCAATATTTGGCTAATGGCAATATTTACTTTTCTTTAAATTATAGAGACAACCTCCCGTAACCATAAAGAAAAATCTTTGACTACTGTCAATAAGGGAAAAAATGTTTCGGTGATCTGAATTTTCTTGAATATTAGTATTTAAAAATTTTGAGAATCTTTCACTGTGATCATCGTAATCTCGAAATACTTCCATGAGCTCTCGAAACTTATATACGAAGACTATATATATAGATCATTAAGCCAACTAGCCAGATACATTTTTTAAACTTACACATAGCACACAAAAACATAACAAAACTCTCTTTTAGCCTGTTTCTCTTTTCAAAAATCATTTTTTGATAGACTAGGAATAGACTAGGAAGAAGCCTATCCCGTGCTCCGCTTTACTGAAGACCATGCCTCTCAAGAGAAGGACTAGAATCGCTTTTAGAGCCATGTCTACAGTGGAAGAGCACACCGCTACCTTGACAAACACTATTCAAACCTATAGTTCCGAACAACCCCATAGAGGTTCCTATTGCAGCCAACTTACCTGAGACTCGACAACCAACTATCCACCAGAACCAACTAATTCTACCCCTCTCATTGGCATCTACAGAAAGGGCTATGCAACCCTAATGGAAAGACTTGAGTCCAAATTACAGGGTATGAGCAAACAGGTGAAAGAGCTCAATCATGCCCTTAGACAAGAAGTACAATCTTCCTCACATGGGTCGAGTCACATGCATTAGCAAAGGCTCGAGCCCAAAGAGCATTGAGAGCCATCAATGACTACCTAGCACCACCCCAATGATATGAGGAAATGGGTCAAAGAATTCATGGTAGACGAGCTCAGACATGCTAATGCGATAAGAGATGAATTCGCTCAATATGTTACCGGTCTCTCACCACTCGATTCATGGTTTATACAGAACTGATGCCTAATGACATTTTTCTTTCTCTTATGGAGAGGTGATGGACTACCAATCCTTGAAACCATGTAGCTCACTTCGTGACTGCAATGCTCTTAAGAGACATGTCAGACAAGGCCATGTGCAAGTACTTTCTTATGACCCTAAAGGGCAATTCACTGACATAGTTCAATTCATTTCCTCCATTCAGTATCAAGAGTTTCTCCCAACTTCAGTAGCAATTCGAGACGCACTTCTTGATTATTAGAGGGGCCAAGAGAAAGCCAACATTTCTCTTCTCATGGCAACTAAGGGATGACGAGCTACAAAGAGACTTCTTGATAAACTCAAAACTAAGGTAATGAAGGTCTCAAGCCTAGACCATTTTATTGTATCAGTAGTATTACTCATTGGGTTGCAACGTTAGGAATGAAAACATCCATCATGAAGAATCCCCCATCTACCACCAAGAGTTTTATTTTCGTGTGGAAAAGTACATCATCGTAGAGGATACTAAAGCGTTCAATAAATAATGAAACCGACCAACTTGGAACGAGTACAGCTGATCACCTCGACAGTCCTCACCTAAGAGGGTCTGGTAAGAACCTTCTCAACAACGAAGGTTCACAAGTTACACTCCTCTGAATTAAATACCAAGTCAAGTTCTGTTTCAGATCTAGAATAAGTCCTACATCAAGTGGTCCCTCACTCCATGGAAGATGATTCAAAAAAGGATAAGACACGATATTGCCACTTCCACTAGAACTATGGTCATCTAACGAATGAATGCAGAAAACTGAAAGACAAACTCCAGTTCCTCATTTGAAATGGTTGGCTCCAAAGGTTCATAAACACAAAAAAGAGCTCCTCAGCGCTCACACACTGCGAGACGAGAGAGTGAACAAACCAAACAATGAGTTCTAAAGGATGCCTGTAATCGACCAAATAGAGTAATTCTCCAAATACTGAGCAAGTACGATCCCTCTAACCCTTATCTTCCTGCTCCCATCTTAATGGCACTACACAACCGAGAGTATGCACAAAAGAATGAGACGAGGTGAATAGTGTCCTCAATTTTTCAAAAGGTTGAGCCATCTAGCTCCATGTCCAAAGAAATCCTTGCCATGTACGTCGAGAAACAGCCTAAGAAGAAAAAACTAATGATTGGTTTTCGCGACGACAAATTGGTAATAGTTGATTCGAATAGATATGATTTTCTTGTTATCACCTCAAAGATCGGACAATACGAAATAAGGAGGATTTTCATAGATCAAGGGGTTAGCATAACCTCCTCTATTGGAATGCTTTTCAGCAAATGAGTTTTGCTCAAGTGCACTACAGCCTCATGCCAGACCAATCAAAGGACTCTCGGGCAAATGGATATGCCCTGAAGACACCATTTCATTCCATTACCCTTGGGACTCCGCTCGATCACGCAACAGCTGTAACAATGTTTAACGTGGTCAAATTGCCCTCACTATATAATGTCATCCTGGTTAGTTTAGTCTAAACACCTTGGAAGTACTGCCAAGCATGAAACATATGAAAGTCAAGTTCAGAACCTCGATCGGTGTTGGAACACTATCTTGTGATCCAGAATCCCTAGCGCACCGTTTTAAGTAACTTAGAACCTGCTTACTTCCATAGAATTACTAGTTGAATATCTTATGACACCTAGTCTTACTACTTGTTCTACTGATTGCACTATGATAACCTCATTTGTAACAACTTGTTTCATTAATCTCTTGCAATGAACTAATCATATCGAGGAATGTCGTCGAGCACACTCTATCGAACAAATGTACCGTCAATTAGAGATGTATCTCCTCAATGGGTAGGTAGGGCTCACTTTATCAAACAAGCGTTGACAACTTGGGATGTATCTCCCCAATGAGTAGGCATGGCCTACACTTTCTTAAACAAACGTACCATTAAATAGGGTTGTATCTTCCCGTTGGGTAGGCACGACCCACTTTATTGAATGAATATTCCATTAATAAAAGATGTATCTCCCTATTAGGTAGGTACGGTCTATTTTATCGAATAAACATGCCATCAATTAGGGAACGCATCTCCCTGACTAGTAGGCACGGTCTATGCTCTTTCAAACGAATGAACCATCAACAAACGGGTAAGCATGGTCCACACTCTTTCGAACGAACGAACAGCCAACTAGGGATGTATCTCCCCCAGCGTACTCTATTTGCTATATGCAATGAAACATATTATCGACAAGCACTTCTAAACGCATGCTCATGATGAAACAATTGAACATTCTTATTAATTCTTTTAGTTCAAAAGCATACAAAAGAAAAACTAAGTCACGAGATGATAAAGACCTCGGTTAAGGAGGGGTAGAGTTAGAAGAGCCTAGGAATATAAATTGGCTTGAGATGTATCAACCGCCACATTCTTGTAGGCGAGGTTCCTTTTTCGCTACTTCCAAAGGAACCTCGCCTGCGAGAATAAGTGCAAGTTTGGGAATGGACACCACTCGATAGCCCTGCCCACAGATGATCTCCTTGGTGTACTAAAGATTCGTACTCTACTTACGCCGAGCACGCATATGCTGATCGATGGTCCTCGCAATAGTTTCCCCCAGTTCAACTATTCTCCGCTCAATTACCTCTAGGATCGGCAGTGTACCTCAGCCAACTTCTCTGTGGCATGCAAATGTACCTCGTACACTCTGGGCTCTACCTCCAACTCTTCATACCTCTTGGAGACCACCTCGCACTACTGGTGTACTGCGCTTAGGTTAGCCTTTAACACTCTATCTTCTCATTTTGAGCAATCAGAGCAGCCACATATGCTTTGTACTCCTTGATCTGCCTCTCCCTCTATGAGAGAGCATCTTGTAACTGAGAAACCTTCATGCCATTTGGTCTACTTGGTGTTTTAGATGGTCTATCATTTGCTCCCTCCTCAGCTTTTGAAATTCTGCTAAAATAATAGTCTACACGAAATAAAGAAAGTGATAATAAGGGCTAAAGTTATAGGAAAATTACCTTTTAATGTAACTGATGCAATTATACCATAAGTCCCAAAGACTTGATGGCCGTGTTGCCTTACTCAAGAGAAAGTTTATTCAACTCCAGATCCAAATGGTAGAAATTGACCCAATCAGCTACTCGCCTTGCCTTACTACTATTGACATAGCTGTTGTGGCGATTGCCCATGCTAATCGCTATGGTACCTCACTCTCCCTGATCCTTATAACTGTTATAGGATCGAACAGGGATTACTGGGGGAAGAGTAGTTCCCCCAAGCACCCTACACTTACCTTCTTCGGTGTTAGAGGACGATGATGACCTTACATCGGATCCCCCAATTAGTCCTTAAGGACGTGTACAAGGTCCCTAACAACTTGTCCCTCTGTCTCTTCCTCCTCATCTTTGGGATTCTAAAAAACACGAGCCTCGAACTCCTCCTCTTCTTCTCCCTCTTCTTTGTCTTTTTCTTCTCTCTCTCTATCTCTCTAACCCCTTTATCATACGCTTTAGCGCCTTCCAATGCTCTGTCTAAATCCCTATATCTCATTGGGCCTCAAACTCGTGACTTTTGGCCTCAACAACTCTCAACAAGCAAGGGAATCCTATATACTATCCTCTCTAACACCTTCACCCAACAAGACTGAAGGTTGAGTTTTTCTCTTCTTCCGCACCAAAGATGAGATAGGAAGGGCATCGGCACTTGTGTTAGATGTGCTCGCTACTTCAATCGCCTCTCTTCGATCCTGGCTATATCTTCTTATCGGTAGTGATCTTTGTGAGATCATCCTCCTTGGGAGAAGTGAGGACGTCCACTAGCTTCTTGCTCTTTTTCTCTACTAGAAGGGCTCTCTCAATCTTTCTCTTCTCCCTCAATAGTAGGCTTACCAGTGATAACATCTCACCGTCCAGAAAGGCCTCAACCTAAATGCACGTCTTCTTGATAATATAGAAACTACTGATGGAACGGATGAATCTTGAATGATGAGAAGGTTGAGGAGTCTTCAATCCAAGAAGTGGCTTCTTATCGGGGTCCCAGCAAAGTGGGCATTAAAGCCCAATTCAAGACTCTACAAGGAAGTATTTGTGCATCCAGCTGTTATCGATGGTCTTTTTATAAAAGAATTTCTAGTTTGACTTAGGCTTGGTTTGAAGATAAAACCACCCTCCTATGGAACCCTCATGGCTGTATCTTTTAAGTGAAAACATGAATGCCAGAATTTCACAATCAAAATGGAGATGGTAGAAACTTGTTAATGACATCATAGCTATCACCAAGCGTCGAATACTAGGAATCAATATTGTTGAAAAAATATTCCAATGGAGCAAAATTCAAACGATATTGTCTGTATACAACACCTTCAAACCATATTTAACACATTGTTTATACATTGGAACATGGCCCTCCAACGCTCTGTGTCCTTATCTTCATCAGTAACTGACCAAAGGGCATAATCGTCCCCTAACAACATGTCACTCTGGATGCCCCATGATTCATCTTCTGTCCCGATACTCCTAATGTCGTTGATACTCAGACAAGCCTGGGACGATAAACCCTTAGCCATTTTTAGTCCGATTCTTTCTCTTTTACTATTACTTGCAAATTTCAAAATGATTGACTTGCGAATTGCATTTCTATGCAAAAGTTAAAACTATTGAAAAGAAGACACAATAGTGCACAAACCAATTAGACGCCATGTCTTATAAAGTGTATCGGAGATAATTCGTGAGGATCAAAATAGTACGTATCGTATTTAATGCTCTACATTATCATTTTTTTGAATTCTTATCTGTTTAATGTTACTCCCGAATCCCTTACCACGAAACAAAACCAGAAGTCAAGGATAAGTAATGGAGCATGCCCAAAGGTCCATTATCACGAGACTTGAGGTCCTCCACCCATAACCTAATGGATATAACATACCAGAGCATGTCATCAATATGTGTTTTATCTCTTAGATGGGTAGACAGGCCACCCTCTCGGTACTTACCTGTCATATCCTTCTCAATGCTCAGTTGGTCATTTCTCATATATTCTCGGTGCTTAGTATCACTATTTGGCTAAAGACAACATTAACTTTCCCTTAAATAGTAGAAACAACCTCTCATAATCAGGAAGGAAACCTTTGACTGCAGTCAATAAAGAAAGGAATCTTTTGGTGATCTGAATTTCTTTGAATAATAGTATTGTAAATATTTGGAAATCTTTCACTATGATTATCGTAATCTTTGGATACTTTTATAGGGAAATTAGGGTTTTTAATACTCTGAATATATACAAAACTCATACACAGAGACCATATATGTCATTAAGCCAATAGATCAGATACATTCTCTAAATTTATACATAACACACAAAGACATAACAAATCTCTCTTTCAATCTATTTATCTTTTCAAAAATTATTTTCTAACTGAGTACCAGAGTTTCCTAAGGTCCCTCCGGTGATCTTTTGTAGATCTCATCTATCAAGATTGTCCGATGGCTAGTTATCCCGTTCGAGTAAGCATAGCTGTCACATACCTCATTTTAGTTGCAAGAAATAACTTATAATGGAGTAAGAATGCTACCTCAAACATGTAAATTGTGTACAAAATCATACACTTAAAATGTTGAAAATTTAGATTTAACCAAATCACTGAAAACTAAATACCCTAAAAATGGGGTATCTGAAATGTTTAGAAAATAAGGAGAAAAAGTTTTGGTAATTGTTTCTCATATATCAAGTAGGTGAAATTTTATTTTTTTAGAATTTTTCTAAACTATTAGCTCTCCAAATAAAATTTATCAAAATTAACCATTGCGAGTTTTATTTTTGGAAGAAAGAGTTAATTTTTTATTCTTAAGAAATTATCTCCTGAAACTATTTTTATTCGATCTAAATGGGGTATTTCCTTATTTACATCTAATTATTAAGTAAATGAACTAAAATAATATAGAAGAACTGAAATAACATAGAAACATTTATTTAAATGATATTATATGAAAATAAGTACCAAGTCTTGGATGTCTGGGCATTCTATAATCTGAGTAAATTTACCATCAAATTGACCTCAAGTTCCACAACTTACCAGTGCTTTGTCACCATATACGTGTCAGTTGCATGTTTTCCTCATGCCACCACATGACATATGTTCAAACACGTGTCAGTTCCCTTGCTACGTGTCATTACCTTATGTGATCAAGTGATGACTCATTAACTCTCCAACGTTTATAAATACCCTCCTCCCTTCCCTACCATAACACAATCACAAGCAAGCAACAAGAAAGAGAGAGAGAGAGAGAAAGAAAGAGGAATAGAGAGGAAGAAAAGGAAAGAGAAAAAAGAAAAAAAAGTATTGTTATAAGAAGCGGGTGAAAAAGAGAAGACGGTTAGTTGAATAAGTTTCTTGGTTAATACAACTCTTTGAAGTGAATGTCTTTTGCATTCATATAATTTTATGCATAGCTACCGTGATTTTTATTGTTACCATGATTTACTATTGTTACAATGATTTCTTACTACTAAATTAATGTATATGTTTATGATTGTTATATAAACCGGTATGTGTGGAGATAGTTCAAGCAAATAAGGAATTTGTTGAATGTCAAAATACATATCGATAGCACCTCATTATTGTGGATAGAAGGTTTGTCCACTTAATACGGGGAAGACTATTAGATCTTTCTGGAATTAAACCTCCTAAGAGGGATAAAGAGACTGTTCTTATGAAGAGATAAAATGAAAGTAAATTGTTACTTATACTGTATTATGTTACTGTTATTATTGAAATATGCATGTTGTTGCTACATTGGAAGTTTTCTCAAAACATTTTACAATAAGTCTGTTATTATTTAATTTTATAATGAATTTTTTTTACACACACACGGATCTTACTAGACTATCAAGCTCACACTAAAAATTATTTTTAAATCCTGTAAGATCAAAGATCGAGGAGTATTAGATAAACAGATAGAGATTGCTTTGTTGTGGATAATCTCTCTAGTATAGAAGTTCCATTACTTTATTATGTATAGAATACTTTTGTAATATGTAATGATTTAAATAAATGAAAGAACTATTATTTTAGTATGACTTTCATTACCATGCAAATGACTGAGCCCTGGTGAGAATCAAATAGTCCATCGCTGATGAAACCCCAGCAAGGGGGTGGATTTGGGGCGTGACAATTGAGTGATATCAGAGTCTAGGTTAGGAAAACAATGATATTAAGTAGTAACATTTGTACATGAGTATTTATTATAATTAGGAATAATCATTATATCTCATGAAAATTTTCTAATATTGTTGGGAAATATTATGGTAATGGATCCAGATAGAGATCAAATTTTAATTGAAGAAGATCCTTCAGAAGAGAAGTCTATTGAAAAAAATAATAATGTTATATATATCATAATAGAAGACAGTGATGAAGAGGTAACAGTCATTAGATCTTCTAATACAAGAAGAAATACAGCAGTAGATAAATTACGATAAGAATTGGATGATAACCAACAAATATGTAGCCGCCTTTAGCAACAACTAAATGAAGTTATAAAAGAAGTCGAGATAGAAAGGCGATTATCACATGAAGTCTGTCGTAAAAATAATAAGTATAGAGAGTAATTAGTTGTATTGAAATACGTGCACGAGATGGATATGTTCGCATTGAAAGAAAAGTTAGATTATCACGAAAAATAAAATAATTATTTGGGAGAGTACTATAGTAAGGCAGTGGAAGAAGTAGATAAGTTGACAAAGAAAAACTTATTGTTAGAAAATGAAAAAAGCTAAATATGATGACGAAATTGATCAATTAACTAGAAAAAATATAATATTGGAATATGAAAAGACAAGATATGAAATAATAGTTGAAGATTATAAGAGAATAATTCAAGAATTATCAGACAATTTACCTAGCTATAGGACAAGGAGGGATGAATAGGCAGCTAGTAAAAGTTTTTTAAATGGACCAAACCATGGAATTTAGTTAATCTTTGTTTAAAAGAATACTTTAACTGCTATGAATAGTGTAACATTATAAAAAAAAAGTTGTACTAATATATGGATAACTTCTTCCTCTGACAGTTTTCTAGTAATTTATAACATTTGCTTTAAAGATGGTTAGAGTAAGTCGATAGTAGGACAATCTAGTTAAACAAGGCTCAAATTCCCTAGATCATGTGATTATAATACTAGATAGAGTATCCCAAATAATAGAACAACAAGCCAATAGCATAGCCAACCATCAGTCTCCCCACAACCTGTCACCAAATTCTGAACAACATGAGAATATTGTCCTGGAATGATTTCTTAAATTCCATCCTCCAAGGTTTGATGGAGAGTGTGGATATGATAAAAAAAAAAAAAACTAAATTGTGGTTAGAATAAATGGAATGAATTTTTGTAGTATTAAACTATACAGATGAACGAAAAATTAGACTAACAGTATATCAACCTTTCAAGATAGCTAGACAATGGTGACGAACCATCTCATATAAGTGGAAACAAAACAATACTCCACCTACCTGGGAAAATTTTTTGAAGGAATTCAATGAAATGTATTACCCACACCATATATGAGAAAAACGAGAAGAAGAATTTTTTGTTCTCAAATAAAATCATATGACAATAGCTCAATATGAAACCAAATTTACAAAACTTTCAAAATTCGCTCTTTTGTTAGTATCAACCGATGATGATAGAATTAAATGTTTCATTAAGGGGTTACGTTGGAAAATTCAAGATGCTTTAGCCCCTATCATCTTGGAAACATATTCTAAGGCTATAAAGTTGGCATGTCAAGTAGAAGATAGCAAAAATAAACAACAAATGGGACTCAATAAGAAAACAACTTCGGCAAATTAGCAATAGCGAAGGCTTCAAGGAAGTACAAAGATGCTTAAAAGAGGTTCCAATGACTTAGCATCCCAAAGCCAAGAAAAAGTTATGGGAAGTTCCGGTAAGCAAGTAGGACAGAAAGAATTTTGTAATTATTATAAAAAATTAGGACATAATGAAGCTAGTTGTTAGCTAAAGACTGGAAAGTATGTGAGATGTGGAAGTAATGAATACTATATTAAAAATTGTCTTAAGACAGTAGGAAAAAGAAGCCTACCTCAAAGTCAATGACAAGGCAATCAAAATAATAAACCCAGGATGCAAGGAAGAGTTTTTGCTATGGAAGGAGAAGAAATCCTTGAATTAGCCGATGTTGTGGAAGGTACGCTACTATTCAATAATCATAAAATTAAAATATTATTTGTTCTTGATTCCACATATTCATTTATTACTCTTGGTTGGGTAAAATCTTAAATGTTAATGTTGAAAAGTTACCATACATATTGGAGGTAAATACTCCAATGAGAAGTATTATGACTACTGAATTTGTAGTAAAGTCATATAAAGTCAAGATTACTAAAAAAAAAATTCAGCAGATTTGATAATTCTACCCATTCAAGAATATGATATCATACTAGGAATAAATTGGTTATCTCGGTATCATGCAAAAATAGATTGTAGAACAAACGTACTAAAACTTTGTATTCCAGGACAAGTTGAGGTTGAATTGAAGGGAGATAGAAAGCTCTTTTCTAATCTTATTATATCTTAAGCATACGCTAGAAAACTCCTTTATAAAGAATGTACTGGATATCTGACTTATCTTATGAATCATTCCACTAAGAAAAGGAAAACTGAAAATATCCATATAGCAAGAGAATACCCAGACGTGTTTCTGAAAGAATTAACCTTATTACCTCCAGGAAAGTAAATAGAATTTGGTATGGATCTTGTTCGAGGAGTAGACTCAATATCAAAGACCCGATATAAAATGGCTCCTTTAGAATTAAAAGAACTTAAGGTACAATTGCAAAATTTACTTGAAATGGGGTTTTTTCGACCAAGTGCATCACCATGAGGAGCTCCTGTGTTATTTGTTAAGAAAAAAGATGATACACTACGATTGTGTATTAATTATCAAGGATTGAACAATATCACATTAAAGAATAAATACCCTTGTCTTTGATAGATGATTTGTTTGATCAGTTACAAGATACTAAAATTTTTATTAAATTTGATTTAAGACAAAGATATTATCAATTGAGGATTAAAAAAGAGGATATTCCCAAGACAGCTTTCAGAACTTGATACGGTCATTACGAGTTTGTGGTTATGCCTTTTGGATTAACTAATACACCAACTACTTTCATGGATTTAATGCACAGTATTTCATCAATACATTGATCATTTCGTGGTGATTTTCATAAATGATATACTAGTATACTCAAAATTAGAGGAAGAACACAAGGAACATTTACATTCTGTATTGCAGACACCAAGAGAAAATAAATTAAAAGCCAAGTTCAACAAATGTGAGTTTTGGTTATAAAAAGTTACTTTCCTTGGTCACATAATATTTGTAGATGGAATTTCTGTTGATTCTTATAAAGTAGAATCTATTTTATCATGGAAAACACAAAAAACGATAACGGAAATACGATGTTTTTTAGGATTAGCAAGTTATTATCGATGATTTGTGTAAGATTTTTCGAGATTGGCTAGACCATTGACAAAACTAATTTGAAAGAATACTAAGTTTGACTAGGATAGCAAGTGTGAACAAAGTTTTCTTGAATTGAAAAAGAGATTAACTATGACTCCAATACTTACCTTGTCCAAAGAAAATGATGGGTTCGTAGTATACACTGATACTTCAAAAGAAGGATTAGGGGGTGTGTTAATGCAAAAAGGAAAGATTATAGCTTATGACTCACGACAATTGAAACCCTATGAACAAAACTATCTCATACACGATTTAGAGTTAACTGCTATCATATTTGTTTTGAAAAAGTGGAGACACTATCTATATTGAGTTACTTTTGAAATATTTACAGATCATAAGAATTTAAAGTATTTATTTTCTCAAAAAGAATTTAACTTGAGGCATAGAAGATGGATAGAATACCTCGAGAATTATGATTGCACCATCAACTACCAACCATGAAAAGCAAATGTAGTTGTAGATGTCTTCAGTAGAAAAGTAAGGATAGCAAAAGTAAGGGTAAAAGAATGGGAGACGATGGAAAAATTGGTTTATTGGAAGCCTATCGAGACTTACCTAGGAATTATATGTGCCAATATAAGAATCCATATAGATTTATTCTCAAGAATCAATGCAAAAGTTCAAGGAAAAAGCCAAAGGAAATGAGTTATCAGAATATCAAGAAACTAAGGATGGAATTTTAAAGTTTTGGGAAAAAATATGTGTACCTAAAAATGAGGTCTTGCAAAAAGAAATTCTTGAGGAAGTACATTGCTCAAAATATACTATCTACCTAGAGGAACTAAGATGTATAGAGATCTAAAAGAACAGTATTAGTGGCATAATATGAAAAGGCATATTGCGAAATATGTTTCTACATGTTTGACTTGTCAACAAGTTAAAATAGAATATCAGAAACCATTTGACTTATTACAACCCTTACAAGTTCCACAATGGAAGTTTGATGAAATAACTATGGACTTTGTTTGTGGACTACCAAAGAGTAAGGAGGGGCATGATGCGATATGGGTAATTGTTGATAGGTTCACCAAATCTTCTCACTTTTTGTCAATCAAAATGACTTATCCCATTGAAAAATTGGGTAGGATATATATGGATAAGATAGCTAAATTGCATGGAGTATCCTTTAGTATTGTTTCTGACAGAGATCCAAGATTTACTTCTCGACTCTAGAAACAACTATAACAACTTTTAGGTACTAAGTTAAAATTTAGCACAACCTCTCATCCTCAAACTGATGGATAATCTGAATGTACTATTCAAGTATTAGAAGATATGTTTCGAGCATGCGTATTAGATTTCAAAGGAAGTTGGGATAAATATCTACCACTTGTAGAATTCGCATACAATAATAGTTTTCAATCCATGATTAGTATGGTCCCTTACGAGGCTTTATATGGAAGAAAATGTCTATCACCAATTTATTGGGATAAAATTGGAGAAAGAAATACATCAAATACCATACCATGGATGGAAAAAACCCATAACAAAATCAAAGTGATCAAACAAAGAGTAATGGCCGCTCAAAATAGATAAAAAAATTATGTTGACTATCATAGAAAAGATTTGAAATTCTAAGTGGGAGATCAAGTTTTTCTTAAGATATCCCCATAAAAAGGAATTATCCAGTATGGAAAATGGGAAAAATTAAGCCTGAGGTATATTGGACCATTTGAAATACCATAACGAATTGGAAAAATTGCATATCAATTAACCCTGCCACCAACTTTATCTAGAATCCATGATGTATTCCATGTACCAATACTGCAAAAGTATCAACCTGATCCAGATCATGTACTAGACTATCTGCCACTCCAACTTCATTAAGATCTAACTTATGAGGAAAAACCAATCAAGATTTTAGAATTTGATATAAAGAAACTTAGATAAAAAGAAGTACATCTGGTAAAAGTACTCTGGAGCAACCATCGAATAGAAAATACTACATGGGAACTTGAAGATGAGATCTGACAAAAGTATCCCGCTCTATTCCTATAATAAGGTATGAATTTCGAAAACGAAATTTTTTTGAAGGGGAAAGAACATCACATACCCCAATTTAATTGCAAGAAATAACTTATAATAGAGTAAGAATGCTACCTCAAACATGTAAATTGGGTACGAAATCGAATACTTAAAATTTTGAAAACCTAAATTTGACCATCTTACTGAAAACTAAATTTCCCAAAAATATGGTATCTGAAATGTTTAGAAATCAAAGAGAAAAAATCCCAATAATTGTTTTTCATATATCAAATAGGTAAAAAACTATTTGTTTTTAGAATTTTTCAAAATTATTAGCTCTTCAAATAGAATCCATCAAATTAGCTGTTTCGAGTTTTGTTCTTGGAAGGAAAATTTGACTTTTTATTCTTAGGAAATTAGCTCCTGAAATTATTTTTATTCAATCCAAATGGGGGTATTTCTTTATTTATGTATAATTCTTAAGTAAATGTTTATACGTTATTGATATTATACGGAAATAAATACCAAGTGCTGGATGTCTTGGCATTCTATAACCTGAGTAAATTTACCATCAACCTGGTCTCAACTTCTATCGACTTACCAGTGCCTTGTCACCATATACATGTCAGTTACATGTTTTCCTTATACCACCGCATGACATATGTTCGGACACATATCAGTTCCCTTACTACATGCCATTACCTTATGTGCTTAAGTGCTAACTCATCAACTCTCCTACGTCTATAAATACCCTCTTCCCTTTCCTACCACAACACAACCACAAGAAAGCCACAAGAAAGAGAGAGAGAGGAAGAAAGGGAAAGAGAAAAAAAGAAAAAAAAAGTACTGATATAAGAAACCGGGTGAAAAAGAGAAGACAACTAGTTGAGTAAGTCTCTTAGTTAAGACAATTCTTTGAGATGAGTGTACTTGGTATTCATATAATTTTATACATAATTATCGTGATTTTTTACTGTTACCATGATTTACTACTATTACAATAATTTCCTACTGCTATATCAATGTATGTGTTTGTGATTGTTATATAAATCGATATATGTAGAGATAGTTTGAGCAAATATGGATTTTGTTGAATGTCAAAATATATACCGGTAGCACTCCATTATTATGGATAGAAAGTTTGTCCGCTTAATGTGGGGGACACTGTTAGATATTTCCATAATTGGATCTCCTGTGAGGGATAAGAAAACTATTCTTATGGAAAGATAAAACGAAAATGAACTGTTATTTGTACTATATTATATTACTGTTATTATTAAAATATATATGTTGTTACTAGATTGGAAGTTTTCTTAAAATATTTTACAATAAAACCGTTATCATATAATTTTATAATAAATTTTTTTTACACACGAACACACAAATTTTATTGGGCTATTAATTTCACATCAAAAATTATTTTTAGATCCTGCAGAAGTAAATGTTGAAGAGAATTAGATGAACAGATATAGATAGTTTTGTTATAAATAACCTCTTTATTATAAAAGTTTCATTATTTTACCATATATAAAAAACTTTTATAATATGTAATGATTTAAATAAATGAAAAAATTATTATTTTAGTATGATTTTCATTATCATGCAAGTGACTGACCTCTAGTGAGAACCAGATAGTCCATCATCAATGAAGACCCGACGAAAGGGTGGATTTGGGGCATGACAAATAGCCATTTAATGTGGAGTATGATCCACCTCCAACACCTCTCAAGGTGAGGAAAAAAGGAGTGATCAAATTTTCTTTTATTTGAAATATTTTTATTATTTTTATTTTAATAATAGAGTACACCATAGTTCGGTAAATTATTAAAGGAACACTAAGTTACAAAAAAAAATGAACTATAAAGGTTTCCTTGTCAATTTTGGAAGCATACTAGACAATGTACTAAAAAAGTCAACTGGAATGTGTTTTTTTGTTAGTTTTGAAATTATGATAGACAATTTTTTAATTTTACAAAATATAGGAACTATTTTTTAAAAAAAAGTATAGAAAAAAGAAAATCTTTATTATGTTGTGTGTTTTATTTTAATACTAAAATGCCAAAGTTAAAAAACCAAAATAAAGACCTGAGATATTTTCCAAAATATTGTTTTTTTTTAAGAAATTTTTTTTAAGTTTCATGGTTTTATTTTTTTCTTTTCGAAACAATTGATTTCGTACTTATAGAATACAAAATTAATTTTTATTAATTTTTATTAATTTTTTGTAATGCTTTTTTTAAAAAAAATTAAAAGTTTAGGATTCACATTCTCTGAATGTGAAACATACAAAACATGTTTCGCGGTCTTTAAGTGCGAAGTCACCTGTCCACTCACCTACAGACTATGGCACCATACATTCCTCCCTACTTACAAAATAACAATTAAAAACACCAACTCACCATCCAAAACATATTTGTTTACTTGATATTCATACTATTTCATACCAAAATACCACTAACAATCCAGAACAACTTACAAAATAATTAAAAAACGATCATTCTACTCTACACCAAATAAACCACACTCAAAATAACCATGCTGCAAGATATAATCACAAAATAACCAGACTTTAAAACACTATCAAATGACCTTACTCCAAATACCAACAACTATACTCCATAACACAAAGACAACTTTAATCCATCAATCAAAAATTTCAACAAATACCAAATACAACCAAACACCAACAACATTTTTAAATACTACCAAACACCAAACACAATCATAATCCAAAATACTTATAAATGTTGAAATAATATAAAGAAAGAAATTACAAGAAAGAGAGAATAACAAAAAAATTTTGATAGAAGTTCAAATTAATGTGTATAAAATTTAAATATAATACATATAAAATGTTAAAGCTAAACTAAGTGCCGCAAAGAGGTTGTCCAGCATTGCATCGCGATTGATGTCTGATGGCAACACCAGTTGGCCTACTAAATGGAGGTGAAAGTATTCATCTAGCTGTATACCCTCATTAATCTTAGGGAATGCAACCATACCAACATCATCAAAATGTCGATGATGATGATGCCGCCACTCATGAACATTAAGTTGTAGAGGCTTAGTTGGTACAATGTCGTGAACATCATCTGTAAATACAAGAGTTGAAATCGGATACGAAGATGACACAGATGTCTTTGTCGGCTTGTCATAAGCATCCATAGTACCAGAAGTGGAAGGTACGTCCATTGGCTCAGTGGTTGTCTGTACGGATGTTGAAGGATGATAATGCTCAGATGGTACATGCTCAACAAAGTGCAAGACATGACACATTTTGAGATGTCCAACTCTAGGCTCCACTCTTTCCACTACAAGTTTGTCAGATGTTACTAGATGCATGTTCTTGATCTCATAGCAAGGCAAGATAATAAAAAAAGAAGAAGAAATATTATGTAAACAAATGACCCACCATATTCAAGTCCATATTAGGTGATCCCCCAAAGGCAAA
The DNA here is from genome assembly GCA_033439265.1 of Dillenia suffruticosa. Taxonomy (NCBI): domain Eukaryota; kingdom Viridiplantae; phylum Streptophyta; class Magnoliopsida; order Dilleniales; family Dilleniaceae; genus Dillenia; species Dillenia suffruticosa. The sequence continues at coordinate 19,750,233 of JAVTVX010000015.1, read as the reverse complement.
TCAAGGAAAAAGTGTCTTTTACTTTTAACCTTATAATTTCCCAAAGGCGATAACTCTTTTTTTGTCTTGCTTGAATATGCCACAAACAATCATTTTCACAGTAAAGTGTACACCTGACAAACCATACATTTGGAGAACTTTCAAGTACCTGTGCTCCCGCATTGAGCAGTACTTGATAGCATGTTGAACTTCATTTTTGGAACTGAAGATTATTCTAACTTGTAACTCTGAAGTACAATCATTATTCCATATTGGACGATCATATTCATTATACTTATCAGCCATCATGTCCTTTCACCCATTGTGTATAAGTATGCTATTTACTCTACCTTTTCAATAATCCAATTCTCTTTATCTATAATATTCTGTTTATCATCACTTTCGCCATCTGATTTTTCATCAATAAATGCTTCTACAGGATATATCTCTTACCCTTCATAGGGTTTACTAGTACTAGACTCTCCATACTCACTTGTGATAGGCATAACTGATTCATGATAACCAATCAAAACAACATCATTAAAAATAAGTACCCTATATTGTAGCAACTCATATTCAATATTCCCACTTCTTAACATCGTTACGTAAAAACCAAAATTTATCTCACCACTAAAATTATAATAATTTTGAATCTTAAATGAGCTACTTAAATTCTCTATACCCCAACTTGAGCAACTAACTATCGGTAGGTCAATAGGTGTACTCAGAATTATTTCTAATTCTAAGAATAGTTCAATAGCCATCAAATTGGGGATATATTTAGAGAGTGACAATACCTCTGACAAGAATTTATCATTTTTCACCAGTAATACAATAAGAGAGAGACTAACTAGACCAAAAATGATATCTGCATAATACATTCAGTTTGAATTGTCTAGAATCAGTTCCACTTTTGCGATTTAAAATTTTTATAAACTCATGTCATCTAATAGTACTATTAACCATAAGACCCGTTTTTGGATCTACACTATACTGATGATCATCCTTAGCCCTACCAATTATACCTCCAATAAAATACCAACGTTACACAGTTATCATCCATGTTGTTTTCTTTTATCAATGATGATAATAACCAACAATAAGATATCAACAACATACATAATGCAAACAGAAGAGCAAACTCTAAGAGAGCATCAACAACAAAGATAATGCAAATCTTACATCCATCATAATATAATATATATCCTTCAATGCAAACCCTAGATCTATTATAACACAATCTTTTCTTATTTAATGCAAACCCAAGAATCAAACAAACAAATCATAAAAGAGCATAAAGAATTCATACAAATAGTAAACCTTTGATAACAAACTTTAGATTCGTAGAAAACCCTATAGATCAAACCCTAACATAATCAAACAAATAATGCAAACCCCATGTCCATCAATCGTTCATTGTATATTATATTAAATTAAAAACAATTCAAACCCTAGATCCAATGCAAACAAACGATGCAAACCCTAGGGCTAAAAACCTTAACATATCAACCCATCATTCAATACATGTTTGTACAAACAATGTAAACCCTAGAGCTAAAAACCCTAACATGTTCAGACAAATAGTGCAAACCCTAGATCCATCAATCAATTAGTACATGTTCCTAGGGCTAAGGGAAAAGAAATTTCATAGCAAGGGAGAAGAAATTTTGCAAAATTAGATCTATCAATCGTTCAATGCAAACCCTAAATCCATCAATTGTTTAAACAAACAATGCAACCCTAGGGCTAAAAACACTAACATGTCCAATAGATTTCGCAACAAGGGAGAAGAAAGGGAGAGTAGATTTCAAACTTAACCCCAAAACATTTCTCACTAAGGGAGAAGAAAGGATGAAAATTAGAAGTATTATATCTAAATTGAAACTCCATAATCTATTTCTCAGTAACTTTCTCTTTCCTGTGGCAAAATTTGGTGAATTTGAGGTGAACTCCACGAATCTTTCACGGTCGTCGCTTTCTACTGCCACTGTCGGAACACTACTGCCGCTAGTCTAGCGGTGACGGTGGCCGTCGGGTGCTAACTGTCGACACCCTGGTCGGCTGAGAAGCGAAGAGAAATGCTGCGGCCAGACGCAAATAGCCGCGGCTGGGAGAACCGAAACGTCGCGGAGTTATTTCGGCGTCGTCTTGGCATCGACGCTTTGTGGGCTTGCCATCTTTCGATTCATCCCATCTAGGCGAACCATTTGATACCTTCCTCGGAAGTCAACTCTAGCAATCGGTGGCGATTCGAAGGCCGAAGGAGCAGCGGAAAATCGGACAAAATCTTGTCAAATCGTCGATGGGAAGGAAGATCGGACTTGATCAAGCTCTAGATCCCAGTTCTTCAGCATCTAGGCAGTCTTCTCCGGTGTTCAAATCTAGCTTTTAGTTGCGGCAATGGTGGTTGGCGATCAGACGACGCGGACAAAGTGGCAAAGATAGAATTGCTTTTTCGCGGAACTGGTTCTCTTCAGATCTGGTTCTAACCTGAACTGGTTCTCCCTGAACCAGCCTCCCTGATCCGGTTCTCAATCGAACCCAAAAAAAAGGCGGTCTGCAGTACACCTTTGTACACTGTAGGGCAAAAAAGCCTAAGAAAAAGAAATCCATTTTGATTTCCGAATGGAAGGACGCAATGGTGTTGGGGGTCGACCCACTTCACCCATGGAGGCGAGGAGCTATGCGTCAGCACCGGGAGGAGGTGGGAAGGATGGCTTAGAGAGGAAGGATTTTCAAAGGCATGTGACCCTCGAGAGATTGACTCCGGATATAGAGCGTGGTAAGTTGAATGTTCCTTCTCGTCTAATAGATGAAGGGTCCCACCCTTTTACTTCTTGTCTAATTGGGAATCTCATTGGACGGCGATTACCGTTCAAGGAGGTTAATTGTATAACTGAGTTGATGTGTTATAGTTGGGGTCTCACTTACCTAGCTATTGTTGGGCCTGGTTGTTTTCTGTTTAGATTCTCTTCTGATCAGCACTTCGAGGAGATTTTAGATAGAAGCCATTGGCAAATATTTGGGATTTCGTTTATTGTGCGTAGATTCTCTATGGGCAGAGTATGAAGGAATTTGAACCCAAGAGTCTTCCTCTATGGGTTAAGCTTTATAATGTCCCTTTCAGTTTGTATAATCAAGCTGGGCTGAGTTTTGTTGCATCTGCATTTGGGAGACCATTATCTATGGATGGTGTTACGGCATCTGGGTCTATACTTGGGTATGCTAGGGTTTCTATTGAGATTGATGCAGCGACACCCATTAGGAAGGACGCAGTTTTTGTTTTTCCTGATGGGAGTGAGATTACAGTGAATGTGGAGTATTCCTATAACCCGCCTCACTACTCTTTTTGCTCGGTCTTTGGGCATAGTCAGACTAAATGCCCAAAGAATCCCCCATGCAGGATAGCATACAGGCTTCAGGTCTGAGGACGAATGAGGAGGGCTCTTAGCCGGTCAGTAGGAAGCCACAGTGACAGGAAAGAAAAGGCAAGAAGGGTTCAGAGGATCAACCTACAGTAGAGACACCATAGGAGGGTTTGTTGCCAGATTCAGTCGCCCCTTCGGAGGAGCTCCCCGAGAGGAGGTTGAGGGGTTTGATAAGCCTTAGGTGGATAATCTGGCTATGGTCATCAGAGAGGAGGTTCACTCTCCAATGATGGATTATAGACAGGGGTTTGTTGAGCCTCGGGTAGGTAGTATGACTTTGGTCGTCGGAGAGGAGGTTGACTCTCAGGTGATCGATTACTGGCAGGGGTCTGTTGAGTCTCGGGTGGGTAATATGGCTTTGGTTGTCAGAGAGGAAGTTGACTCTTCGGCGAGGGATTTTCAAGCTCTGGTTGTGAGAGAGGTGACTCCAGTGCGTTCGGATGTGACACCAGTTCAGAAGTATGTGTTGGCTACCGAGTGTACTAGTATCCCGAGTGTGAGCAACGGTTGGGTTACGGTGGTGTGAATGATACTATAGAGAGTAGATATAGTCCTAGTGACGGTTCTTTATCTTCTTCCTTTTGAGTTCATCCATCGCATAGTTCTCCAGATGATAGGTTGTTGGAACGTTAGAGGTCTGAATGACTCTATCCATATTCGGGCTACGAAAGATTTTGTGAGATAAAATCGGTTGTAGTTGGCTAGTTTTCTAGAGACTCGAGTTCGCTCTTCTAACGAGGTGCGTATTCATTAGTCTCTTTTACCGGATTAAAGATATTCTGTAACTCATGAGAGTAATTCCACAGGTCATATTTGGTGTTGTTGGGATCCAGTGGAGATTCGGTGAATGTTTTGTCTTGTGAGATGCAGTAAATTCATTGCAGGGTTCAGGCTCTCCATTCTGATTCTCTATCAGGTTACTGTAGTATACGGATCTAACATGGTAGGAGATCGGCATATTCTGTAGGAGTTTTTGAGTCAGTTTAGTAGGAGGATGGATACCCCTTGGTGTGTTTTTAGTGATTTTAATGCTATTAGATGGCCTTTAGAGAGGAGTGGAGGATCAGTTGGTTAGTCTATGGCAAATTGTGTTCTTGTTAATTGTATTCAGCAGTCAGAGTTAAAGGATCTGAGATACTCTGGTTCCTTCTTTACCTGGTGGAATAAACAATTTGCAGATCCCATTCAGAGAAAGCTGGATAGGGCATTGGTTAACTCTGCTTGGCTGACCTCTTATCCTCTCTCCAAGGCTGTTTTTTACCCTCTAGGTGATTCGAACACTCTCCTTGTGTGTTAGAGCGTAGCGGATGGATCAGCGTCAGTGGGTGCCATTCAAATTCTTTGAGTTTTGGATGGAGCATTCTCGGTATCACAAGATAGTTGTAAAGGCTTGGGAGGATATGTACTATGGGACTCTGATGCATCGCCTCTACAGGAAATTGAAGGGACTCAGACGAAAATTGAGATAGCTGAACCGTCAGAAGTTTAGTGAGCTATCTACCTGAGTTCGGGATGCATGAGAGAGTCTTCTTCGGATACAGTAGGAGCTGTTGTAAGGTGGATCGCTTGATGGTTTGGGTGAGGAGGAGAGGTCGACTGCTTCTCACTACCACAGATTAGCCAACATGGAGGAGAGTATGATCCGTCAAAAGGGCAGGATCCGATGGCTCATTTAGGAGATCAAAACACGACATACTTCTTCAGTATGGTCAGATGCAGACGAAATCAGAATTTTATTTGCTCGTTGGTCAGGGAGGATGGTAAGTGGATCTCTAATCTGGATGGGATTAGACGTGAGGCTGTTATGTATTTCAGCAGTTTATTTTTGGGTAGGCCTCGAGTGGAATAGTTAGACGCTGGATTCATTGCTTCCATGATTAGAGGTTCTCTTTCGGTGGCTCATATTCAGGCGTTGGAGACCCCGATGATGGCTGCTGAGGTGAAGGAGGCTATGTTCTCTTTGGGGAGGCATAAGGCTTTGGGTCCCAATGGCTATAGTACAGAGTTCTTTCGACATAGCTGGGATTTGGTAGGTCTGATGTCACGAGAGCGGTCTTGAACTTCTTTTCTCATGTGTACCTTCTGAAGGAGGCGAATGGTACTATCATTTCTCTCATTTCAAAGAAGGATAGCCCAACCTCTTTGACGGATTTTCGGCCGATTTCCTGCTGTAATACGGTGTATAAATGCATCTCTTAAGTCATTGCAACGAGGGCGAGTCAGGTGCTGCCAAGCATTATTGGGAGCAAGCAGTCTACATTTGTTCAGGATTGAAGGATTGGAGATAACATCTTGTTGGCTTATGAGCTCCTTCAAGGATATCAACTGAATCGTGGTCCTCTTAGATGCGCGATAAAGGTAGATATCATGAAGGCTTATGACTCAGTTGAGTTGGACTTTCTCAGACTCGTGTTAGAGTGTATTGGTTTTCCGTCCCGTCTGGTGGACAGGATTATAATGTATGTGTCCTCAACGAGCTTTGTGATAGCTATTAATGGCGAGTTGATGGAGTTCTTTCAGAGCTCAAGAGGTCTTAGATAGGGAGACCACTTGTCTCCTTTACTCTTAGTGATAGTCATGGAGGTTTTCTCAGCAATGATGCATCGGATCTCTCAGGGGTCTCTATTTGAGTATCATCGGAAGTGTTAGGAGGTAAATCTTTCCCATTTATGCTTTGCAGATGACCTGATTCTATTCTCTCAAGATAGCCTAGATTCTGTGTAGTGTATTGGATGTTTTGACTCGATTTAGGTCTCTCTCTGGATTGCGGATGAACCCTCAGAAGAGTGAGATCTTCTTTGGGGCGGTGGAGCAGAGTGTGAGAGAGGATATCTTGAAGTCTTCGGGTTTTCGTCAGGGTTAGCTCCCGGTCAAATACCTTGGAGTCCCATTTGTTTCATCGAAACTATCGGCTATAGACTGTGTTCAGCTTGTTCAGAGGGTGACGGTGCAGATTTAGCATTGGACGAGTCGTCAGTTATCATATGTTAGACGGTTATAGTTGGTAAGTTCCGTTCTCTTTGCGATTTAGATTTATTGGTCGTTGATGTTTCTCCTTCCAAAGGAGGTTTGCAAGGAGCTCGAGCAGGTTATGTCTTGGTTTTTATAATCCGGTCCTTCTTTAAACTATCATAAAGCCAAAGTAGCATGGTCTCTTGTATGCCGTACTAGGAAGGAGGGAGGGTTAGATCTGAAAAGAGTAACGGATTAGAATAGGGCAGCCCGACTCAAGCATATATGGCATCTTCTTTCAGATCCCGAGAATAATGTATGGAGTAGATGGGTGAGAACTTATCTTCTTCGAGGCCGTAGCTTTAGGTTTGTTCGGGTTTCAGATAGGTGCTCTTGGATTTGGAGGAAGTTTCTTGCCCTTCGTCACTTAGTTTGGGAGCTGGTCGCTTGAAGGATGGGTGATGGTAGTCGTATTTCTTTCTGGTACGATTCTTGGTTGTCCATAGAACCTTTGATAGAGGTTCTTGGGAGACAGATCATGGAGAGATCGGGTTTTATTAATGCTTACACTATGCAGGATGTCTTCTCTAGCATCCATTGGTCAGAGTATCTTCAGGGGTAGCAGATTTTGAGATCGATGACGCCTTCTTTGATAGCATTCATGAGTATATCTGGGAGTCTGATTTTTCTTCTACCGGTCATGATAGGATTACGTGGACGCTTTTACCTAATGGGGAGTTCTCCATCATGTTAGCGTGGAAGCACCTTAAATGTACGTACGACCACGTCTCCTGGATTGACTTAGTTTTGTTTCCAAGAGCGATTCCTCGATTTGCGTTATTTTGTGGCTTTTTTTTATGGAGTGACTTCAGACAAGTAACTTCTTGTTCGGACTCAGACTTGCCACCTAATCTACTTGTCATCTCTGCTTATGTTAGAGGGAGACTATTGACCACTTATTTTTTCGTTATCCTTTTTTTAGGGAAATTTGGCGATTATCGATGACTCAGCATGTTCCTGCGACATTCCCTATCTCTTGGTTAGGCATTCTTGGGATCTTGCTTTCTCCAGCGAGACATCCTCTCCGGAGGAACATGATCTTCAAATGGTCTCTTAGCGCATGCATTTATTATATTTGGATGGAGAGAAACAGTACATTGATCGGCGATCATCAATTACCCCCTTGTATTGTTTCAACTTTTGTTAGCGCAGTCTTACCTGTATCTGATACTAGATCTTAGTCCAGTTGACTGTTCGCCTTGAGAGCGTTCTAATTGTTTGGGTATCTCAGGGTTTTTCTCGATACCCGTGTATTTTTTGTTTTTTTTATATATATATTCTTTTATATAAAAAAAAAAATTTACTTCTTTCAAAAAAATCTTTTAGGATTCTGTCACAGAGGAGAGTGGACGTGAAGAGGGCAGAACATGAAATATGTTTCACATTCTGTGTTAAGGCTTTTAGTCGAATGATTTCACACTCAGAGTGTGAAATCATTTTTTAAAAAAATATTTGCCAAAAAAATTTTGATTCCGTCCACTCATAATGTGATTTCAAAACTTTTAGTTTTTTTTATTATTTAGAAAAAGCACTATAAAAAATAAAAAATTAATAAAAGAAATCAAAAATTTCGAAAAGAAAAAAAATTCATTATACTTAAATAATTTTTATTAAAAAATACTATTTCGGGAAACAGAGCAACGTGGCAATTTCATGATTCAAATTAGTGGGAATGCATCGGTCCCGACATCTTTTCAACTGCTCATCGAAATACGGTGCATACCCAAACGTTCCGTTCCTCTCACTTCGATTCACTTTGATCTCCGTTTCCATCTTCATCGGGAAGCTCAAAAATGGCGGAGCTCTCTGAAACCTACGCATGTATGCCATCCACAGAACGCGGAAGAGGAATTCTAATCTCCGGCGATCCCAAATCCAACAACATCCTCTACTCCAATGGCAGATCCGTCATGATTCTCAACCTCGATAACCCTCTCCAAGTCTCCGTCTATGGCGAACACGGATATCAGGCAACTGTCGCTCGCTATTCTCCTAATGGTGAGTGGATCGCCTCTGCCGATGTCTCCGGAACCGTCAGGATTTGGGGGACTCGCAACGATTTTGTCCTCAAGAAGGAATTTAGAGTTTTGTCTGGTCGGATTGACGATCTTCAGTGGTCTCCTGATGGTATGAGAATCGTTGCTTCTGGTGACGGCAAGGGCAAGTCTTTCGTTCGCGCTTTCATGTGAGTCTTTCTCGTCACTGGCAATGCTTTATTTATTATAGTCCAAATCTCACAAATCTTACGATTATCATTTTTGTTTTAAATTTTAATGCGTTTCATATATGTGATGTTGTGATTAGAAAATTTCTAGGATTCAAAACATAGGATTTATGGTTATGGCTGATCATGTACATTCATGGAACAATAAAGTTGTACCCAAGGCTTAAAGAATTATGGATTTAAAACTTTTAAAATTAGAAAAATGTTGTTACTCGGTATTTGAGACTGAGTTGTGCTGGATCTTTGCCTTAGCTTTTGCTCAATTTCTAAGAACTGGGGCTGTTTGGTAACTTACATACCTTGTGTTTTCATTGCGAATCCTTTACTACCAAGTGTCATATTTCAGAACATGCTTGAAATGACATATCCATTCGAATGTGGTTGTTATAAACTCGTTTATCTCATTAAAAGTGGAGCTAGTTAACAAAAATTGTCTTGCGGTTTTCTCTTCATTGTCAGGTGTGTGATGGGTTCCGGTTCTCAAAGTTATCTTCCTGATAGATTGATACAGAAGTAATAGGAATAGTATGATAGTAAATTTTTGGGAAATAAAATTGTGACTTGGCTTCAAGATGAAAAGTCATCAGTGTTGCCTAATAGCTTAAACAAAACTGTTAATATTTTTTAAATTCTAACACCTCCTGGTGTCATAAGATGAGTGCCATGTACAAGGCTGAGAAAAGAATTCACTGTCATTTGATCTCTTTGGCCATTTTTTGGTTAGTTTGGAGCCAGAGGAGTTCCGCAATGTTTGAAGGGGAGTAAAGGTCGCTTTCTAGCATCATTGATCCATTATTTAAAACCTTTCATTTATGGTCCTACTGATTTTTATGTTACACAAAATAGATGTAGCTAGCTTTCAGTCTTTTTGCCATGCCTTGGGGCCATCAATGATATTGCTTTGTTCTCTATCAAAAAGGATTCACCACCATATGGTTTTGTGCTACTTATCTTATGCAAGCTAGACTGGCTAGTCTGGCTACCTTGCATTTTGAAATGAATGGTTTTTGACGCTAGGACCAGAAAGGACCATGACTGTTTTGTCCTCAAAAACATTAGTGACCTCATTGTGAAGGCTTTTTTGCAACACTGCTGTCCAGAAAATTGTGAGCACCCTAATTATAAGGTCTTTTATGCCAGGAATATTTGGTCATCCAAAATTATGGCAACACTATAAGGATCTCTGCTTTTGAATTGATATTAGCTAAATGCCTCATTTTGTCTGCATATGATCTGACTGAATAACGTCCTTATTATGTGCACTACAACCGTTTAAATTGTCAAATGAACTATGCTTAGTTTTCAACAAAGTACCAGGACCTTTGTCATGGCAATGCAAAAACCCTGCAATTAGTTTGAAGTAGAGCTACTTTGCTGTGTTAGGACTTAAGAAGCTTATGCAAGTATAGATAGTTAGCTGATGTTGGATGTTTTAAGGAGTCTTTCTCTATGGATCATTCACATATGCAAGCGAATCCTTATATTGGAAGTGACATTTGAGTTCTAACCAAAAGATTATTGACAATCTTGAAAGAGTTGTTTATCCTAATGTGTCATCATAAGTAAGCATGCCTTGTCTTAGCCCTTTTTCCCCCTTCCTTTTTGCCATTAACATGACATTGTTTTCTGGTCTACAAGAGGGTTTTGAGGAGAGAGGGAGAATGTTGTTCCCAACAAACTTCAATATTGTTTCCGTCTTGGCTAGATATGGTCGTATAAACCCTTATAAGGATCTGCTTCTCCTGCTTTTGAGGGATAACTCGAACCCCGGCACAGTTACCTTGTGAAGTCGATAAGGGATATTAGTTGCAAGGGCAAAGAGTGCTTAGGATTGAATATGGAGAAAATTTGTAGTTATGTCGCATGGATGCTTTTAGAAATTAGTGTATCCTTGTGTTTGTAATAGAAATGTCCTCTGAACATGACTTGACACTTTGTAATTAGAATTTAGTAAATTTGAATATCTTGTCATCTCTCTCCATAAACGTAACCTATAGCCGTTTTTCTTAGATTTGGAGACATTAGCATTAAACGTCTACTGGTCATTTTCATTGTTGTGTTTTTTTACAGTGAGGAAAAGGATGCACACTTAAGAGTTGTTTCTTTACTTAGGAGGCTTCTTGAAAAAGAATTTAATTCTAGATGATCTTCAACGAATGGTCATTGATTTGGTTAGTAGATGCATGTTTTCCAAGAAAGAGGTTGAATTGTTAACCATTTGCATCTCCACACCCTTGAGACTCATTTTCTCTTTGAGCGGTTTTTTCTTTATTTCTTTATTTTATTTTATTTTATTTACTTTTTTATCTTGCATTATTACAGAGTGACTTCAGGTTTGTACAAATAAGTTGTGGGTCTGGATTGTATTGGGTTAAGGTTTTGTATTGTGAGTTGGATGCTTCCACTAGCTTTTGGTTTTGAGGGAACATAATTAGAGGATTTTTTAGCTTGTTCCGAAACCTATTATTAGTTTTATGGGTAATTTTTTGAAAACCTTGTACTTTTACTCTACTTCTAAATCTATCGACAGTTGTTTAAAGGTTGTTATATTTTGGATTTTCAGCTGATGTAACCTCTTTAGAGAGCACTATCTTTCTCTCTCTCTCTCTCTTATAATATTTCTTTTGTTTTTCCTATAAAGAACAGACGCTTCCATTTACTCATTTGTTTTTCTGGTTTTAGAGTAAAAAGATTAAGAGAAAAGGAATTGGAATAGGTAATTGAGAAACTCAAGAAAGACTAAGAAATGTTTTGTTTGCTTCAGTCATGACAACATACTTGTATTTATATACACCAAAGAATTAATACACCTCACAGTTACAAGAAGAAATTAAACCCTAGGAAAATTTTCTATACAAGGCTATTTCCTATGCTAATAACTCCAAACATTTCCAATTCAATATTAATATCTAAGACAGTTTCCAACACAAACATCAAAAGACTATTTCTAGTACTCCCCCTTGTTCTGGTGCATATAGATCATATGAGGCAAGCTTGTTACAAATTTTGTGAATTCAAGGTCCTTTGAGACTGTGTTTTTTATTTTTTATTTTTTTTATTTTTAAGATATCAACCTGTTGGTTATTTGAGCTAACAAATTTGGTGACAATTTCCTTGGAAAGGACTTTCTCTTGTAAAAAGTGAGGGTCAATCTCTCTCTCTCTCTATATATAAGGGCTCAATTGGTGCACAAAGTGCTCCCTAGCTTAGTACGAGGGTAGGGGGATGGTGGGTGTATATGTACGTAGTCTTTTTCCTGTATTTTTGCAAAGAGGCTGTTTTCATGTTTCGAACCTGTGACCTCGAGGTTACTAAAAAAGCAACTTAACCGTTGCATTAAGGTTCGCCCTCTCTTTCTCTCTCTATCTATATATATTTTATGAAAGATTGGGTTGGAGGCTATGTGCTGAGTTGCTTGACTATTATAACATAATCTCATTTATTGAATGTCTCTAAACTTTAATTCTTGAAGTAATTGTTTTACCATATGAGTTTATAAGTAGAGGAAGTCATAACTTGATAATCTACTTAAACACTAGACAAGCAACATCTTGTTTCTTGCTCTTATAAGACACTAGATTATCTCCAACAAAGTTAAAATGTCCGGATGTAAATCGTTGATCAATAAGACAACCAGCCCAATTAGTAATATGGTATCCAATGACCTTTGTATTTCCATTATCTTCATAGAGTAACCCTTGACGTGGTGCTTTCTCAGCATCACAATGATGAGTATAAAATGATTGCATGAATTCACTTACTACATTCATAGCAAAAGGAATGCCTGGTCCGGAGAGAGTGAGATAGTTGAGTTTTTCTACTGGTCTTCAGTACCGGTCGAGATCTGAATATGGTTTCCCCTAATCAAATAATAATAATCTATTTGAACGCATTTGACTATCAGCAAATGTACAGTCCATCATACCACTTGAGAATGTGTGATGCATACTTCCTTTATGATATAACAATGCCATTTCTCGACTGTGTAACCTAAATGCCAAGAAAGCATTTCAACTTATGCAATCCCATGGTTTGAAAATGATTGAATATATGTTTCTTTAATTAGATGATTCTTTCATGGTTATGCATGCAATAACAAGAGGTAATTGTTTGCTTGGGGATGACAACAATAGAAAATGTAGTCTACTTTACTTCATTTCATACCAAAATTTTGAACTACAGTATTGAACTTTCCAAGCCAAGCTAATTATAAAGAGAATGTGCAATTTGTAAACAAGTCTAGACTTCCCTTAGCAACAAAGAAGTCGCACATTTGCTCCATATAAATTTCTTTGTCAATGTCAATATGAAGATTGTTAATATCTAGTTTTAAGTAAAAGCCGATGACCAAGGGCGGCCATCATAGAGGATGGAAATAATCAATCTTTGTCATAGGAGAAAAAGTATCATTGTATTGAAGGCCGTAAATTTGAGTGCAGCCTTTAGCAACAAGGCAAGCTTTGAGATGATCAACTTGTTCATCTGTCCCATTTTAATGGCATACACCCAGCTATAGCCAACGGGTTGTGTCCCTAGATGAAGGGAAACCAGGGCCCATACGACATTATGTTCGAGAGCAAGCGTTCCATTAATCATGGCTCCTCTCCATCCTGGATGTGAAAGAGCCTCGTTGGTATTTTTAGGAATAGAAACAGAAGACAATGAAGAGAAAAATGCAAACTATGATGGAGATAAAAAATGGAAACTCAAGAAATTATAGGTCGGGTGAGGGTTCATGGTAGACATGCTACCTTTTCGGAGAGCATTAGGCAAATCAGCTGGTTTTCAGGCACATCTCGGTAGAAGCAATGAAGTAGGACATGATTTTTGAGCGGGTGCCACTACCTCCGACGTAGGAAGAGAAACTTGGGACTGATGTGGCTATGTGATAACATGTGATGGAGATGGTTGAGGACAAGGTACTTCACGACCTTCCTTGGGTGGTGGTGGTATGTGCACCGGTGGGCAAAAACTGGAACAATTAAAACCTTAGAAATAGATTTAGATTTGACTGAAGATGGAGAAAGATATGGAGTTTCCTCAAAGAATGTGACATGTGCACACGTATACTAACAATTTTCGGTAAGAGAATAGCATTGATATCATTTTTGCAGTCTGGAATACCCTACAAAGACACATTTAGTAGTACGAGCAAGATGTTTGTCCAATTGGTTAGAGAAATCATGAACAAAGGTAGTACATGAAAAAACTTGAGGGACATGAAATAATGGCTTATTAAGAAACCATATGGGATGAAGGACATTATTGTTAAGGGAAGAGGAATAGATGCGATTTATTAAATAACAAGCAATCAAAACAACACCTTCCTTCCCAAAAAGAGCATGAGCATTTGCATGCAACAAGAGTGCAAGCAGTTTCCACTAAGTGTTGAATTTTTTGCTTTACAATTCCATTTTGTTGAGGTGTGTAAGGCCAAGTGGATTGATGTAGAATGCCATGAGAAGACGTAAAGGATAAGAAAGCAGTTGAAAATATATTCTTTTGCATTATCACTGGGAAATGCTTTGATTGTCTTGCCAAGTTGATTTTGAATTTCAGCACTGAAAGATGTAAAGATAAAAAATAACTCAAAATGTTCTTTTATCAAAAATACACGTGCACCGAGAAAATTCATTGCAACAAAATACTTAAAACGTAAAGGAGTAGTGAAATGACTTTGAGTTCTTATATCAAAACGAATCACAGAAAGAGGAGACTGAACCCGACTTTTGTTTGACTTGGAAAGTGGGCTTGAACATGCTTTCCAAGTTGACACAACTCACAAGCAAAGGTTTTTAATTTCTCAAGACTTGGAACCATAAACTGAAGTTAGGCTTAGATAACCTAGACGGTTGTGAAGAAGAATAAGAGATTCACTGACAGCACATACCATAGAAGTAATGGTTGGAGATAGTAAGTGCTTATGATTCATGTCATACACCAATTGTCCTACCCATAGTGTGATCCTGAATAAAAAAAGAATCAGCAGCGGAAGTTTTCTGCAATTGAAAGAGCAAGTGAGCCGACTTAGAGATATCAAATTAAAAAGGCATCCAGGAATGAATGGAGCTGAATTGGGAGATGGAGTAGGTGAGATATGACCAATTGACTTGGCACTAACTTCAGAACCATCTGTAAGGTAATGATATGAGAAAATTTTTGTGAAGCAAAAGAGGTGAATAAGGAACATTTACTAGAAATGTGATCAGAGGCAGCAGAATCAAGTAGCCAAGGGCTTGGATTATTGTGAGAGATACGTGATGTAGAATTGTGATTATAAATAACAATTGCAGAAGAAAATTGTGCTTGTTTGGCTGCCTTGAATTGGAGATACTCCTCATGTTCTTCCCGCAAAATTTTGATGAGGACAGGTGAAAGAGAAACCTTTGTACTGGAGGAAGACATAGATACATGAATTTCCAACAGACACAGAGAGCTGAGACAACCTGATTCTGAATTTTCTGCTGACTGGAGGACCAGATGCTGTGGAGATGCTTAATTTATCTTATTTATCTTCAGGACAGACCATACAAGTTTGGGGGTCGTGCCGTGTACACGTAAAGAGACGGAGATGTCTGAGAAAGCCCAGTGCTGAAGTGTTTTGCTGAGATGCTGGACAAAACTGCAGAGATAATTTGAGAAGATTTTGCTGGACTGAGTGAGGTTCAGTAAGCACGTTGAAGGGAGAAAGGCAAGAGCAGGACAGAACGAAGGACTGAAGCAGCTCAAAAAGCTTGACTGAACCTGCCCTAATACTGACTTGCAAAAATCAGGAATGGACAAAAGAAATGTTTTGGCGAATTTCTTGAGTCATTAGCACTCAGAAAGCTTGTATTTATCTATGCCAAGGAATTAATACACCTTACAATTACAAGAAGATATTAAACACAATGATACTTTTCTATCCAAGACTATTTCCTACTCTAATAACTTCTAACATTTCCAGTGCAACATTAAATACGAAGACTATTTCTAACACAACATTAGATGCTGTCTATTTCCAACATGCAAGACATAAAGATTTGTTCTTTTTCTATCACAAAAACAGTGAAAGAAAAAGGGAGATATGAAACAAAGTGGGAATAATGCTAAACTTCAATACTTATCTTCACTCCTTTTAAGGCTTACGGGAGATGTGGCTATAAGATATTGAAATTTTGTTGCTTTTATGCCTTCTATAGTGTGGAGCTATAATCCAGTTTTGCATTCTGAATTTATTACTTTATCCTAGGAGACCTGAATTTGAAGGTGGGAAACACCCTTTCTGTTTTGTTTTTATTTTGGAGTCAGAAATCTTAGTGCAAGAGGAGGCCTCAGGCAGGTATAACCATCACAACTTAATTAAAGGATGTGAATCTTAAAATGAGTGTATTAAATCAGTTAGGCGCATAAGGATCTCGACTGAAACATAAAACCTTTCTGGATGACCCTCTTCTCCCCGTCAGTGTCTCTTATGTCTCTCCCTATACTAGCCACAAATTATCTAGAAAAATACAAAAAATGAGTTCCTGAAAAACTAGTCATCCTGGCAAGTTTATTATGGGTGGGACTTGACAAGTTTTGAACTAGAAATCTCATGTTTTCATACGATATGAATCTACCAATTGCTCCAAAGATTAAGCCGATGGAGAATGGTATATCAAACTCTTGTATGTGAACACCATTGGTTTGATTTTCTCCTCTCTCGGTTTTTACTAGTTCAAAAGGCCAATATGTTGTTATCTAAATGTTTGGCTTTCTTCCCGGAGACACAGAAAATGGAGAATATGTCCCATGAATTGAGATTTCTTTGGAAATAAGTAAGCTGTTTATGATTGACGATGCAAGTTTTTTTCTGTGTGTTGCTTCTCTTGAAAGGTCACCTCACTCTCATCAGTTGGTTTATGTCATTGACTTGATTTTCATCAAAACGAATGGCTCTACATGCCACTTAATGGACCGAACAAACAGCAGGTTCTCAATTACATGTCATGGTTTAAAATCTTCCTGATATCAAGGCATATACAGCTTATTAAATTTATACATGTTCAATTCATTTGTCAATATCTCGTTTCCCAGAAGCACAGCACATGGATCAATTATTCTCTGAATTCTTTTGGAATATCTTTTTTATTCATTATGTTCTGTTTAATGTTCCTTCCACTAATAGTATTCTTATTTTTGCTTTGTGAATAATTGGGCCAATCATCTGAACTGGTTAACTTTGTTTGCAATAGGTGGGATTCAGGAACCAACGTTGGGGAGTTCGATGGGCATTCTAGGCGAGTTCTAAGTTGTGCATTTAAGCCAACTAGACCATTTCGAATTGTTACATGTGGAGAGGACTTTTTGGTGAATTTCTATGAAGGCCCTCCTTTCAAGTTCAAGCTTTCACAAAGGTTCTTACAAATTATTTTGGGCCCAGCATTCAGTTTAATCTGCTGCTTTACATATTTTGTATACTATACTTAATCATATGATTATTTGAATGATGATAGAAGAGTTACCATCACTTAAAATCATTGCAGAAGGTGGTATTTGCCCACTGTGGTGTCTATTTTATATTTTGTTTATCTTTTATCTGAAATCTTCTCATAGGTTTTTTTCTTTTTTTTTTCCCGATCGTATGTGTCTATGCTTTAACCTGATCAGAAGAATATACCAATGTTTCAAATTTTATACAATTGGAATTTTTCGTTCTTGTTGCATGATATCATCTGGAAATTATTGTTTTGGACTTCCTCTTCATTGTTTTGTGGCCTTCCTTTACGGCATCTAGTGGGACTAAATCCTTTCTTCATAGACGTAAATGTTGCTCCACTTTTGCTGTGAAAGACACTGCTCATAGAAATTGCAGAAACTAATAATGTGGCATGAGGTTATGATTTCATCTTCTCCATCTTACATTATCATTAATTATTTATATATATTTACAATACTGTTTCCCTTTTTGATTCTGGTTAATTTACCCAATAACTCATAAAGTGGACAGTTATTTCACTCCTTTTTACTAATGTCCTTAACAAAATGTTGCCAACAGTGATGGTGCTTGCTTTCCTCCTCATTTTTCTCCCTTTTCTTGTTTTTACGGGGCTTCATTGTTTCTATGAGGAAAGATGGAGTTGGTGATGTGTCTTCTTCATGCAAATAACCAGTTGCCTTTGATGTCAGATAATATTTAAAACTTGAATGGTAGATGCATCATGAAGTACTTTCAGGCTATTGTTTGATTTCTCTTTCTTAATAGAAGAAAACAAAAACCAATTAAACAAACCAATAGGTGGACCCATGTACCTCTTTTCCAGATTGGTGTTATATCATGCTAGGCATGAGCTAACTCCTTTAGGAGCAGATGCAAAGGGGAGGTTGTCACTTGCATCACTGGGTTGTAAAGTGGGATCCCAGTACCTTTTGTGTATTTCCTGAAGGAACAAGACAAGAGGGTAAAACTGTTTGGATTTCAATAGTCAAAAAAGCTAAGGGAATAATTCTTAGTTAGAATAGGAATATGGCTTAAGGGACAGTTGCTTATCAATAACATGCTGGGGCAAGTCGCTGGTTATCAGATATTTATCTTCCAGATGCCAACTTTAGCAACCCAAGGTTGGAAACTATCTAGACCATGTTCTTGTGGGAGTCAACAGAGTAAAACCGCACAGAATCTACTTATTCATATCCTCATCGCTTCTATAACTTTTGTACAATTTGAATTTGAGCATTAATGAGGTGATCAGGTTGTTTTAAAAGGGATGCTGAGAAGATGGGACGATGTTCCAAAGGTTTTAAGGGTGTATTCTTTCCGTGGAATTTGTATGCGCAGGCCCAGAAGTCCCAAGAGTTGAAGTCTTCCTATTAATTATGGGTGTCATTATTTGAAGTTATTATATATTGTGGTCCTCAAATCTCACATTCCTTTGGATTTCATGATTTATCCAAAAAGGTGGAATTCGTTAGTCCTATGGTTTTTAACTTATCAAATTTTGGGTTTGAAAATGTCAGTTTAAAGCGATTCTCAAATTGCATGTTTTGCTTTGAGTTACTGCAAGAATAAGGCAAGACTTTAAAGATTATAATGGTGGACATACTGATGAGAAGAAATTCCTGTGGATCTTTTCCCCTTAGAAGTCTACATATTGCCCTTGTGGACCCTTTGGTTTATTAAGAGACTTAAGCACCAGGTGACCATTTGTTGGAAATCTAGATCAAAGTCTATCCTGTTTCTTGGAAAGCAGTTAGGAGAAGCATCTCAACTCAACACAATTTGTTGAGAATAAGTCATATCTTGGTAAATAGATGAGTACTGTCTAGAGGTGATCTCGAAAATGTAAGAATTGCCATGAAGAAGAATGCCATGAAATCATTGCACTGTCTTTTAGAATTGCAGTGCATCATGGAAAAGTCAGCCTTAATGGAATTATTGGCTTGGAGTGGTTATCAACCTTCATCTTTCGATGGATACATGCTTTGTGTTCTCTAGCTCTCTGTGGATTGTTCGGATGGAAAGAACTTCAGATGTTCCAATGTTTTACTGTGGATATATGGCTTTGGGCCGCTTCTTGTCTTTGCTATTGTAATTAGATTTTAAACTTATCTGTGTCTTCTACTTAGCTTTTCCATAGGCTTGAACCTTTGTTTCTGTGGAGTGAACTCCTTCAGGGTTTCCAATATCTTTCTTTTGCTTAAATGATGACAAACCAGACAATAAATGAATACAGGATCAAACTGAGGAGAAGTTTTTTGAAGAAAAAAGAAGAAATTTTGATTTGACTTCCGGTTGAGCCAAGAGACCCACTGAGGATAGATTTTCGGAAGAAAAAAGAAAATCATTGACTTCCATTTAAGCTGGGATTCATTTAACAGACCTCAAATTGGCAGAAACTCTGATTGGCTTTTGTGGAGGAAAGAAGGGCTAAATGGAAAACCAACGCAATGGTGCAGCCATAACCTGGTGGGAAAAGTATTATGCTTTAAGAGCCTAAATTAAGGTGAAGTTAATTGCATCTCTACTTTTAGTCTTGAATTCAAATCTTGGTGGAAGCAACCTCTTTGATTCTACATATTGCCCACTCTGGACCCCCATGTTAGTGGAATGCTTTAAGCCTTAGGTCAATTTTACAGCCTAAAATGATGGATGCTGGAGTTACGGCAAAAAAGCTGTTATTTTGGGAAAATAGTAAGCGTTCTTGATGGTAGTTTGAGTCTTTTATTACATTTGATAGCCATTTAAAGTCATCAACTATTTGCTGGAAATCTTAATTTTATAATTTTTTTTTTTTTTTTTTTTTTTTTGTATTTAGAAGCTTCTATCTCATTTAGTTTCTGGTCAAAGTAAATGTTGGAGTCTTTTATGGCCCTATAGTATTGGAAAGATACTATTTATCGACGTTGAGTCATATTCATATTATGTTTGTATATCAATAGAGGCAACTTTTGGAAAATTTAGGTGTTCATAGATTGTTCTAGAATCTATAAATATGCCTCATTCATGTAAAACGGCAAAGAAGTTAATTGAATGATGAATAAAAGTTAATTATGTGGCTAATTGTGATAAAGACATGTTTCCTAGGTTTTCTTCTTAAAATCTTCTTTTTCTTCTTTGCGCAAGCCTTGTAAAATATCGAGTGAGCATTCTGAGTTGTGCTCGGATGAGATAAATTGAGAAATGGTCCAAATTTTTGATCTGATTAATTTCTAAAACTTTCAACTATGGACCCTAAATTTCCTCTAGCACTGTCTTCTATGCCTACTGCAGACCACTTTTCATAGCCTTTACCTACCATTATTGGCAATGCCACCCTTGTTGTCCCGGGTACCAAATATTTAATGCTGGACATGCCATTAGTTTCCCATTTACTGCATTTATTAATATTTTGGCTTATTGATCTACAGGGGTCATTCAAATTTTGTCAACTGTGTAAGGTTTTCACCTGATGGTAGCAAGTTCATCACTGTAAGTTCTGACAAAAAGGGTATAATATATGATGGAAAAACTGGCGAGAAAATTGGAGAATTATCCCAAGAAGAAGCACACAAGGGGAGCATTTATGCTGTTAGCTGGAGTCCTGATAGTAAAGAGGTGAGAAAGGTTTTTAATAGCTCTAGGCACACCATCTCGCATTTCTATCCCCATTCCTTGAGCTCCTCTCTTCTGCTTTTTTGGGGAGTCGGGTTTTTGGAAGAACTGTCTTAAGTGAGTCCATTATTAATGATATCTGCAATACTAGAGAAAAAGCAATTGGTTATGAAGATGCTTTCTCAATTAAAATATATTCTCGTACAGATCTCAAAATACAAAAATGCTGTGAGATGAGGGATCGGTTTATGGTACCGAATTCTAATTTAGGGTACTTGTCACTTAATCCAGTGTATCAATTTCACCATGCTGCATGTATCTGTTGTTTCCTGTCCCATGTCAGAGTGATTCTTTCTGTATCCATAATTATCTTTAATTTGTGATGCTTTACCAACTATGAATTTTGGATTTAGCATCTGTTTGTGATTTATCAATGGGACAACATTTCATCCTCCTTTCATCCCCTTCTTTTCCTATCATGCTGTAGTTTTATTTTTTGACTTTAGCAATGGCTGAAATGAAAGAGGGTTAGAAAGAAAAATATCTGGAGTTTAATTTGTCCAAAGATTGATATTCATTGAAATAGTAATTTAGTTTTGTTGGACCCAAAGACAACCAAGAAGGGGGGGTTGAATTGGTTGTCTTAAATTGGCTTTTCAAAAATCTAACTCCACCTAGATTCAATAATTAAACCTATGGTCAATCTAATGCAATGAAAGAGATAAGAGTAAGGAGACAAATCTGTTTTTATAGTGGTTCGGCCTTGTGTCTACATCCACTCTTCCAACCAACCAAGCCGGGGTTTAACCACTAGTTAGTTTCCACTATGATCGAATCAATAACATACACTCCACTTTTTCATACCATAAAGATTCTTTCGTCCAACAATGGAAGATAATTCATACAATGACTCACTCACACAATACTCTTTTACAACTCAAACAATGCTTGAACAAATGGATATAGAGGTAGAAAATCAGAAATGCAGCAGCAGCATCTTCTTTCAGAATGCAGAATTTTGTTTCTCAGAATTCAGGAATTGCATTGCTCTTTTTTGTGTGAAAGTTTGCTGTTCAATGCTCCCTGCTCTCTTGAATTTCGAAACTCCTATATTGCTGAAAAATCTGCTCTTTCAAAATTCAAAACCTTACAGTAAAAAAACTCCCAAAGTTACCGGCAACAGCTCCACCAACATGCTGAAAAATAGGCTTCAAATCCTCATTGAATAATGATGTTTATCGGCAGTAAATATTTTTCTTCTGAAATTTTAACATCCCTCTAAAATATTCAAAAGTTGGTTGGATTATATCTATATGACAGCTTCTCCAAAAAAAATTCGAAATCAGTCCAAAAAATTATCCTTATGTTTTGAATTTTTCAGAACAACTAACCAACTTTGACCATTTGTTTCTCCACCAAAATCTCAAGGTAAATGTGCTACGAATCATTATATTTGCTGTTTAACTGTAATATAATAATGTTGAATAAATAAACTCATAAGTCCCTGACTTGTAGTGAAGTTATCGAAGTCCAAATACCTACTGAAAATCATAATCGGTCCAGAATTTCTGCTATGTAAAATGAGTGACCAAGCAACTTCTAGCTGAATTTTCTCCACCATTCCAACAAGATAATTGTATTGTAATTACTTGAATTTGAAGTTTCATATATCCTCTTTGAAACACAATTGTTGGTATTGAAAGTGGTTCAGCATATAGAAAAATATGAACGTCCAAATATGATCAAATGATCACTGTTTTATACTTATAAAAATTTTTAAGTGGTGGAATATGAAGTGCTCTCATATTGGGGCATTTTTGTGTACATTTAAGATCAATTATAAGTTAAGTGTAGTACCCAACCTACACTTACATTGTTGGTTGGGTTTTCAACAAAAATAAAAAAATCTTGCTTCCATGGCCCAAATAAGCCTTGCTTTCATGACTAGTTCTATGGTTGGTTCTGTAACTTTTCTTTAATAAAATCTTTCTAGTAAATATAAACTCTGCACACTAAATAAAATTGTTAGAATATTATGAGAGATTTTGTTATCATCAAAACTAAGGAGACAACACAACAATTTCCAACAAGTTTTAGTGGCTTTCCTTCCCTTCTCTTTCCTTTTTCTTTTTATCCTTTGAAATTATTTATACAAGGGAAATTATAATCAAAGAATGGAGAAATCGGCAGTTCGATCGATTTTGTGGTTTTGTCATGGGTCAGAAAACCTGCATGCACAATCCTCCAACATGGCTTCATAATGCCCATTTCAATCCTACTCTGCGTGTGTGTGGTTCTCTGGTCTTTACACTTTTCTATCAGATCATTACTGCATTGTCCTATGTTCCATGGTCTCAAGTCTCAAAATAATTTTCCTTCTGTGATTCATGCTTCTGGATATTGATATTAATTTGTTACTTATTGACTTGGAAGTGGTCATTGCTACTGTATTTTCCTGACTTGGAAGTGGTCATTGCTACTACATTTTCCTGCATGATTTGAGAATTAGAACATGTCCTTCAATATCCTGCCATCTTTTTCTCTCTCTCTCAAGTCATTTGTTTGTGATTTAGGTGCTTACCGTTTCTGCTGATAAGTCTGCAAAAATATGGGAAATTGGTGAAGATGGAAATGGAAAGATGAAAAGAATGTTGGCTTGTCCTGGATCAGGTGGTGTGGATGACATGCTTGTTGGATGTCTTTGGCACAATGATCACCTTGTCACTGTTTCTCTTGGGGGCACAATCAATCTATTTTCAGCAAGTGACCCTGACAAAAGCCCAGTATCTTTATCTGGACACATGAAGTGTATCACATCATTAACTGTACTACAACTTGACCGGAAAGTTATTTTATCTAGTAGTTATGATGGTTTGATTGTTAAATGGATTCAAGGCATTGGGTATGGTGGTAAATTAGAAAGAAAAGAGAATACTCAGATCAAATGCCTAGCAGCTGTCGAAGGAGAGATTGTTACATCTGCATTTGACAATAAGGTAAGCTACCATGAAAAATATAATCATGTAAGCACCTTCTTATGGTTTTGAGAATAACTGCATTATCTTTTGATTATTTCTTTGCAAGTTGATACTGCTATTCTCAAATCTAGCCCGTTCTTTTCGAATATTACGCAATGTTCGTGATGCTTGATCTAATTTTGTTGCATCCTCTTTGGCATTCATTTCTCTGTTCGTACTTCAATGTGCTTCAAAGATCTCTTATTGGTTATTTTGAAGTTCAACATCTTAATATTAGAATATTCTAATGGTTAGTTGCGTATGCTTCTATACATACTATTTTTAGTGGGAAATCTCATGCATAAACATCTTTCCTTGTAATAAGTAAAAGATCAGCAACTCTACAAAAGATTGAAACCTGCTGTATATACCAGATTAAGTGCAAAAGAGATCTGAGAAAAACTGATACACCATGGACCAGTCCTTGAAAGTCTAGAGGCTTGAATCAACTAGTGAGTGAAAAGTACTTTTCTTTTTCTTTGACCTTCAAATACTTCCTATTTATTCATCCTAGGACAAAGGAAAAAATATATCTAGGGGCATGAGAAAAGTTCTTATGAAAAAGAAATGCTTTCTGCAATCTTCATTAACAGAACTTTGATTGTAGTCTGTTGCATCTCAAAATTTCTACATTTGACCACCTTCCAATCAACTTGATCTTCTCCTCTAGTCAAGTGCAACATAGAATCAACATAGAATGCACATTTATTAATTCTTTTAAGTTTAATTTGGACTAAATATCAATCCTCTGATACTTATCTGATCTGTGATTGCATCTATTGACCAAATGACCCAAAGATTCCTCATTCATGGAACTTAGAAGGAACATTTATAAATATCTTCTGATCTTTTCTGCACAATTATATGATATAGGACCCGAGGACTAAACATGCACTTGCAACTTAGAAATCATATGGAAGTCACCCCTAGTGAAATTTCAACGTGATTCACAAACGAGGCTGTTTGCAGATCTGTGTTGCAGATGGCACTTATCATTAATCACCTTCTTTTAAGCTGCCTTTATGAAAAGGTGTTTACATGTATCTTGTCCATGATGGTGGGGGTGCTCTCTGCCAATTCACTGGCTAATGATCTTGTTTACAAGAGGCAAAAACATACCTTTTCTTTTTTAATACATGGAATTCTGATGTATGACAAGGGTCATTAGGCGCACAATTGCTATCGTGTGCTGAAAGGAAAAAAACCCTCTTCTCCTTTTGTCTTCGGCCTAGGGTGTGAGCTTTATGATTTCCCGTCAGCTTAAAGGAGGCTCTGATCCTTTCAGTATGGCGGTGGTGGTCAGCCTAGGGTGTAGGTTCGTGTTATCTTGACGGTCTCCGACCCTTGCTGTTATTGGCTTTTGGCACTGTTGTATGCCAATGAAATTTTTTATCTGTGCTCTCCCTCCTAGTACCAACTCAATTCGAAGATTTTGATCAACAGGGTAGTCGCCATAGGGTGATCGGAAATTTTGGGTGAGGAGTGAGGGTCTCGAGGCACACAAAAATCCTCATCTCCTCTGTTCCTTGCCTAGGGCTGAAGCCTGACGGGTTTAGAACAGGGTCGTCTCTCTCTTGGTCTACTTCTTGTAGGAGGTGGTGGTTGGCCAGTGGTCTCTCGTGCTCCTATCGGTCGGCTTCTTCGCTAGAGCATAACCATGTTGTTGCTTAGTTCCTTCATCGAGTGTTCTCAAGGCTTATGCTTGGCTTTTGATTTTTTGGCAGCTCTGATTACTGAGCTTTATGTGTCTTCCGTGTTCGAATCGCTTTGCATTTGTTTCTCTTAGTATGTTTGTTATTGTTGATTTCTTGTCAGGGGACTAAAGGCTTTGAGCTTTTGTGTTTCCATATGTATTCTAAGCCCTACAGGGTTTAATTCCCAGTTTGTGATAGGTGGTTTATTTGTGGTGTTATTATTTGGCTGTTGCCCCGCTTGGACTCCACAAAAAAAAGAGGAGTTTTCTCCAGGTTTCCTGTGATCTGTTTGAAAAGGAAAATAATTGGGTATTATAATAATTTTTTTGAGAGAGGCCTTTACAACCTCTCTGTCTTCTTGGTTCCACCTTACAAGTTTTGAAGTTCTTTGTTAATTTGCCTATGGTTTTGATTTTGTTAAATACCTTGTTTTGTTGATTAATTTGTAATTTGTCAATCAGTTCAATTGTAAAAGGGATGCACCTCTCTGAACTTCTAGCCTGAGGCTTAGTGAGGTGCTGCTGCAGAGCAAGTGCCTCAAGCACTGAAGTGCCTTTGACAACATTGATATATTTTCATACAACTAATACTATTTTAAGTTGTGTCCTAACAATTCTGGTACTTACTGTTTTCCTTGCGGAAGTCTTCTGTATCTTCATGTCTGGATCCATGCTGTTTGAATTGGTGGCCAACCTTATTGTCGTGCCAAGGCCAACTTCATATCTTAAAACTTTCTAGGAAGTACAATTTTGAAGATATAAGTCTTGTTCAAGGTTTGGGTGGTTTGGATCTCTTGCATGTGATGTCATAGTCAATCATCATTCTTGCTTCCACATATAACAGGAACATGGCTCTATGCTTGTTCCGCATGTCATTATTTTTATCTGATACCTCAAACAGCATCATGGAATCTTGATCATATGTTTGCTTGACAACCTTAAAATTTGAAAGCCATCATTGATATCACTTGGTCTATGTAAAAATTGTTATTGTTGTTCATAGGAAAATTGCAACTGTGAAGACCATAAATAAGAACTATGGAGAAATATCTGAAAAGAGAAATTTGTTGGTCCAAGATATATAAATCATTTGTATCTCTCTCTCTCTCTCTCTCTCGTTGGTGCATAAACATGTGTATCCAAGTCTTGACGATTATGGTGCTTATGCACATTCTGCATACATGGTGTATGTACTAACCATTTTCTAGTTTTTCATTGGGATGCTGGACAAACAATGCTTTTTGCTGGTTCACAATTTTGTGTGTGTGGTTTTTTTTTTTTTTTAATAATAATTTTAAACATAGCAAATTCAAGAGTTACACATACTTTTTAAATTTCTTGAAGTTATTTTTCATATGGTTGATTGGTTTGTGCATTAGCAAGTCTTCTTTTGTCACTTGCGGTCCTGTCCCCTATTCTTGGGGTTATAATTAATATCTGTAGTCTTCCTTGTTTAACTTCAGATATGGAGAGTTTCTCTGCAAGGAGACCAATGTGGGGATGCAGCAAGTGTGGATATTGGTAGTCAGCCAAAGGATTTAAGCATTGCTCTAAGTTCTCCTGAGCTTGCTTTCATTGCTTTCGATTCTGGTGTTGTCTTGCTTAATGGCACTAAAGTACTGTCAACGATCAACCTTGGATTTCCTGTAACAGCATCTGCCATGTCACCAGATGGAAGTGAAGCCATAATAGGTGGGGAGGATGGAAAGTTGCATGTGTATTCTATAGCAGGTGATTCACTTACTGAAGAAGCTGTCCTTGAGAAACACCGGGGTGCAATCACTGTGATAAGATATTCTCCAGATGTTTCAATGTTTGCTTCAGCTGATGTTAATAGAGAAGCTGTTGTGTGGGATCGTGCCTCCAGAGAGGTATTAATTACTTGCTGCTTTTTTAGTTATTTTGAGTATCTTAAGCATAATAATTAGGCAACTAAGTTTTTTTATTACATGTTGGGTAAAAACCTTATCCTGATCATAAAGTTGCTTGCATTGCATCTTCCCTAGCCCTTGGGATCACTTATTGGAGGCAATCTCTTGTTCGTTAAAGAAGTTACATTTTTGTACACATTGCAACAATGGCCATAATTCTGTCATGACCGGTCCCAAACCCGGGTAAAGAGGGTAAAGGAGAAGGGTTGCATCAAGTAGCCAACCAGTGTAAAACTAAGACAAAAATTTGTTTTTGGATATTTTACAATATTGTGCTAATTCTAGGTTGCTCCGTGACAGGACCATATTGCAGGGTCTGACTGTGACATCTTGGCAAAGATCACTACATCACCATGAGAACTTGGGTGTAGTGTTAAGTATACAAGTGTTCTCACGTCTACACGGTCCGACTACAATGTTTAGGCAAGGACCAATGCATCTTCATGGAAAATTAAATAGTGTTAAATAAGTAAGAGTTTTCACGTTCTAAGTTGGGATAAGAAAAGATAGAATAGGACCGGGATGGTATTAGATTTGGAACTAGGAACCTAGGAACTCTCACTGGCAAAGCCATGGTGGTAATTGATACAATGATTAGAAAAATGATTAATATTTTGTGTTTACAAGAGGCGAAATGCGTAGGTGAGAAGGTAGAAATATTGGAGAATTCAGCTTTTAAGTTATGGTACACAGAAAAGATCAAAACATGAAATGGAGTAGGTATTATTATAGATAGTTCGTTGAGTGATGAAGTAGTTGAAATAGTTAGAAAAGGAGATAGGTTTATAGTCCTTAAGATGGTGATAGCAAAAGAAATTATTATTGTACTTAGCATATATGCACCTCAAGTAGGATTGGATGAGGTTACTAAACAAAGGTTTTGGGAAGACCTAGATGAGGTAGTACAAGAAATTTTGCAAAGTGAGAATTTTAATAGGAGATCTAAATGGGCATGTAAGAGAGGAGGATTATGGAATGGTTCATGGGGTTGTAGTCTTGGACGAAGAAATGAAGAGGGAAAAACCATTTCGGATTTTGTGACTTTCAGAAAGGGAGAACATTTGGTTAATTTTAAAAGTGGGAACAATATCGTAAATTGACTTTCTTATGGTTAGTAAGAGAGAGAAAAAAAACTTGTAAGGATTATAAGATGATCTCGGGAGAGAGTTTAATCACCTAACATAGGTTAGTGGTATTGGATATGTGTATTAAATGTAGTATTCATAGTAGGAAAGTGTGCATAATCCCCAGGATTAAGTGCTGGAATTTAAAGGATAAAAAATGAAACAACTTCAAGGAGAGAGTAAGAGAACAAATCTTGGAAAAAACTACATACTGACCCAAATATACCATGGGAGAAAATGGCACTTAATGTGAAAATGGTGGCAAAGAGTGCACTTGGTGAGTTAAAAGGATGTATACCTCTAAATAAACAATTTTGGTGGTGGAAAAAGGAAGTACGAGAGAAAGTAAAGACGAAAAGAACCGCCTATAATTACTTTACTCTAGTAAGAACAAGAGAAAGTTAGAAAAATACGCAGTAGTCAAGAAAGAGGCAAAGATAGTAGTGAGTGAAGTCAAGAATGAAGATTTCAAAGAATTTTATTGACGACTTGATATCAAAGAGAATGGGAAAGGGACATTTATAAAATAGAAGAAATGAGAGAGATGAAAACAAAAGATTTTGTGCAAATAAAATGTATTAAAGATGAATCAAATTGGGTGTTTGTGAATGATGGAGAAATAAAAAAGCGATGGAAGAGGTATTTTTATCAATTGTTCAATGAAGGATAAGATGATCAAAATAGTTTTAGGTGAACTAAGTAGGACACGAGTAAAAATAAATAAATAAATAAATAAATAATATGAATTTTTATTGGAGAATTCAACCTAAAAAGGATGAAAAATAGAAAAGTAGTTGGATTCGATCATCCCAGTAGAAGTTTGGAAGTGCTTAGGAAAGTAAGGTATTGGATAGCTTACAAAATTATTCAATATGATATTAAGGATGAAGAAAATGATTGATCAATGGAGAGAGTATTTTAGCATCCTTTTTTAAAAATAAGGGCACCATACATAATTGTGCAAATTATAGAGGTATTAAGCTAATAAGCCATGTCATGAAATTTTGGGAAAGAGTGAGTGAAAGAAGATTCCGGAAGGATATTAAGATGACTGAAAATCAATTTGGATTTATGCCTAGAAAGTTAACGAAGGAAACCATACACTTCCTTAGGCAATTAGTTGAGAAGTATCGGGAGAAGTAGGACTTACACATGGTGTTTATCGATCTAAAAAAGGTGTATGATAGAGTGAGTTTCTAAAGAAATTATGTGGAGAATTTTAGAAAAGAATGGTGTAAGAGTAGTGTATATTGAAGCGATCAAGGACATATACAAGGACGTGCTGACAAAATTGAGGACATTAAGTGAATTAACCAAAGATTTCTGAATAAAGATAGGGTTACATCAAGGGCTAGCTTTAAATCCTTATTTTTTTACACTGGTTATGAATAAACTCATCGAATACATCCGGGACATGGAACCATGGTACATCTTGTTTGTAGATAGCATTGTCTTGGTGGATGAAACATGTGAAGGGTAAATACTGGGTTTGGATGTTGGAGAGAAATATTGAAAGTGAAAAGATTTAAATTTAGTAGAGCAAAAACAAAATATATGAAATTTAAGTTTAGCTATA
This sequence comes from Dillenia suffruticosa, assembly GCA_033439265.1. Lineage (NCBI taxonomy): Eukaryota > Viridiplantae > Streptophyta > Magnoliopsida > Dilleniales > Dilleniaceae > Dillenia > Dillenia suffruticosa. Next base: position 19,720,197 of record JAVTVX010000015.1, on the reverse strand, counting down.
CTAACGTTAGTGAAGCAATGGTTAAGATAGAAGATGATGAATTATCTGTAAGTGAGAGTTTTAAGTATTTAGTATCAATTTTACAAAAGACGGATGATTGACAGAGATGTATCACATAGAATATAAGCAGGATAGTCGAAATGGAGAAGTGTATTAAGTATTCTACGTGATCAAAAGGTACCTCTAAAACTTAAATGAAAGTTTTATAAGATGGTCATTAGATTTGTTTTGTTGTATGGATCTGAATGTTGGGCAATGAATCAAAAGTACGAGCAGAAGACAAGAGTTGCAGAGATGAGGATGTTAAGGTGGATGTGTGGACATAAGGATGGACAAGATAAGAAATGAGTGTATTCCAGAATAAGTAGGGATTGTGTCTATCGAGAAAAAATTGGGAGACACGATTAACATGGTATGAACACGTGCATAGGCGATCGATAGATGTTCCAATTAGGCAGTATAAGACTATGACAAGTATTCATATTAATCAAGAAAGAGGGAGATTTAGAAAAACTTGAATAATCATAATAAAACATGATATGAACTATTTAAATATAGATGAATATATGATACAAGATAGAACACAATAGCATAGAAGTATCTATATTGCCGACCCCAGTTAGTGAAATAAAAACACGATTATTGTTGATGTATAAAGAAAATAATCATGTATGTGAGCATACGATACGAAATAAAATACAACCGCTTAGTGGGATGGGATAAATGTTTGGTTATTGTTGTAGCAAAGGTGATCCTAGACCCAACATGTATGGTGGTATATTTTAGGCAAGAGGTGACTTTTAACTACATGTTTGGGAGGTGAGATTCTTTGATGTGAAGAGCCCCATCTTTTGCACGACAAATCAGAAGCAAAAAGTGCACTCATTCATCATCACCAAATACACCTGCAACCACCTACTCCTGATGTGCATATTAATGCATGCCAAGACGCAAATTTAGAGATGACATGGGTGTTTTGCATTTTGATTTTTCATTGACTCTTAAGACGTACATGTTACTATGCCAATATTTAGGCTTTGGGTCCTTGGCTTGAACCCTAGCACATACAATTGTCTTGCAGATCTGATTAATAAATAATGTGAAGTGGGAAATATTTTTAAAATTTTGCTTAGTGATGGCATTTTGACATATGGAGACGAGCAGTAGCAATGGTGAAGGCAAATGTACACAGTGATAAGGGGCCATATCAAGCAGGTCATTTTTACAAAGCGTAGTCTTGTCAGCATGACTGAGTTGTATACGTTTCTAACTGCAAAATCTCCAGTACTTTTGGGACTTTCTTCTCTACTGTCAGTAATCATCGAAAATCTTATAGAAGAAAAGAAACCTTTTGTTCTTACTTTTTAAGAGCCATCAATTGGCCACCGCAGAATGTAAATTGATTTCTTAGTGAAGAAACATGATCAATTCTTTTATTATTATTTTGATGGCAAAAGAAATTATATTAGATCTAAAGGAATGTACACAAGTGCAAGGATGAGAAATCCATGAAGATGAAAAGAAGAACAAAACAAAAATAATAGATAAATAGCTCTCCAGTCCCTCATCAACTCTTTTAAACTATAATTTTTTTTTTTAGATCTGTGAAGCATGAACCCACATTGAAGAATAAGAAACAATCTTATCCCAGGAACTGATATCTAAATATTCTGGTGTTACGCCTCCGTCCATATGCATAAAAAATAGCCATTGAGACATCTTCAAAGTGAACAAGTATCTTTTTTTCCTCCCAAAACTTTTAAAGTTCATTAAAAACAAATCACCGAAGCTTCTAGGACAAACCCATACATTGACACCGCAAGCAAAATGGTGGTTCCATATCTCTCAAGCCTCTGAACAACGAATAAACAAGTGATCTCTAATTTTAGAATTGTTGAAGTACATGACAGATATGCTTCGGGAGAAAGCTTCTAAGTGTTTCTCTTTTGTAACAAATCATTTGCTTTTTTCTTGTTAGACAATATGGACCAAATAAAAACCTTACTCTTATAAGGAACCTTGCCTTTCAAACAAAATTATTTGAAAAATAGGGTGCTCAGGAAGACTAATAATATGATCATTTCTGTTTATTCTAGTACATCAGTCAACTTAAATGAAATATATATAATAGGGTTGTTGTGTGAACTGAGTTGAATTCGTGTCTCTCGCGAGCCGCTCGGTCAAAGGCTTGACTTGACTCGATTTTGACTAAACTTGAGTTGAGTTCGAGCGGTTCCATTATACAATAGAGTCAAGTTCGAGTAATAGAATTTTAGACTCAAAAAATAGTCGAGTATCTCGATAACATATATTAATATATATTATATATATAGTTATATATTATTATAATATAACAATTAAATTAAATGAAATATATTAATAAAGCTTATAAATTAATAAAATTGAGCTTTCGAGTTGATTTCGAGTTCATTAAATTATAAAAATATCGAGTTCGAGTACTATTACCATTAAAAAATTTGAGTTTGAGTTTGAGTTCGAGCATAGGGGAATTGGGATTGACTCGACACGAATACATCCCTTTGGAGTGCACAAAGTGAGGAAGAGTTTAAAAAAGAGAGGGCCGGTGTTCGATCTCTTGCATAGCCACCTATCATGATTTCAAGAAAGTTGAAAAGAATCAAAATATGTAAGGAAGGAAGAAATTTCCAAACCTTTTTAGGAAATGCAAATCCCAACTGATAGAAATGTCATTCTTGTAAAAGATAGATACAGATATAATATGAAAATTTGAATTTTTATCTTATAAAGGTAAAACTGCCTCCTACAGTCCTGCGTAGAAATAAATTTGTAAGGACCTGATTGTCGCCCATGTTTGCATCGCACCAATCATGTAAGCAGCCATGTTTTCTTATTGCTTCCTGTGCCATTGGGATTTTGATTTCACAAGGAATCCAATGTTTATTTTGGTGATGGAAAGCTATAGATGAGTGACCTGGCATAGATGTAAGATTCCCTCTATTGGAACTGGTGAGTTGACATTAACATTTTATATTGAAATGACATTTATGATCTAATTTCTTTAACTTTTAGATGAAATTGTAGTTTTCTTCTTCTTCTGCAAGTTGATTGAGAAATTATAATTGCAGATAAAGCTCAAGAACATGTTGTACCACACCGCTCGCATAAATTGTCTGGCTTGGTCTCCTGATAACAGCATGGTCGCTACTGGATCACTTGATACATGTGTCCTTATCTATGAAGTTGATAAGCCTGCCTCAAATCGTATAACTATAAAGGGTGCTCATCTAGGTGGGGTTTATGGATTGGCCTTCATTGATGATCAAAGTGTAGTGAGTTCTGGTGAGGATGCCTGTGTACGAGTTTGGAAGTTGAGTTCTCAAAATTGAAGCAAATAGTGACCAATCCAAATTTCAAGTGGAGTCGGTGATTAACTATGTTCTGTTTGGCATGGATGAGCTTTATTTGAGGAATCCAAGCATGCACGCATTTGGCTATCGCAAAATTGTGAATGTGTTGTTCTAGTTCATTTTGGATGAGTAGCTCATGTGATTTATTGGTGGAGAGGATTTTGAGGTATAGTTTTCTGCCTTTTCAGAAATTTAAGCAAAACTAAGTTATTATCCTGAGTTGGGGATGCTGATGCTACAGCCAACTCACTCGAAAAATCAGGGGAGCAATTGCTGTGGCCTGATCCACTGCTAATGAGCAATCTTCTTCCCTGCTTTGAGTTGATTGTAAAAGAATTTTGCCAGAATTTTGAACTTTATTATTCCTCCCTTTACCCTTCCCCTTTTATCTCCTTTTGATTATACATGTGCAAAGTGCAGAAATGTGTGCATTCCTTTGCGTTGGATTTCAGTCACTTCTGGTAAGTGAACTTCTGTCAAGTGAATTTCTTGGTTAATCAGATCATAATGTATTTCCAGGAAAAGGGAAAAGTAAAATACTGGATAGAAGTTTTTTCTTGAAAGAAATCAAAATAATATACTAGTTGACAATGATGCTTTTCTTGTTGCTGTGTTCAATTTTTAGAGTGGCCTTAATCTTTAAATTTAGTCACTTCTATGGGAGTACTTGGCTTTCGGAAATCTATCATTTCGAACCAGTCTAATCTTAATCGAAACAAACTTAATTAACCTCAAATTCTGAAAGATTTCAACATGAGAGAGAGTCGAAGTGTTGTTTTAAGTCTATTAGTTTCTATTTTTCAAAAGAGAAATCTGAGATAATTGGAGAACTATAAAATATTTGAAATAATTTTGTGCTTGATAAGCTTACTTTTAACGTCCAGAGAGTGAACTCAATTGAGAGAGAGAGAGAGAGAGAGGGAGAGAGTGAACTCAATGCATGATTTCGATCTAATTAGTTATGTTAAAGCACCCTAAATTCCCAATCCTCCCACCCCTAACCCCAAAAAAAAATCTCTAGAATGACTTTAATTAGCCTATGTAGTGTAGGATTTAATAGCAGAAAATACATGTGAAGATTAGATTAAAAAATACAATATTCTAACTCATCTTGCTTCTTTTGCTTCAAATTTCTAGACTCAAGATTTTAATCAAGAGATCTACTCAATTATGTTGTGTTGACAAGATATGTTTTAATAATAAACAAAATTAGATTTATGATAAGCAAACAAAAGTAAGCAAATGATGAGCAAAAGTTAGTTGGATTAAGTTAGATGATGGTGCTATTCAAGCAAGTGAGTTTGATAGAATATGATAGAATATGTGACATTTACAACGGTGAAAAGTTAGGCTTGACTAATTTGTTGAAAATTGAGTACTCGAAAATATGAACATTTAAAATATCAAAAAAATAAGAATAAAACATGGTAGTATTTGCTTCTCATGTATTAATTAGGTTAAAACCTAAATTATCGACTTTTGGAATAAAATTTATCCAAAAATCAAAATCGAAGTTTTATTTTTTGAATGGAGAATTGATTTTTATTCTTAAAAAATTAGGTTTTGAAACATTTTTTATTGAATCCAAATGTGGGTACGGGGTATTTTTTTATTTATATGTAATATTTTAAGAAAATGATTATTATAGAGTAAATAATGTTAGAATTAATACCTGTCGACCTGAGTAAGTTATCAGCCAATCTGTTCCCTTCGAATCGCCGATCGCCTAATCTAAGTGGCCAGCCTGCTTAGTCCTAATGGTCAACCAATTGAGTAGCTCGGTCAACTAACCATTGCACGATCCACCGACCAAGCTGCCAGTCAACCACCCAGGCTAGACCCAAGCTATATGCTACCCTGCACCGTCGACCAGTCGGAATGTCTAGCCGACCAAGCAAGCCAAGCAGCCACACGATCAACTGGCTGGGATGTCTAGCCTACGAAGCAGGGCCAAGCTAGCCTGCATGGTCGACCGAGTAAGGAACTCGGCCAGCGGCCCCATTCCCCATTCGGATGCTCCTTTCTATTCAACTGGTCTTAGTTAGCCAACCGTTCGACATCCCTATTCGATTGTCTTCATTTCTAGAAATCTCAAACGGCCAATCACGAGCATGAACAACCAATCTCCTCTACTTATTTAGTCGATTGATGGTTTGAACGGTCAACGGCTAAACCATATAATGAACGAAGTGCTCCTCTGACATACTTATTGAGCTAAATCAAAAGCGTATCGAAACTATTTATCAACCAATCACATTTTAGAATGCTGTCAAGCTCAGTTAACCATTTATTCGCAAGAAAGAAATAAGGTGGATATTGAAAATATTCATTGACTATCCAAAAATTGATAACATGGATTAAATAAATTATTTAACTAATGGGTTATTTAAGTAATTTATTCAAAAATTGATACCATGGATTAAATAAATTCTTTAACTAATTGGATGTTTGAGTAATTTTTGAATTTAAAGTCATCATTCTACAATCTTTTGAAAACTTTTTTTATTTGTCAAGCTAACATTTTTATAGTAGCAAAAAGGCGTTTTCAATTTTCTTGAAACATGATTTACTTAACGAAAAGAAGTAAAGAGCCATTTTAAGGAAAATAATGGACAAAAACATTAATTAAGAAGCAGTAGAAGCATTAATTGAGGAAGGTGAAGAACAATTAATTTTCAATATTTAAATTCACATACCTCTAAACAATATTCTTTAAGAGAGTTATAGATATCGCAATAATGAAGAAACACAAATATAGAATTGAAAAAAAAAATGCACTTCAACGATTGACTTAAAAATCTCTCAGTTTCTTGAGGAAAAACGCATAGTGTCTCCCACTCATTTCTCATTTAGTTTATAATCTCTTGTAAACTTAATCTTTGTTACACCCAACGAGTATAGTCTCAACCTCTGTAACATTTATTTATCTCCTGTATCAAATGTTTTAAAGAACCAAGATGGTTTCTCGATTTGGGATTTAGATAGAGAAAGACAATCGATAAGGTTGTAAATATTTTGAGACGAAATACTATATAAATTTTACTTACACCTGATAAGGAAGTGATTGGTAAATGTTTCACTTGCATATGAGAAGCAAGTGGATGGTGATGATTTTACTTGTACCTAGAAAGCAAATGTGTGGTATTATTTGAGAAAATAATGAAAAATTCAGAAGATTGTTTAATAGTGGACATACATCGAATTTAATAGAATCACTATAAAAACTTCAATATTCTATTTCCATTTTCATTTGCTTTTCAGGCTCTATTTTCTTCATTTTTTAGCTCCTTTATTTCATCTTCATTTTCAACAAATTAAAAAAATCTCAACATAATCTTAACAATTGCTATATAACTTATTCATCTTCTCTAAATTGTATTTCAATCTGTTTCTCATAATCTCTGCCTACAGCATTCCAGTAGTCTTGTTAACTCATGTTGTAAACTCATGTTGTAAAAAGTCAACTGCTTTTTGTAGATTTAGATTTTTCTTTACAGAATCCAACTTACCATAATTTCCTTTGACAATTCTCATCTATTCTAGCAAACCTAGCAATATTTAAAAAAAAAAAAAAAACATTAACCACCCTTTTTAAGTATTTCTTGTGTCGTCTGCTTTTCAACTGCACAAGCCTCATATTTTCTTTCAAAAAAACTCTTGATCTCTATCAGCACTAATTCCCATTCCTCAACCTTCTTTGTGAGAAAACATTTCTCACCTGAAATGGTTTTTAACTTTTCTTCTAAACTTTGATTTTGGAGAACCAAATCATTGCGCCTAGCAATACAATTAGCCTCATGCTCATCCGCAAAGCGTAACTCCTCTGTTTCATTAATCCACTTGATCCACTTTGGATCCTTTACAGCGTCTTGACATCTCAAAAACAAGGTTACTTCTTGCATAAATATCACAAGTGATCTTGTACTTCTCATTGGTTCTGATCATGTGTCTCATCATCAATTTGCATCAATCAACGGACATCGACTAAACAAATAAAATTATTAAATTTTTCAATTAAATTTTATATTTAAAATTTATTTTAAATCAAATTAATTAAAATATGATTATATATACGAATCGTTTATTAAAAAAAAAAATCATCAATTGCATTATCCTCTTCGATGTGATTTTCCAAATTCAAAGATAATCACTTATCTTTCGTCTTCATATAAACAATCACTGCCTGCAGAATCATGTATCACGCATGGTAGCTGACCCACGGTAGATTTTGATGAATTTCAGGCACATATAACACAACTGAAATAATGTTAAGATCTTTTTGGAGTTTCAACAGCAATCATTCCTCTTCCTTTGACTTCTGACCTTAACCTCATAACTGCAGTTCGTTTCTTGTTTTGTCATATGTTCATGCTTTGGTTATTCTGACCAACATCGCCTCATTAACATTTGTTTCTTTCCTGCAATTATTATGGATTTAGACGTTTTGGCATTACTCCTCGGAAAACAAACTCCAATTTCCATGACTTTGCCCTAAAAATCATCCTTTCGCATGTTCCTCCCCCTTAGCATACAAAAAGAGAACGAGCAACAAGGGACTGCCATTATCAACATCAGCACTGCTCCCTAGAAATTTGTACAATATTTTTTTAATAATTATTCCATATTTAAAATTATATTTAAATTTATTTGATTTAAATATTATCATATTTAATTTAAAAAAATCCTTTTAATATAATTTTTTTAATTTTAAAATTTAAAATTAAAAATTAATTAAAAGATTTGGCATCATTACGCAGGTCGGCTATCCGTCCGTGAAATCTGTACAGCATTAAGAGGGCTCTGAGACCGACACAGTGTGGGGTAGATCTTCCTTTTTGAACATCATATGGACGTGGGCTCAAAACCAACCAGTCTTTACCATCATGGTCCCATCTCTAGCGTGCACTTCCACCATTGACTCTTCAAAGAAGACAAGGCAGGGCGGGACCCTCTACACCAATCAAGCTGTCAGATATTTGCCCATAGGCCATGTGCTGCGGTTTCGATGCAATCTTTATAGATCGCATAGTGTTATTATTACTTCCAAAACCATGTGTATAATATTAATCTTCTAAATTTTTGACCTTTTTTAAATTGTATTTGATAAATAATAATTTCTTCACTTAACATAATTTTTTTATTGCTGCCTTCGAATACATGAATACAGAAAGGCTTGAGGTCTTGGTTTCAGTAACAAGATTTTGGTCTTTTTCTTTACCCCTTTGGCCATGTCCACGGAGAGCCACGAGGGTGTTGCATTTTGAAATCCGATTCACATTAGCTATTTAATTTTAATTAATAATATACATTATACTTTATAGTAACAGAAGTCATATTTTTGAGTTGAGATTTTGAAATAAATTGCACTCGTCCCCTCCTAGAAAAATCATATGAGCCGGATTTAAAGTCCATAAATGAAATGCTCAAAAAAAATTTAATTTAACTTAATGTTTATATATATTTTTTCAAATAAATATAAGTGGGTTTTTATTTAGGGATGGAGAGAGGGATCAAAGACCCTCTGAAATTCATGAAACAATTCATTATGTTGAACCAATTCACATTAGGCAACAGGTTGTTTTGGTAAGCTTATAACCCCCTAAATTATATTTTTATATTTACATATTTATAAATAGAAGTAATTTAAATTAATTTTGGGCCAAACTTAAGCATTTTAAAATAGGTCTAATGTCTCACCATTGCAATGGGAGTGTTGGTGTTATTCTACGCTCCCAACCTTCAATTTTTGAAGCGAAACTTACAACTTTGAGAGATTGAACCTGTCGGCTCCGCCTAATCATCCAAAATCTCTCCCCCACCCCCCCCCCCCACCCAAAAAAAAACCAAAAAAAAAAAATCTAAATTTATACAAACAAAATTTTAATTTTTCAAAAATAAATTAAATAAAAAATATTATAAATAGAAAAAAAAATAAAAAATGCAATTTGTCAAATTTAGATAAGCAAAAATTTCGGGATTGCCTTCTAGGTACTAATGATGAACATCGGATGTCCCCGAAGGGACACCAATGATGAACATCGTTCAATGTTAAAAAGGAATTGCACCCAATTCTGTCATAACAAAATTTTTGAGATCGGTGCTTCGACTAAATCTTTACTTAGTATTCAAATGCCCATAGGAAAAAAGAAAAGGTAGTCGTCCATGTTATAGAACTCAAAAGAAATTCAAATTCACAGGTGTTGAGTGATCGAAAACTCTATCAATTTAATCAGAGGTTACGATTTCGAATTATGAAAATAACAAAAAAGGATTTGGAAGAGACAATTTTTAAAATAAATCCAATAATATTTAAACCGAATTAATTCAGAGATCATCGATAAAAAAAAAGAGACAATACGTACATAATTAGTTTATTTTATTTTATAGTATCCCTTATTTAGAGTTTACAATCTATTTAAAACCTCTCAAAAGGACTTTTAGAGTAAATAATATAGATTAGAGAAATAAAAAATATTTAAAAGATCCAGATCCAGATCTTATCTTTCATATATTTATAATTTAATATTCGATTCCCTATGTGTATTTGTGCGGTTCAAAAGGGATATGAAAGTGTGGACTCCTCCGTAACATGATACTGTACACATGTCACGGGTGATATTTGTACTCTACGCGAAGGCTCGAAACCCCGGGAAAAAAAAGAGCCAATTTATAAAATCTACTTAATAAAATTTTAAACTTTGAGAAATGATAATTTCATATTAAAATTTTGAATTAATATATATATCTAAACAGACATATAAATTTTCAAATTCTTAAAGATGAACTTCCACAAAAATTTAATATTATAATAATTTATTTATTATTTTTTTGATACTATACCAATTGATATCCGAAATCATAATCTGACTAATTTAATTGAATGATTGAAATACGTCTGATTTGAGTGTTTGTTTCAGAGTTTTGCCTTTATCGTTGACAACAAGTAGCGATGGTGCAAGGGTGATATTCCTTCGTTGCAATTTGGATGAAACTCATGATGTGTATGGGGTTTGTGATAGTGCTAGAATGCCATTAAAGATTTGATTTATGAGAAAAATCAAGATAAATATAGAAATTTTTATAAAGAGAAAACTAAAACTTCTACATTTTTAACCTTCCTTCCACCCTGGATATGATTTAATTATCATAATATGTGCCAATTTGATAATTGATTCAAAAGTTCTAATCTTTAAGAGTGAAGAAATAATTGGGTGGCCGAGGTTCAGAAAATGGAAATTAGGCTTAAAAACTTGGTCTCAAGTTTTAAAATCATGTTTAAAAACTGTTATATCCTTGAATTGATGCAATGGTTTGATAAAGATAAGTAATTTTGTTGAAATTCTTACCGGGACATCAATGGCAGATGTGAAGTTTAGGGTGGTGAAGAAAATGACGGATTCAAACACAAAAAACCTTTTTGGGCGGTTGGGGAAGCCATTGGGAAGTATAAAGGAGAAACTTGGTGCTTATATAGTCCCAATTTGAAGTTCTCGATGCATTCATCGTGGGGGACACAGAAGAAAGAATGGACGGTTGAGCCTCCAAAATTTTTCTACTGGAAAAGACTCCTTGAGGTCCGAAATGATGAGATATATACGGAATTATACCTATTAAAAAAAATTTTAAATGACTTTGAACTGAAAATAATTTGGTCTTTAATCCCTATTTGTCGCGGGTTCAACTCGCGATAGGTTATGTCGTGGGTTGAACCCGCGACATAGTGATGTGTCACCATCTTGGAAGAGGGGAGGGACCACGGTGGACACACTGTCGCGTTTTCAAGACGTGACACGATGCTGCACTTCTTTACCCGCGATGCTACGCTCTTCCCTCCACGGCGCTGCGCTCCTCCCTCCGCGGCATTGTGCTTTCCCTCTCTCCTCCCCCGCGACGCTGCGCTCCTCCCCCCTACGATGATGTGCTCTCCCTCTCTCCCCCCGTGACACTGCGCTTTCCCTCTCTCCCCTATGCGACATTGTGCTCCTCTCTCTCTCTCCCTCCCCCGTGGTACTCCTCTCTCTCTCCCCTCATGGCACTCCTCCCTCTCTATCTCTCCTCGCATGGCACTCCTCTCTCTCTCTCTCTCTCCCCCTCACCTTGCGGCACTCCTTCCTTTCCCTCCCTCCCCCACTATTGTGAGAGGTCCCGCACTGTCGTTGGAGGAGCCCTCTCCCTCCCTCCAGCATTGCCGCAAGAGCACCGTAGGGGTACGTCGTGTCTTCAAGACGCGACATAACCTATGTCACGGGTTCAACTAGTGACATAGCCTGTTGTAGGTTTAACCCGTGATAAATGGGGGTCACAATCGTAATTATTTTTCATTGGAGGTCGTTTTAAATTTTTTTTTGGTTTAGATCAATACATGTCTCTCGAAATGATCCTTGGGAATGGAAAAGAGATGTTTGTACAGAAATAACCAATAACTTAGAGCATTCATGTTTCAACAATGGTGAACAATGCATCAAGATGAAGAAGATGAAGTGCTGGAAGGGAGAAGTGATCGACAACAAAACTATCTCTATCTGTTCATTTAATCCTCCTCGACCTTTGCTCTTGCAGGATGTAAAAATAATTTTTAGTGTGAGTTTGATAATCCAGTGAGATCCGTGTGTACGTGTGTTAAAAAAAATTTATTATAAAATTATATGATAACAATTTTATCATAAATCTTTTGAGAAAACTTTCAATATAGCAACAACATGCATATTTCAATAATAATGTAACATAATGTAGTACAAATAACAGTTCATTTTTGTCTTATCTCTCCATAAGAACAATCTCCTTATCCCCATCAGGAGATCCAATTCTGGAAAGATCTAATAGTCTCCCCCGTATTAAGTGGACAAATCTGATATTCACAATAATGGGGTGCTATCAGTATGTATTTTGACATTTAACAAAATCCTTATTTGCTTGAACTATCTCCACACATACCGCCTTATATAATAATCACAAACATATACATTGATATAGTAGTAGGAAATTATTGTAATAGTAATAAATCATGGTACTAGTAGAAAATCATAGTAATTATGCATAAAATTATATGAATACAAAGAACACTCACATCAAAGAGTTGTTTTAACAAGAGATTTATTCAACTAACTGCCTTCTCTATTTTACCCACTTTCTTATGGAAGTACTTTTTTCCCTCTTTCCTTTCTTCCTCTCTCTTTCTTTTTCTCACTCTCTCTCTCTCTCTCTCTCTTTCTTGTGGCTTGCTTGTGGTTGTGTTGTGGTAAGGAAGGGAGGAGGATATTTATGGACATAGGAGAGTTGATGAGTCAGCACTTGAGCATATAAGGTAATGACATGTAGCAAGTGAACTGACACGTGTTCGAACATTTGTCATGTGGTGGCATGAGGAAAACATGTAATTGACACGTGTTCGAAGATGTGTCATGCGGTGGCATGAGGAAAACATGCAACTGACATGTATATGGTGACAAGGCACTAGTAAGTCGATGGAACTTGAGGTTACGTTGATGGTAAATTTATTTAGGTTATAGAATGTTTAGACATCCAGCACTTGGTACTTATTTCCGTATAATATCATTTAAGTAAATGTTTTTACGATATTTTAGTTCATTCACTTCATAATTACACATAAATAAAGAAATACCCCATTTGAATTGAATAAAAATAGTTTTAGGAGTTAATTTATTAAGAATAAAAAGTTAACTCTTCATTCAAAGAACAAAATTCAAAACGACTAACTCTGATGGATTTTATTTGGAGGGCTTATGGGTTAGAAAAATTCTAAAAAAATAGTTTTCACCTATTGATATATGAGAAACAATTATCAGGACTTTTTTCATTATTTTCTAAATATTTCAGATATATGAATTTTAGGGTATTTAGTTTTTAGTGAGTTTGTCAAACTTAGGTTTTCAACACTATAAGTGTCTGATTTCGTACCCAATTTACATGTTTGAGATAGCATTTCTACTCTATTATAAGTTATTTCTTACAACTAAATTGGGGTATGTGACACACACACACTCTCTCTCTCTTACCTTGCTACAAATGAAGTCCTTGCATTAGAGGAGTTCCAATTCTAGAATAGAAAGTGAATACAAACCATTAGAAATTGGTACAGGTCCCTTTATGATAATAAACCCGACCCAAACCCCTTTGATTTAAATTTTTGAATTTGGAAAGAAAGAGAAAAGAGAGAGGTCTTTTGGTAACCATCCTCAACTCTCTCTCTCTCTCTAGTACAACTCCCTTTCTCCTTGGTAACCTCTCCTTAGTTTAACATTTTTTATCAGAAAATGTGTATAAGCGATGAGGAAGAGAGGACATACAATTTTTTTGAGAAAGGGAGAAAATGAAAGAACATCTTCTCACATTAAAGAAAGAAGATTTTATTCACCAAAATGCATTTGGATTCTGGAATAAAAGAAGGTGATCCAATTTTGTGATTTTTTTAAATCTAGAATACCTGATCGTAAAAAGAGATAAATGATTCTAACCTATTTTACAATTCTAAAATTTTTGCATGTGAAAATTGAATTTATTGGTTTGTTTTATACTATCATTGGTATCAGAGCATGTTTGGGTTATTTCATGCCTCTTTTTTGAGTGCTTGAAACATGAAAAATGTCATTAATTTGCCTATGGTTCGTTAACAGCAACTTGAAATAGATTTAACAAATGCTCTCAATTTTACACAGTAACATGATTATTTGATGAGAATCAAATCTACAAAATTTAGTATGCATGCGTAAAGTATATCATGAGATTTTTTAAACCTATTCAAAACTTTATGAACTTGCATATTTTAGAATACGGTGTTTTATGATTTAATTTTTATATGGTTAGAATCATCTCAAAAAATACTTTTCAATGATATAAAAAACACAAAAAATGGTTAACAATTGAGAGAGATATGGTCATTTGAATTGGGTTGGATTGCAAAGTTTGAATAACACAAGGAAGAAGATGAGCAATACCCAGAACCCATTTCCACTCTTGGCTATAGCACGTGAAGCCTAAATGGTAGGCTAAAGACATCTGATTAGAAAACCTAGACTACCATTGAATTTAGAAGTATTGAAAATAGGGGATAACAAAAATTCAGGGTCCTTTGCAAATGCCTTGTGTGGCATAAACGCCCCACCTAAGGAGAGTGGGACCGTGTCCAATTTTGGATAGGCCCTCCCAGCAATATGTGGGAGTGTGTGTAGTGCTTATTTCAATATGAATTTCACTAAAATATTTTTAATTTATTTTCAGAGTTAAAAATAATTTTTATTGATTTTTAAATTAGTAAATTGTTGAAAATTATAGAAAAATCATTTTTTAGTCTGAAAATTTTTGAAAATTTCTTTATGAGTCTAGAAAATTTTTTTTTTCTTATTTTGGCTCTCAGGGTAGAAATCTGTTTCTCGTACCCATTATTTGTTTGTATTTTTGTTCATTTATTTATATTTGAAAAATTAGTTTTTTAACATAAAATTGTTTGAGATTTGAGGAAATATTTTTAAAATAAATGTTTTGAGATTTATTATAATATTATGGTTGGATATATGCAAGACCTAATTTTATTTCCATTTTCTAGAGAGATTTTGAGAATCGGACACACTCTTCCAATTCTTTGAGGGAGAGCTAAGGTATTGAGAAATCTAAAGTGTAGGGTAAAATCAGTGCAAATGTTGACTTATAAGATGAATTCATTGTATATTTTGCTAGATTATTTAGAGATCAGAAAAGAGAAACGTTTGGCATTTTTTCAACTAAACCATACTTTTTAAGGAGATGATGTATACATACTGAAGAATTCTATACCTCATTATTGGGCAAAGTGGTTGATGAATTAATTACCAAGAACTGGTATATAATTCTTGATGATGTGAAATCAATATTAATAAAAATATGGGAAGTCAAGAATGTAGATACTCAAATAAAGAAAATACTATCCTAAAGTATAAATAACTTGAGGCCATATGCCATAAGAATATTTTCTCCTATATAAGGGAATAGTGAATATGGTATCTCGAGTGGATGTGTCTTGAATTGAGATTTTGCATTTATATGTTTTCTTTTGAGTATTGTGGTTGGCAATTAGAATCATGATTATGTACTAAAGAAATTTTTAAGATTTTTAATATAAAGTTTCTATTAAATGTAAGTTGAATATATTTGTTGAATTATATGATTATGTATAAAAAAAAACTATGGTCATTTGAATGAAAATTTTGGATTTGCAAAATTTGAGTAATTTTCATTCAAAATTACACTATTGTTTAAATATTTTATGTATTTAAGTGGGGGTTTTTTTATTAGAAGAATTTGAGTAATTCTTATATAAAATCTATTGAATTTTGTAATTTTAAACTAAATTTGTGATGATGATATATTACAACCATTGATAATTATTGATAATTTAGTGAATATTCGATTCTATATTTAATGTTGATCTATCATCAATATTAATTTTAAAATACAAAATTATATGTATGACATGAGTATTAGTACTTGTGTCCACTCTCTTAGAACTTAGACTATAGAATCTAAATCCATTAATTATGGACTTGAATAAAGATGACAAGTTGAATGACGACAATTATAAGATATGACGTTACAAAATATGAGATGTGTCGGAAGAACAAGATGTCTTGGATGGCATTAACTATATCATAGAGGACCCTGGTCTAGACAATACTACTCAGTATAGGAGACATCAAGATGATTACCAAGCGTGATAAAAGAGAGATTCTACTACTTAAGCAATCATGGTTAGATTTGTTATTGATGACATGATCTCTGAGTGTGACAATATTCTACTGCTCATGACATCTAGGTGCACCTCAAACAATATTTGAGGGTCATGTCTGACATGATAAGAGAGTTGAAGTTATCTAATCATGTTTTCTCCAATCAACAACAAGTCTAAACCTTGATTCGATCATTTCCCAACAAGTAGGAGTACCAGAAAATCAATTTGACTCACAATGATAATGTGAAGACTTTCGTGGATGCTGCTTACCACATTGAGTTTGAGGATGTGCGCCTTGGTATTGTAAAATCCACAGCTGATACTTTTATTGCAGAGACTAGTTCCAAGAGAGTCTCAGACTCTAAATGTGATAAGAATCAGAACAAAAACAAGAAAGAAAGGTGACTAGAGACAGATCATAAAAGGACAGATATAGACGCCTCAGAAAGAAACAAGATAAGAGCAACCTAAAATACTACAATTGTCAAGCTCTTAGTTATTTCACTCGTAAATGTCCTAAACCAAAAAAGATAGCACATGAGAACATTTCTTGAGTATGGCGTACATCTCTAGGACTATTTTTTGGTTCATTCGTTTCCTGTGTGGATTATAAACTTAAGAGCAACATACTATGTGACTAGAGACCATAAGGCGTTTGTGGATTTTCATTAGGTGCCTTTTAGTATGATATGGATCTACGTTGTTGAACAAGGCGAGAGTGGAGGTTAGAGGAGTTGACACTTGTAAGTTAGAATTACAAAGTGACCGAACTCTCATTTTGTATGATATTCTTAACGTGCCAGACACTCATCGAAATCCAATATCTGTTGTTTTTCTTGGAGTTTGGTTATATTATGAATTTTTAAAGAGACAAGATTGGATTGTATTTGAATGACATGTATATTGGTTCTGAATAACTTGTAAATATTTTTATAGTTTTGCAATTTGATAGACGAATGTTTAATTACTATGTTTAACATTATCTTGCTGACAAAATCATAGAGAACCATTTGGAAATGCCATACGAGCTGAATTTTCATTGCAAATTGTCCATTAAGACATTTGTGGTTCAATGAATGTGAAGTCTAGATATAGAGTTTCGTATTTTATTATATTTATAAATAATTTCATACAATTTGACCATATCTATTTGATTTTTTACAAATCTGAAATACTTGGGTACTATAAATCTTATATGAATGAAGTAAATAATCAAATGAATAGAATGATAAAGGATCTTAACAACGGATAGAAAGTTTGAATATCTATCATATCAATTTAAGAATCTCTATAATGAAAGAGATATAATCAGATAATTGATCATTTTTTATCCATCTCAATAGAATGATATTACAAAGAGAAAGAATATGATATTGTTAGATATGACAAGATTCATGATGGCACAGACTAACTTGTCGATTTCATTTTGGGGAGATGCCTTATTGACAGTAGCCTATATTTTGAAAATTATGTCTTCAAAGTTAGTACCAAAGATACCGTATGAACTTTGGATTGGTAGAAAACCGTGTCTGAGTGATTTCAGATCTTGGGGATCGATAACATATGTTCTAGATTTTTTCAATAAGTTTAGAAAATTGGGTCCACATAGAAGAAAGTATATCTTTATGAGATATTCTAACCAATTTAAAAGTTATGTTTTCATTAATGAACAAGAAGATAGTACTGTAATAGAAATTGAATCACAGAATGTCACGTTTTTGGAGAATGAATTTCATAGCAGATGTGACGTGAAGTATATAGAGTTTTTGTTTGAATTAGTTAATTTAGAGAATGGCTATGTGCATAAAAGATTATTGAACTCACAAGAAAATAAGTTAGATATTGGTCCTAGTGAGAGGGATTCAAATTCTGATGATTCAACCAAGTTGCCAACTTGGAAAAGTGTTAAGAAAGTTGTGCCCAAAACATCATCTTGAGATTGGAGGGCATGCATTTAATGTTTCTTCTAAAATGAAGAAGACTCTAAGAACTTAGGTGAGACTCTATCTGATTCTATCAATGATGATTAGAAAAAGCAATGAAACAAGAATTGGAGTTGATAAGGTCCAACCATATTTGGAAATTGGTTGAACTTCCACTAGGATGCAAGGTTAATAGGAATAAGTGGGTTTTCAAAATGAAGCGTAGAGTAGATAGAACTATTAAGAGATACAAGGTTCAACTAGCGGTAAAAGATTACACTCAACAAAAGGATGTTGATTATGAAAAAACCTTTTTCCGTAGTGAGTTTTATTTCCATTCGCCTATTGTTTGCAATAATGGTCAATTTGAATTTAGAATTATATTAGAAGATTCCTTTTCTCAATGGAGAAATTGAGGAAGAAGTGTATATGATACAATCAGAGAGTTTTGTCATTAAAGATCAGGAAGACAATAAATAAATTAAACATATTAATTTATGACTTTAAATAGTTTTTGAGACAATAGTATTTGAGATTTCACAGAGTTATAATCTCTCATAATTTCATCATGATGGACGAAAACCATTGTGCCTATGTGAAGAAGTTTAATGACAAATTTGTGATTCTATCCCTATATATCGATGACATATTGTTGGCCACGAAATATGTTTGATGACTCCTGAAGATAAGATAAAATATCCAGAATATCATATTCTAGTGTAGTTGGGAGCTTGATGTAAGCAATGATATATACTAATCCCGACATTTGTCATGCATAGGTTTGGTCAGCAGGTATACATCCAATCCAGAAAAGAGTCATTGGATTACAATGATAGGGATATTGAGATACTTGAAAGGAACTGCAGATTATTTCCTTTGTTATGAACGAAATGATCTATTATTGAAAAGATACACAGATACTGATTGAGAGGTGATTTAGATGAGAGAAAATCTACCTGCAGTTATGTTTCCTTAATAACGGCGCTATCTTATGGAATAGCCAGAAATAAAACGTGTATCACTTTTTATGAAAAACAAAATTTGTAGTCTATGCTTTTATAGTTCAAGAATGAATTTGAATGACTAGATTTTTATAATATTTGAGACTAATAAGCAACTTGATAGGAGTTGTAACTATTTATTATGACAATTAATCAATTATTGCTTATACAAGCAACCCCAACGAATATGGTAGAACCAAACATAGACACAAATTCAATTTTTTCAAAAATATGATTGAAAAGAGAGAAGTGACATTGAAGTATATGCCTATGCATATAATGCCTTTATATGACAATCAATTAGTTATTGATTACACGAGAGACCCCAATGAATATGGCCGAATCAAACAAATAGATACAAAATTCAATTTTGTTAAAAATATGATTGAAAAGAGGGAAGAGACACTGAAATATATGTCTATGCATTTAATGATGGTTGATCCTTTTACTAAACCAATATCTAGAGATATATTAGATCATTTGGATTGCATAGGTTGTTGTTGCGATATTGAGTTTTGATGATGACAAGTGAATATGAAAAATGCAAATTCTATGTCATAATGTGACAAGTCGACCCATCTTACAGCCTGTCGACCTAAATAAAAAACTAAGTTTTAGAACGAACATGTTGACCTGATTATACAAACTAAAGTTGCAAAGGTCGACCTGAAGATACAAGATGTCAACCTAGTAGAAATACTTAAATGACAGGTTGATCTATTGAAGAACATAGGTCGAACGATTGAGGTGCTCTGTAGACTCAATGTTTATCATGTTGACTTAATCCTTAAGGTTAAGAATAGAATGGTCGACTTGTTACACCATATGTCAATCATACATTACATCATGTCGACTTGGAAGAATGGAAGTCGACCAATAGACACTCAAACACTTAAAAAGTATTCTGTGGAGTTACATAAGTCGACTTATAGTTGTGTTATGTCAACCTACATGTACATATTAGCCAATTTAAATATGTCAAGTCGACAAATTAAAATAGCAATAGGAAGATGTCAACCTTACTCTTTAGAGTGTCGACCCAAATATATGATTAAGTTGACTTAATCTCGAATAACCAGATCTTCACCAATAAACAATAAAGAATGTCAACCTACCTATATGTATATATCGAATGAAGCCCAAAATCGGTCGACCTAAGGCACTAAACACTTAGGTTGATTTAATAGAGATGTAATTCGATCCAAACTTACTAAATAAAGTGAATGTCAACTTAGAAAATATACATATTGACCTTAGTTGGCCTTGCAAGTTTATTAATCGACCTTATAATTAAATAAGTCCACATGAACTCTAAAATAAGTTGACTTACCCAAAAAATAAGTCAACTTCATCACTTTATAATTAGGAACTTCAGAACACATGTCGATCTCACATTAATAATAGGTAACACTTCATGTTTACAAGTTATCAAATTCAAAACTAAGTTAACTTTTAACTTAAACTATGTTGATCTATGAGAAACAAAATTCAAACCCAGAAAGCTGAAATTTTCAAATACAATAGTAACATATCTTTGTGTAATTAATAAATTGTTTTTGAGGGATTAGGTTAATATGTAGCAAAAATAAAAACAAATCACTTAATTGGCTAAGGAATGAACAAGCAGAGAGTAGGAAAGAGGTTATCGTCTGTAAAAATTGTTGAATGGTTGGAAATATTTAATGGAGAAGGTGAACAGTATTAATGACAAATGCTTGATTTCAACCACCTCTGCAACGACTCTCTCTTGTTCATCTATAAATACTAAAATGAAGAAGAAGTTGAGGTTAATGCTCTTTGATGAACTGAAAAATGAAAATTTACTGTATAGTTAATTCTTTATTTTAGAATAATCACGCTCTGTTTTCATTTCTATATCTCTCCTTGAGTGTAAATCTATTGTGAGTTCATTAGCATTAATGACAAACGTTCGATTTCAACCACCTCTACAACGGCTCTCTCTTGTTCATCTAAAAATACTAAAATGAAGAAGAAGGTGAGGTTAATGCTCTTTGATAAACTGAAAGATGAGAATTTACCATACAATTAATACTCTATTTTAAAAGAATCATACTTTATTTTCATTTCAATATTAGTCCTTGAGTGTAAATCTGTTGTAAGTTCATAGATAGTCACATCTAAAGATTAAAGTCTCGTTATCTGTACCATTCATCATTCTCTGTACAAAAGTTTTTGAAGACTTGTGAGAAACTCACGGTTTTGGGTTTAGAGAGAAAAAGAGTCAACCAAAATAAGGATGAAGGGTAAGTATTTGTGGATAAATACTGTAATAGTCTAACTTAAACCATTAATTAAGTTTGTACTATTGTGATAATAGTGAAAAAATCTAGGAGAGTGTCTTAAGAGTAGATGTACATCAAGTTTGGTAGAATCATTATACAAGTTTTCTGTTCTCGTTTTTAAATTTCTTTAAAAATACTAATTTTTCTTACTCTGTTTTATCAACACTTTCAAAGTAACTTCTAAGTTTGAAATTAATGTCATAATAATTCAAATAAATCTATTTACCTCATTTAGCTTTCTTTCAATTGGTATTAAAGTAGGTGTCTAGTCTTAGATCTCACAATCTTAGACCAAATTCTTGTCCCACCTTAAAAAATCTCCAAATAATACTAAATGAAGACTTTGTCCCATTTGAAGTCTGTTTCACAAATAGAGCTACTTTATTCAATGGAAATAACTATAGCAATTGAAAAAAGTAAATGAGAAATTTTATCATAGTCCTAGATGAAAATGCTTGGGAAATCATTAAAGAAGGGATTGAATTCCCAACCAAAGAAATCGATGATGTTCATATACCGGTGAAGATGAAGAGCATGATACCCAAACAAAAGAAAGCTTATCGACGAACTAAAATATTGTCAATCTCTTTCACCTTGCCCTAAGCATTAATAAATACAACTAGTCTCATCATACATCATAGCTAAAGAAATTTGGGAAAGACTCGAAACCACCTATAAAGGTACTGATCAAGTTCGCAAAAGTAAGATCAGATTGTCGAAACAAGAATACGAAACCTTCAAGATGAAGGAAGAAGAAACTGTTAGTGAAATAATGACATGCTTCAACAAGATAACAAAATGAATTGAGGTTGCTTGGGAAAAATATTTCTTAGAATGATATGGTGGACAAAGTTTTGAGATGTCTACTATAGTTTTGGGAGTCCAAAGCTACTACAATCAAGGAATTAAAGAACCTTGAAACTCTGACTATAGATGAGCTCATGGGTTCGTTAATAACACATGAGATAAAATTAAATGTCAAAAGTTCAGGTATAAAAGAGAAAGCAAAAGGAATAGCTCTCAAAACTAAGAGTGATAAAAGTTCTTCCGATTCCAAAATAAGGCCAATGAAGAAGATGAGCATCAACTGGCCAAGAGGTTCAAAAGATTCCTGATGCAAAGAAGGAACAGAAGCAAATCAAAATTCAAAAGGCCAGAAAAGATAAAGGAAGTTAGATGGTACAAGTGTTAAAAGTTTGGAAACATCAAGGCTGATTGTCCTTAGTTAAAGAAGCCGAGAAGAAAGATAAAAAGGAAAGAAAAGAAAAAAAAAGAAGAAGGCACTTGCTGCATGGAGCAATGAAAACTCATGCTCCAGTGAGGATGAAACTATGGAGAAAGAAGCCAACTTATGCTTCATGGCAAATCGAGGGGCCTTCCAACAATGAGGTAACTTCCACTTTTTACTCTTCTTGCTTAGATTTTGATGAAAATGATTTCTCAATAACTGAATTGCATGAGACTTTACTTGAATCACTTAAAAAATCAAAGAAGTTGAAGAAGAAAAATAATTCTTTGAAAAAACTTATATCAAAACTTGAAAAGAAATTAGAAAAACTTAGGACCGAAACTAATGAGTTAAGAAAGAAGTATTTTGATCTGGGATCAAAGAACACAGAACTTAATGAAGAAATTAGTATTGAAAAAGAAAAGGTTAATAAACTATATGAAGAACTTATTAATGAAAAAAACAAATATATACAATTACAAAACAAAATAGAGCACATTGAAATCAAAACCAACTATGTTAATGAAAATGAAAAATTAACAAAAGAACTAACAGTGTAGAAAGAAAAGAATATTAGACAAAATGGTATCTTAATAAAATTTATATAGGGACAAGAAAAACTAGATACCATCCTAAGAACCCAAAGGACAAAATTTGACAAATTTGGAATAAAATATGTTCCAAATCAGACTCAGAAAAAGCTATATACCTAGTTCTAAAGATGTCAAACAATATGGTGCCACACATGCATGAAAATTGGGTATAAGTCTAACCAATATCGACTAATGAAAAACTCTCTAGATGTATTAAAGAATATAAAAAAATAATAAATTTAGATACAGTTACTGTACAAAGAATGGACACTCAACTAATGAATGCTAGCTTAAAAATCCTTTGGTAATAAATGTGAAATGGGTGTCTAAGAGTCAGATTAGAACTAACCTAGCCAGACCTAAGAAAATGTGGATACCAAAAGATAAAAATGCAATTGATTCTTTTCTTAGGAGTGTTTGAATTAAGAAAATCTCCTTGATCCTTAGTATGGTGCATCGACAGTTGATGCTTGAGGCATATGACCGAAGATGCATCCAAATTCTCTTTGCTGGAGAAAAAGAAAGGATAAAAAGAAATTTTTGGAGAAAATCCAAAGGGAAGATTATCGATATGGGTAATATAGGAGGTAAGTCCATTGATACTCAAATCAAAATGTTCTTATTATTTTTGGTTTAAAATTTAGTTTGCTAAGTGTTAGTTAGTTGTGTTACAAAAGCTATATAATTATATTTGATTCTGATATATATGTTTTTATTGATAAAAAATCCAACTACACTAAGTTCATTGGTTATAGGAGAGGTAATATCTTTGTGATGATATAGCAAAATTAAAATAGAATTTTGTTTAGTTATAGTAAATCACAATAACTCTTGGTTATGGCACAGAATATTAGAATACGCTAGTATAAACACAATATCTAAATTAGTTTGAAAGACATAATAAAAGACCTTCCAAAATTAAGATTGGAAAGAGATAGGTTATGTGACACATGTATGGAAGGTAAGCATACCAGAGCCTCCGTCAAACCCAAACATATAGTATTCACTAGCAAACTTCTGAAATGTCTACATATAGATTTGTTTGGACCAACCATAACTCAAAGCTTAAGGGGGAGATATTATCATTTTGTAATCTTCGATGATTTCTTTCAATACACATGAGTACTGTTTTTAGCTAACAAAGAGGAGGCAAATGAGACCTTTGTTAAGTTGTATAGAAGAATTCAAAATGAAAATAGGATATTCAATTAGAAGCATTACGAGTGACCACAACAAAGAGTTTGAAAATAAGACTACGGAAGAATTTTGTGAAGAATAAGGTATTGATAACAAATTTTCAACCCTAGGATACCTCTACAAAATGAGATAGTAGAAAGGAAAAAATAGAATATTAGAAGAGATGGCAAGAACAATGCCTTGTGAGCATAATCTACCGAAATACTTTTGAGGAAAAGTTGTAAACATGACTTGCTATAATTTGAATAGAGCTCTAAATAAACCTATTTTAAAGAAAACTCCCTATGAACTCTATAAGGGAGGAAAACCCAACAAAGCTTACTATCGAGTGTTTAGATGTAAATGCTACATCTTAAATAATGGCAAAGACTCTCTGGACAAATTTAATGCCAAAAATGACAAATGAATCTTCTTAGGGTATTCAACCTCCAGTAAAACATATAAAATATATAATAAAAGAATCATAACAGTAGAAAAATTAATACTCGTAAAGTTTGATGAAAATAATGATTTGGATAGAAGGAAATTTAACGATAAGGATTTAATAAAATACTTCAAGAAATTAGAGCTCACAGAAAATGAAAATACTCTAAAAGAAGAAACTAAATAAAAACAATAATCAAAAGAGGAAGAAGAGATTCATCAAGAATAGGAAATTAAATATCCAATTGCAAGGAAGAGTGTTAACATGAAAAACACTATAGGTAACATAAACTCAGGATTCAGAACTAGATCTGCACTAAAGAATCAATGTGAATTTATAGTATTTGTCTCTCAAATAGAGCCTAAAATATAGATGAAGGCTGAAATGATGAAAATTGGATAATAGCTATGCAGGAAAAATGAAATAAGAGAAACAAAGTCTGTAACTTAATCCTTAGACCGAAAGATCATTCTATCATAAGAACTAAGTGGGTATTTAGAAATAACTCGTTGAACATGGCACAATCACAAGAAACAAAATAAGACTGATAACAAAAGAATATAGTCATGTTAAGTTGACAAATTGAAATAGGAATAGGAAGATGTCAGCCTAACTTTTCAGAGTGTCGACCCAAATATATTATTAAGTTGACTTAACCTCGAGCATGCAGACCTTCTTTAATAAACAACTGAGGAATGTCGACTTAGCTATATGTATAAGTCGAATGAAGCCCTAAATTGATTGACCTAAGACACTAAAATTGGTCGACACAACAAGTAAAGTCAACTTGGTATCCATGATGTCGGCTCAATAGACACTTAGCTGGACTTAAAGATGTAATTCGACCCAAACTCACTGAATAAATTGAATGTCAACCCTCATTGGCCTTGCAAGCTTATGAAGTCGACCTTATAATTAAATAAGTCCACATGAATTCTAAGATAGGTTGACCTACCCAAAAAATAAGTCGACTCCATCACTTCACAATTAGGAACTTCAGAACATATGTCGACCTCATGTTAAAAATAGGTCGACGCTTCATGTTTACAACTCATAAAATTAAAACCGAGTCAACTCTTAATTAAAATTATGTCGACCTATGAGAAACAAAATTCAAATCCAGAAACCTGAAATTTTCAAACATAACAGTAATATATATTTGTGTAATTAATAAATTGTTTGTGAGGGCTAACATTAATGTGCTACAAAAGCAAAAGCAAATCACTTGATTGGGTAAGGGATGAACAAGCAGAAGCAAGAAAGGGGTTGTCGTCTGCAAAAATTGAGGAATTATTGAAAACATTTAATAGAGTAAGTGAATATCATTAATGACAAACATTCGATTTCAACAACCTCTACAATGGCTCTCTTCTGTTTATCTATAAATAATGAAATGAAGAAAAAGCTAAGGTTTATTCTCTATGATGAACAAATACGAGAATTTATTGCAAAATTAATACTCTGTTTTAAAAGAACGACACTCTGTTTTCATTTCAATATCCCTCATTGAGTATAAATCTATTGTAAGTTCATAGATAGTCACATTCGAGAATTAAAACCTCATTATCTGTACCATTCATCCTTCTCTATACAAAAGTTTTTGAAAACTGGTAAAAAACTCACAGTCTTGGGTTTAAAGAGAGAAAGAGTTAACCAGAGTAAGATTAATGGGTAAGTATTTGTGGATAAATATTGTAATGGTTTAATTTGAACCATTAATAAATTTTATACTATTGTGATAATAGTGAAAAAATCTAGGAGAGTATCCTAGTAGTAGATATATGCCGAATTTAGTAGAACTACTATAAAAATCTTGTGTCCTTGGTTCTAAATTTCTCTGCAAATATTAATTTTACTTACTCTATTTTATCAACACCTTTGAAGTTACTCCTAAATATGAAATTAGTGCCATGATAATTTAAATAAACCTATTCACTCTACCTTTGTTTTAGTTGTGACTATAATTGTAATTACAATTATGATTGTAATCATATATATAGTGTATATATGATATAATACTCATATTAATTGATATTTAAATTTTGTTTTTGTATTCAAAATTTTTGTATCTACTTTTAAAGGTATATCGTACAAATTTTTGAAATTGACTATTTCATACAGACAATCGACTCTAATGTCTGTGTGACACGTAGAGATGAGATAATGTTAATTTGTGATAGCTTAACATACATGCCATCTTAGTAAAGTACTAAGATGAGATTATCGTTAGCATATATATATGTAGTAATTGAAATGAATTTCTCACAATCTGTCGAACTTATTTAATAGCCAAGTGTGAAGTTTTCTTGATATTGTGAGATTTCAGAGGACTTGTAAGGAAGAAAGCTCAGTTCAAGTATTGTGTACATATGAATTAAGATTTGTACGATACATTATTTTGAAAAGAAGGCGTACGCTTCCAGATGAGAAAAAAGAATATCGTAGTATTTATTTCATACCACATGTGCGTAAGTGACTATATGGATAATGAGATAGTATATCCCTCTTCACCTTATTGTGTGAGACCCCAAGGTACATATTCAACCTCAATTTGATACCTTAGGACTTTCGACTATCTTTTAAAATTTTATTTTAGTATTACTATTTTATAATATTACCAAGAAACCATGGTATTTGGTTTGATGGTGCATGTATAGGAAAGCAAGTAAGATAAAGCTGAAAATTAGTAGTCTGAAAGGAAAACTATTTTTAACTGACATACTGCTACATATTCATAGGCTGGCCAATTATGTCTGTGACTAAGTGTTTGGTGATGAAATTGTGAATACATAAATAGATTTGAATCAAGTATGCTCATATATTAATTTGAAGGATGAAAGATATACTGACTGTGTTTAGTAAAAGAAGTGTAAGGTATAGCGAGATACAACATCCTTATCTTTACGTTAGAAGTGAGCTATTCTATATTCTTAATTGGTATATATTCCTAGAGTTCTTTGTATTCTCGTCGGTCACATTATCCACTTGTCAGTATGAAATTGGTGTCCGATTGTAATGATCATGCTGTATGCGGTTCTAACTCTCAAGTACAAGTGAGAGACGTTGAAAAATGGTGCAAGTGAGCCCATGAGGGTAGATCTGACCCAAACCCATTTGGTTTAAACTTTTGAATTTAAAAAGAAAGAGAAAAGAGGGATTGGTTTTTGGTAACTACCCTCAACTCTCTCTCTCTCGTACAACTCCCTTACTCTTTGGTAACCTCTCTCACATTTTTCATTTTTTATGGAAAATATGTGTAAGAGACGAGGAAGAGAGAACGTACAATTTCTTTACCAAAAGAGAGAACATCTTCTCATATTAAAGCAAGAAAGAGGGTTGATTATTTCTTCACCAAAAGGCATTTGGATTGTGAAACAAAAAAAGGTGATTAAATTTTATGACATTTCCTAAATCAAGAATATCCAATCATCAAAAGGGATAAATCATTTTAATTTGTTTTATGATCTTGGAATTTTTACATTTGAAAATTGAATTTGTTGTTTTGTTTTATACCATCACAAACTATAGTTGATCACAGAAGAATATATGACCCCAATAGTAGCAATTGCTTCAACAATTACCAGTGAGCTTTTGCATTTTCTAAAAAATTAAAGATAAAACGTGTTTAAAGAATCAAATAAATAACAGAGAGAGACAGAGAGGGAGTGAGATGTGTTTAGGGAAGAACTAAAACAATCTTCTTTGAATTCTAGTTCAAATCTATTGGCTTTACCCAACAAAGAGACTTTTCCTTACATAGACCATCTTTTGCCACAAAATCGAAAAGGAAGCACTAAGAAAGATTGATCTGATAGAGCTTTAGAACAAGAGAACTAAGAGAGAGAGAGAGAGAGGGGGGAGAGAGGGAGGGAGGGAAAGAAAGAAAGACACATAGATAAATAAATATGATATGATAACCTATTTGAATCTTCAAACCTAATTTTTAGTACCCTGTTCCCACTTTGTTTTGCACGAAGTTAGATAAAAGGATATTATTACGAACCCTTTAATATATTAAATAGATTAAAATAAAAACAGGTAGATGAAAAGAGAGATACAAAAGAAAGAAAGGGAATAATCTATTCAAATATTCAAATCTCAATTTCTAAATGCTTGCAACTTTTTCTATAGTCAAAAAAAGAAAATCCTTAGAATCACTTGAATAGGTCAAAACTGTGAAAATCCAATTTTAGAAAAACTTAAATAAACCTTTTCCATGCATTTCATACCATTTTAATATTTTACATTCATAATTTGCATAGATAGTTTACAAATGTGTAAGCATGTTAGGTTTAGTCATCACCTTAAAGTTTTGATATAGATCTATATTTAACTTTTAGTTTGACCTACAAACTAGAGGCAAAAAGAATGTTAGTATAAGCAAAATTAGTTAAATTAAGATTAAAAAAAGTAACAAAGAGTTAGAATGGTTAATGTTGTGGTCTACAATCTCAAAAATCTCAAATATATGTGTATACATATATTTTTATACTCATATATATCATTTACGAAAGTTCCACTCAAAATGTTCAAAAATATCGTTGTGTAGATATTTTATTTTCATGAGTTCAAAAATGTTATTTTTATGAAAAATGCCTATATTTGGTTTTACGTGTTATAAAATAACCCTTTGATGACCATCATCTATATATATATATATATCCAATATCTTATATTAAATCATTGATAAATTATTTGATCTATAAACAGAAACAAATCTAAATCCATAATAATTGACTGCTAGCTAGAGCTGTGTAATTGACCTTCCATATCTACACATTTTCCCTAAGAGAACCTTTCAATTTCTCTCACAGTTTTCTTTCTAGATAATGGGATGTCAGAAAGAATGAAAGTTATGTTTGATGCGGAGACCATAACCACTATATAGATAACTTTATAAAGAACTGGTTGCTAATAACCTAGATGTGGTGAATATATTATTTTTGACACTTTTAGATTTTTTTAGATTTTTGTGGAGAGATTGAGAGACGAGACAGAGGAAGATTGTGCATTCAAAATTTATTGTGGTTCCACCCTCGTCGGTATTCACTCCCAGGCTATAGCTGGATTTTTAATTCACTATTTTTGAAAAATAGTATAATACTAACCAGTTTATCTAAGTGCTAGTCGAATCTTGCAGTGTTTCACTCGGATTCTATCCACTAGCTTTGTATAAGAGTTAGCAAATCTAAATCTTTCGTGTTTCACTCAATGATATAAGACCTAGACCAAAGAACTCTTTTTTTTTATCTTTTGCAAGGAATTATAAGTGAAACAAAGATACAAGAGTGAAACTTTAACTTCAGATGCTTCGTTAAAGCACAAATAACACAAAGAAAATTAAGCTCACAGAAGCTAGATATGAGCAAGAGAAGTGGTCACTCGTTCAATTCCTTGGTTAGAGCTAGAGATACTTCTCACTAAGCCATATGTCTAATGATCCTATATTTCTACATGATTTTCTTTCTTTTGAATATGTATTTCAAATTTTGTATGTTTTTGTTTGTTTGTACTGAACTTTACTTGATTCTATAAGCTTATACACTTGATTTTTTTGTGACTTTATGTGGCTTTGAACATGATTGCTTGCTTGCTCGTACATGATTGTGTATGTCTATACTTATGCTTATACTTAGCTTCACCCTTTTTGCTGATAACAAAAAGAGGGAGAATCTGTATAAAAGGAGAGATAAGTGTGAAAGCAGAAATACATAGATTAAGGGGGTTGATAACAAAAAGAGGGAGAAATATTCATAAAAGGAGAGATATGTGTAAAAGTAGAAATACATAGATTAAGGGGGGAGAAAATGACATAGAAAATTTTCCATTAAGCAATATTTTGTCATCATTAAAAGGAAGAGATTGTTAGCAAAATGAGTTTTGATGATGGTAAAAGCGAACAAATTTAGGTTAGATAATAATGACAAAATAGGTTAGATTAATAAAAGATTAGTATGAAAGATGTTAGCACTAATATTAGATTATTTAAATTCAGAAAACTCAATTCTTGAAATAAACAAATCAACTCATTCATGAGCTAAGTTAACTTACTAAGTGTAGAATAACCATGAAACATAGACAGAGTGTTACATAAGTCAACTCCAGGTGAATTCAAGTTAATTTACTATATATTACTGGCAAATTGAATTTAGACAGTAGATTAATCAAGTCGGCTCACCCAACGAACTTAGTCGACTCGAAGAACTCTTTATGAGTAGGACTATGTTAAGTCTAATGAATAAGTTGACCTGCCTAAAGCATAAGTCGACTCATTCACTTAATGTAACAGAGAGTCAATAATTTCAATTTTAAACAATAAAAAATTTGAAAAACCAACTATCAAAATAAAAATAGGGTAAAACTATATTCAAATCAAGACGATTTGCTATTGTCACAAGTCAATTTGCAAATTCAACACTTGGAAAATTCTATGAAAATCAATTTGACTCACATGTTGACTTACAAAGCACAAGGCATTATGACACAAGCCAAAACACATACCAGACCTTAGAATTTAAGTCATACTGTAACACCGACACGCGGTATACTATATATTATACTTCTCATTACTCCTTATATGATACATCTTCTTATTCATATAGAAAATCACTCAGAAATTTTTCCGAGTTAAAATGTCTTAGAAAAATTTTGGGCATGGCGCAGGGGGCTAAAAAGGGATCATTCCGGGCCATCTTGAAATCTATACGTGCGATTTCAAGTCCAATGAAATTATACGTGTAAAATCACCCTAAAAAGTTAATAAAACTTGAATTTGGGTAAAGTCATATCGTTTGCTCAGGAGTGCTCGATAACCACTCGCCGGGGGGTGAGAAATGAGCTCCTACCAAGCCAAATCAAAATCTATCCGTGCGAAATTGCTAAAATTTTTCCAAGAAACCAAATTTAGGCTAACTAATGATTTTCACAAGTCAAAATGAGATTTTAAGAAATTTACAAAAACTCACCCGGTAGGATGGGAATTTACTTTGTCAAGCCAAAATGAAACCCACGCGTGCGAAATTGACACCGTGTGGTTTATACGTGCTAAATTCACTTTAAAAGTGAATGCCTAAGACAAAAAAATCAAAATTTAAACCGTAACATAAAAGTGCTCGATACCCTAGATTTTCACCCGATAAATCCTAAATTTGTAGGCCAAATCAAAATTTAACCAAGCAAACGGTTTCGTTTCCACTCAAAACCTATGTTTTTGGAATCTACACGTAAAATAGAGTCTGTAGTGAGATTCCGTGTGTTTTGAGGTCGAGGTTAAATTTTGACCGATCGTGAATTTCGTTCACTCCAAATAATGTTTGGGTGATCAAATGATCTCAGATTTACATGAAACTAGCAGCATTGGACTCAGTATGAAAACTGGGATCCCATGTGAAATTTAAAAAAATTTTCGAGATAAATAGTAATTTTGACCGACCTTACACCACGAGTCAAAAAATGGATAAGTACAAACGATAAACAATTAATATGCTTGGAATGTGTAAAACCATACCTTCATTGTTGACTTTTGGGGCATTGATGATGTCATCAACCCTAACACCTATGGTTGAGATTTGGCCTTGGAAAAGTGATCAATGGCTTGGATTAAAAGTGGGATAAATGGCCAAGATTAAAGCAAATCAAGGGCCAAGATTACATGATGTGTTAAATTAAATTTAAATAAGTAAATTTTGTCTTTATTCAATACCCAAAAACGTGAGGAAGCTTGAGAGAACAAGAGACTCTTTATCTCCTTCAAAAGGAAAAAAAAAAACCTCAATGGCCGTGAGGTTCTTGGCAAGAGGTAAGTGATTTTTTCCAAACAAAACCCCAATTTGTTTTTCATGGATCATCATCTCTCATGCCAAGGTATAACATATCCAAAAATTAGATTAAACGGAGAAGGATTGCTCAGTGAAGTTTGAAGGGGCTGAAAGCTTCAAGGGAGAAGGAGATTTGCATTTCTAATGCTCAAAACCACTTGCACATCATAAGGTAAACACCCACCACCCTCTAGTATAACATATCCAAAATTTAGGCAAAAAGGAGAAAGTTTGCTTAGAAAACTAGGGTAGACGAATTTGAAGTCATGACAGAATTTCTAGGTTTTTGGAAGTCTGAACAAGTTGTAATGTTTAGACTATAGCATTTTCTGTGCATAGGCAAGTTGAGTGAAATTTTTACACATGAAACTAGGCATTCAGAGCTTTAAAATGAGATAAGAATTGTTGTATTCTAAGTAGAGATGGAGTTTATATGATTTTTCAAATTTAAGTATTCTGTACTAATTCTCTGTTCAGTTTTACATTTTTGCCCTTATTTTCGGTAGCAACATTAACCTAAGTTTTCAAGCCCCTTCCTGATAGATTCAGATCTTGTGCTAGTTGAAGAATTGTAGATCCATGTCTTAGTGTTCCAATGAGGTAAGGATCACCTCAATCTAACCTTATGTCAAACGTTACAGCCATTCTTCTGAAACTCGTCAGAGGGTCCTCCATTTTCCAACACTAAAAACAGAGTATTACACGACCCTCTTACAACCCTTGTATGCAAAAACCCAAAGATGAAACATTATAGGTCTCCCTTGTATCCACCTACTGTGAAAATCGCAGCCACTTCGGCCAAGGGAATCAAGAGTTATCCAAAATCTCCCAAAACTGTACAAAAACGATTCTGTTTCTCAACCAAAACTAAACAGATATTTTGGTGGTCAATTTCAGACCCCTTCTAGGCATAATCGGAAGAAACCCAAAACATGAAAAATGTAAGGTTATGTGTCTTCTAGGGACTATAACAAGTTCAGGTAATTTGGAGTTATGTGTTAAACGTTGTGATGGTTGTTTTTAAAATTGGTCAGAACAGACTTCTAAAATGTAATGTGGACCAAAGGTTGCTATTTCAGGGACTTGCACTAGGAATCTAAGGACGTACCCGACTAAGAAGTTGTAGTCTTGTGTCTTGACTACAACATAGTCAAAAATCAAAGTCTTTTCATGAATAGGTTGTGAGATAGGGGAAATTTGCTAAAACAGGACAGAATGGAGAGTGAGATTTAGATTGGTTTGAAAATGTGGACTTTAAGAAATCTTCTACTGAGATTTTGGAGATATGTTCAACACGAAAAGTGTGAGTTAATCATAGAAATTGAAAATTTTCAATTCTGACCCCGGTTGAGGAATTTACGATCAATTCCCTAAAATGACGCAAGATTAGAACTTGAAAACCTTAGATTTGTCTATAACTAGGGTTGTATCACATTTACATTATTATATAAGCATCACATGATCTCTTAAGTGACACATATTCTACATTGTGTTTATAGAGCTTTATTAATGATATTGAGGGGAGCATTTTTTTTGTATGTGCCTCTAGATTCGCGCCGAGAGTGGCATACCATTCCTTATACTATGAGTGAGATTTATTATATTATGTATTCAATGCATAACAACATGTTTTAAAATGCTTTTCAATGGAAGCATGACTTATGATCGTGTGCTATAATTTTTGGAATGGATTTGTGAAATGTTTTGTAAATCATTGGAATGTCCACAACATGATTTTATTATGAAATATGCATCCAAATGATTTGTGAAATGAAAAATGTACCATTGCATCGATACGCATATGATTTTTATGAAATCAATTATGAGAAGTGTTAGTATGGTTTGTTTTAAAACACAACGAAGGGCCTTTATACATGCCATGATGATATGATTTATGAGATACGCCCATGAGTTGGGTATGCTGTAGCTATGAAGGGCGTTTGTAGAGATACCCATTATGCTCGGATACGTTTCTGGAGGAGGTATCCCCAAACGTCGTATATGATATTGGGACTCGACTCGGTACTAGTTTGGTTGAACCCGAAAGGGGGAGGACTAGGTAACGCCCTAGTCTAGCACCTGATGAGGTACGTCACCAACATCGGGGTAGAGAGCATTTTCTAACTTTGCATATAAAAACCCCCGATGCGCCTACCATTGGTCGTAGTCAACCTTTGCCAGGAACTAATTTTGGTACATTCTATACTTGTGTGATTCAATTGATATTGATGCATATGTATTTGAAATGTATGAAAAAGAATGATTTATGATGAATTGTTTATTATGCACTGTTTTCATACATTATGCGGACTTGTGATTTATTGAATCATTTTGACACTTCATTTTTCATCAACACATTGAACACACTTATATATATCCTCTCACTCACTGAGTATTCCCCATAATACTCACTCCTCACTTTCTGTTCCACAGAGATAGTTATAGTGGGACACGTTGCGACATAGCAGTGCACGAGATTTTGTTGGAGACATCGGACCTGGGTATGGTGTTAACCACTCTTCCGTAGGATTGTGTTTAAAGATATGGGATGATATATATATATATTTATTTATTTATATATTTGGGATTATAAATAGACCATTGTATGTGTAAAAAATGGATGACTGTATGTAAAGAATTATACATGTTATTGTAACTCTCATTTCATTGTATTGCATTGAGGCATGATTGTACTATTGTGTTCAATCAATTTGTGAAACGTGTCATATCTAGAATTGTCTATTAGGTTCGCTCGGTGCCACCTCTAAATCACAGGAGGGGTGACTGGCGACTGTTCATACCTTTGATGGGGGCATGGCAGTAGAGGTCTGTGGATAAAACTGGATTAGCCTTACGTTATTTTGATGTTGACAAGGATGTTGATTGGTTGGTTGTATTGATAATTTGCCAGATTGACCTTTATACATTGATATGTTATTGATTGACGAGATTTTGATATAAGATGGACCTCCGATTTATGGGGAGGTTCTGTCCATTTGTTTGTTGATGGTTAGGAATTTAATGTCAGCATCTGGGATAGCGTGGCGGCTGCTCATGCCTTGGATCGAGGATCGGGGCGTGACACATACATTGAAACAAGTCGATTTACTCATTATTCCTAGTTGACTCACATATTCAGGATTTAGAAAATTTTGTGAAGGTCAACACAAGCATGACATAGGCCACAACACATGCCATGACATAGGCCAGGACATAGACCTTAAGTTACATGCAAGGCTAAGTCAACTTACACATTGCACTAAGTCAAGTTACATAGTTTGGACTTAAAATATTTTAAGTTAAAGCTCAGTCGACCTAGGCAAGATATACAGTCGAACTATACATGTACAACATATTGAAATTCTCAATAGACATTAGGCCAAGTCAATTTACATCTTTATCCAAGTCAACTTGCACAAGACCTCATCTTCATAGAACACTCCACTAGTTGATACATGTACTAGCAAGCTAACTTGTATTGTGCCAAAATGATATATACGCCAAGTCAACTTATCACAAACAACAAGTCGACTCGCATGAACCACAATACAGACACACTTAAGCAGATTCAAACACAAGCTGACTTGAAAGTAATGCTAAGTCAACTTGTATAAGTCATGAAAAAATTTGCTTAAGTACAATCAAGCCCAAGTCGACTTGAAGCATAAGAGAATTCGATCTGTACAAGCATCACAGCAAAAGCACTTAAGCAAAATGCATACCAACTTGACTTGAAGAATAGCACAAGTTAACATGCACCGGTTAGTGTAAGAAAATGCTTAAGTTTTGATGAGGAGTCGACCTAAAGAGAAGGTTTATGCTTACTTGCATGAGCATCCATGTATAAAAATCTAAACAAATTGAAGCACAAGTTGACTCGGCACATAGACGTAGTCGACTCGCACTAGCCATGGACAATATAAAATTCAAATATCAGATGATCCAAAGAAAGAAGAAGTCGACTTGATGTGAGTACAAGTTAGTTCTTCAGAAAAACTATTTGAAAAATTAATGAAGACCCAGCTAGCTCAACGACTATATTCGTGCATTAAATGATCCTCATGACTATCTCTTCGTTAGACTATAAATAAAACACTCCATTTGAAGATCAACAACTTTTGAAATACTTATTGAATTTGATTGCAAAAAGTTGTTCTATGAGCTTTAATTTTTGTTGTAGTATTTCTGTCTAAATTTCAAAGATTATATCTGAAGTTAAAACTTCAACTTGTATCTTTAATTCCACTTCCAAATCTTGTAAGAGACTAAAAGAAAGAGTTTCTTTCTAGTTTGGATTTATCTTATCTAAGTAAAACAGTTAGAGTTTATTAGCACCTATTGCAAGTTAGTGGTGACTGTTGAAACACTTGTGAGGTTTGACTAGCACATGTGCGAATTAATTGATTGTACTATTTTGGAAGAAAATAGTAAATTAAAAAATTCAGATAAAATTTGGTAGTAGACGTATACCAAGAAGATAGAACAACTATAAAATTGAGTGTCTTCATCTTTACTCCGTTTTCCTTACAATTTCTTCTCATAATAAAAATTTTTTAAAAAGTGTCAGACAATCTATTCATCAACAACAAATAACAACAAACTGAATTTTAATTCTAACAATTTGGGGTCGACTATTTGAGAGATATATTTGGAAATGATTAAAAAAGAAAAAAAAAATAAAAACATACAAAAAATAATTATAAATATATATATTTTGTCACACCCTGACCTGCCCCCGGGCCGAGTACGCGACAACCGCCGCGGCACCTTGATACACGAGCACAAAGTCCTGCATATCAAGACACCATAAGGCTAATAACAACATTTGATCTAATGTGCTACAGACCAAATCAATTCCCAAGTTATCACAATGTGTCTCAATGCATCAATATATCAAATCAAATGAGAGTTATCATTTCACAAGTCAACATAAGTATAATACAGTCAACCTAGGTATATAAATCCAATGGTCAACTAAATACTCCAAATATAACAATAACCTCAAATGATTACCGCAGAAGAGTAGGTAACCGTACCCAAGCTTAGTGTCTCCGAAATGCCCAACGAAATCAAAACTCTACTAGCCCTCAGTTCAAGACTAAACTTGTAAGATGGGAAAGTGAGGGGTGAGTACCTAAAGGGGGATGGTACTCAGTAAGTGAGGGGATTGATATCATACTATTAATATCGGTGTGAATTTGGAGTGTTAAAGCATAAGGTAATAATATCCACAGTGTGCAAACCGATCATATCATTTCAAAATCATATATCATACGTACACATCAGAAATCAAGATATGCATCCAATATTTACATCAATGTCATGAAGAGCCGGCCCGGCAAGGGTCTACCTTAACCAGTAATGGGCGCATTAAGGGTTTTCACAATGTATATATGTAAAAACAATAGCTCTCTACCCTAATATTGGCCGCAGGTTGACCCAACAAGCCCGCAAATATCACAAGTACAATCATCAACATAGATCCGACATTTGGGGGATTGCTCTGACCAAAGCGTATCTAGGCACAACGAGTGCCTCTGCCAAATGTCCTTCATAGCTATAGAACATTGCTATACGGTGGGAAAATGGGGGGCACCAAGCCCAAAGCGTGGAATCATCACAGGGCGTCCAACCCAATCATATGTTTAAATCCATATTATATGAAACCGTGTGCCAATAGATATGAAAATCATATAAATATCATATATTATGAAAAAGTGACACAATATCATTTGTGAAAGCGCATTGATGCATATCAAACAAGTCAAGTGATTGGGACACTCCAATGAACGCAAAATATGTGTAAAGCATATATGAAAATCCGAAATCTCAGTTTATCACACATTTGAAATCGTACTATAAAAAACATTTAAAACAGAATTTTATAATCAGTAGCAGACATCAAAGTCTCACTCACAGTTTAGGGAAGGGTAATGCACTCCCCAATATTATCACGAATCGTAAATGAAGTGCTTCCCTCATTTAAATCAAATAACTCTTATGAAGAAATAAGTCCGTAGATTTTCAAACCTGCGCAGTCATGAGAAATAAGCTATAACGTTTTGTACAAAACTCCATTCTAAGCGAAATTGTGACATGTTATAGTAACTTCATGAGCTATATCTTTCATTTTATACACTTTCTCAAATTCACATCACAGAATTCCCAGAAATCCTCACTTTGTTTCAGTCGCATTCCAATTTCAGCTTTTGTCCAATTTTTGTGCAGAAACTATACCTTTTATTCTACTTATCAAAACTTAATGAAATTTTAACATGTCATTCCCAAGACATAGATTTACAATTTTTATGTTTTGCATTTCACTCAATTATGTTGATAAAGGGGTTGAAATAAATCATGATCAGAACATGCAGTTTTCAGTTGAAAACAAAATTTTTGCCAACACACCTTTAGGAAAAACAATATAACTTTTGATTCCCTTGTGCTTTTTGGCTGAAATTTTAATATGTGGTAGACAAGAAAGATAGCTACAACTTTTATGTTTTGAGTTTCTCCAAAAAGAGTTGGAAATGGTTCGTTTGTACACACTAATTTTATAGTCTGAAACAGAACAACTTTCTATCATATTTCAAGACAAATGCCATAACCTTTGGCACAGATATCTGATTAAGGTGGTTCTTATCTAGTTGGAAAGATAAGATTTGGATTTACAATTTACTTAACTAGAGTATTTTCAAATTCTGACTGTAAGATATCTTAAAATAAAGATGAATTCACGAACAGAAATAAAATCTAAAACAAGATAAAACAGAAATTTTACTTCAATTTCTTTGCCTTCAAAAACTCTTCCTAGATTGGACTCACTCATTTTCACTCTTGGCTCTTGAAGGAATGAAGAAAGCTCTCATTTTCCTCTCTTCTTCCTCTCACTCATGTCCACTTCATGGCGCAACAAATGAAGGGGTTGAAATCTTTTAATTTTTACAAGTACACTTCATTCCCCAAAAGTCAAGGTTTGTGCATAATCAACATATCTCAATAAATACTTACTTTTTCATTCCATACCACACCATGCTTTGGCATTAAGTGCTTGTCCAATTTATTGTCTGCCATCTTATTATATTGAAGTCCCTATATTTTGAAAAATTGCTTCTAGATTCTTGTTAATTACAAATTGGGTCCCTAAACTTATAAAAATTATAAATTGACCCCAAAAATTTTCAAAATTATACGTTAGGCCCAAAATCACATATTAGGTCCAATGGGACCAATTTTGAAATTTAATATGGCCATCTCGACCCTATTTGTCAAAATTGATCCGAATAAGGGTTTACGGACCAAATTTCTGGACTTTTACCGTTTTAACCCTAAAAATAATTATTTATCAAATTTTAAAATTTCTCACTTTCAAAATCATATCTTATCATTATATAACCATTTGTAGCCCATTTCAAAATAATTCACTTATGCCTAAAAATTGGAATAAAAATTTTCTGGGGGAT
This sequence comes from Dillenia suffruticosa, assembly GCA_033439265.1. Taxonomy (NCBI): domain Eukaryota; kingdom Viridiplantae; phylum Streptophyta; class Magnoliopsida; order Dilleniales; family Dilleniaceae; genus Dillenia; species Dillenia suffruticosa. Next base: position 19,680,139 of record JAVTVX010000015.1, on the reverse strand, counting down.
TTTTATCGAAAAAATTTCTATGTGAAATTTATAAACGGATTTATGAAAAATCATCATATATAAAGATAAAATAGGATACATGAGCATACATCGAGAGTCGGTATTACATTTTCTAATCCCCTAAAATAAGTTTCATTCTCAAAACTAAAAAAAGGCCATACAGGGGAATGGAAAACTATTCAGTGAATAGATGGGGATACTGTCTCTTCATCGTTTGCTCAGGCTTCAAGTCTCCTCCTCGACTTGGTCGCTATGCTACAAAACACGAATTAACGGGATTTCCTTGCTCCGCAGTTTCCTAATCTGTTTGTCAAGGATGGCTACGGGCTGTACAGGTAAATTCAAATCCTCCCGTAGCTCAACTGGTAGAGGTTCCAATACATGTGAGGGATCCGACTTATACTTTCTAAGTACAAAGACATGAAATATATCATGAATACGCGATAATTCCTCTGGTAGCTCCAATCTATATGCCACACTTCCGATTCTCTCAAGAATACGGAAGGGCCTAATATACCTAGAACTCAGCTTGCCCCGCTGTCTAAAACAGATCATCCCTTTCCAAGTTGAGATCCTCAAGAATACCATGTCTCCAACCTGAAACTCCAATGATCTTTGCCTACGGTCTGCATACATCTTCTATTGATCCTGAACAGCTCTCATCCTCTGACGGATGGCCCTCACCTTCCTTTCCGTTTCTACATTAAATCGAGAAACTCAAGAGAGCCCATTAAGAAAGTTTTAAAATAAAGTTGGAAAAGGACCATGTCAGGACATGATAAATGGTAGATATCTTTTTCCTATATATTTTATTTAAAATATAATTATTTATGTCCCTTTCTTGAGTTTATAGATATGGATAGCGAGGGGGCGGGAGAGAGAGAGAGAGAGAGAGAGAGTTTTCACTTCGCACACTCACCGGGAGATATTACTTGTCTCCAATGACTTGGAAAGTAAAAACGATGAGAGCTCAAAGGGCTCCTATGTTGGGGTGTTTGCTAATGCTAGTGATAGTGTGGGTAGAGGAAGTAAAAGTGTCAAATGGGAAGAAATTAGAGACCGGCGGGCTGAGCAGAAACAATTTTCCGAAGGGATTTGTGTTCGGAACGGCAACATCTGCTTATCAAGTTGAAGGCATGGCTGATAAAGATGGCCGTGGTCCTAGCATTTGGGATATCTTCATTCAAAAGCCTGGTTCGTACCACAAAAAAATTTTATTTTCCCCCTCATTTTTCATTTCCATAAATTATAAAATTTGAGGTTGGAAATTTTTAATAAAGGGTGTACGTGGTTTTTACTTTTTCTTTTGTTTTAAATTGTTTTGATTTTTGGGAATATAGGGATTGTTGCCAATAATGGCACCGGAGAGGTCTCAGTGGACCAGTACCACCACTACAAGGTAATCTACCGTCTGCCCCTACTCCAGAAATTATAAAAATTTAGGATAATATTAATAAAAAACAATTAACACCAAATATTTATTTTTATATATAGGATAATATTATTATTAATAAACGTTTTCACAATAAATAAAAATAAATAAAAATTTGCAAAAATGAAACCAATCAAGGTGTATGAGGAAGATCATGGCCATGTAATTCTAAGTAGTGATGTTGAGGACTCAAGATTGATAAAGTAAATTTGATACTGTGGCTAACATTTTCAACATTTCTGAAAGAAAGTTTTTAGCAAAACACACTGGAATTTCCAGTTCAAAAGATGTATCTTCCATGTACTAATAGACATGCAAATTTAAAATTCATGTATACTACTATGGCAGGAAGATATTGACCTGATGAAAAGTCTAAATTTTGATGCCTATCGTTTCTCCATCTCATGGTCCAGAATTTTCCCCGGTAATAAATGGATTTTCTGTTCAATTTTCAGTTTCATGACCGTTTTTACATAATAATTTGAAAATAATCTTCATTGTTTGGATCCAGAGGGAGTTGGGAAGGTGAACTGGAAGGGAGTTGCATATTACAATAGATTGATTGATTACATGCTCAAAAGAGGTATCTTCCATGTACGAATAGATTCCCCCTCCCCCTTCAAAATTTTATATCTGGTGTCTCTTTCTCGTAACTGGTTAACTAGGAAATCAAAATTTGAAAATCTGTGATAATAAATAGCAGTTCTTCAGAAGTATTATTTTGCATCTGTTACCAAGTACTTAGTAAATCCAATCATTTTATAGGCATTACACCGTATGCAAATCTTTACCATTATGATCTCCCGGAAGCACTTGAAAAGAAGTATCTTGGATTACTAAGTCCTCAAGTAGTGTAAGTACACTGATTTTGCAGACTTGATGTAGCCAATACCAACTATTTCTAGTTTTTGATCAATTGGGTTCAATCATTGCAGAAAAGATTTCGCGGATTATGCTGAATTCTGTTTCAAGACATTTGGAGATAGAGTGAAGAATTGGTTTACATTTAATGAGCCAAGAGTGGTGGCAGCTCTCGGCTATGACAATGGCTATTTTGCACCTGGAAGGTGTTCTAAAGAGTATGGGAATTGCACTGCTGGAAACTCGGGGACTGAGCCTTACATGGTGGCTCATCACTTGATTCTATCTCATGCAGCTGCTGTTCAAAGATACCGACAAAAATATCAAGTAAGCTTTCATATGTACATGTTTGACAAGGAAAATCAATTATAGTTGGATTTCATTAATAGACCTTAAAATGTTTTAGGCAACTCAAAAGGGAAAAATTGGAATCCTGTTGGATTTTGTTTGGTATGAACCTCTTACAAGAGGGACGGCTGACAACTACGCTGCTCAGAGAGCCAGAGACTTCCATGTTGGATGGTAAGGGTTCTTTCACTCTGTGACATAAACTAAAGAGAATGTCCACAATGATTTTGAGGCTCACTTAATTAGAAATTTTGAGAATTTGGTCCTATTTTTGTTGGTCGTAATGTAGGTTTATTCACCCGATTGTGTACGGGCAGTATCCAAGAACAATGCAAGATATAGTTGCAGATAGGCTACCGAAGTTCACAAAAGAAGAGGTTAAAATGGTGAAGGGCTCAATAGACTATGTGGGTATCAATCAATATACCACATATTACATGTATGATCCACATCGGCCAAAACCAAAAGTTCCAGGCTATCAGCAGGATTGGAATGTTGGATTTGCTTGTAAGAGCTTTTTGTCCCTCTATTGTAAATTCACTCTTGAAACAATGTTGCTTAACATTAATGTATTCTCTTTTATGCACTTTGCAGATGAAAAGAATGGTGTGCCTATTGGTCCTAGGGTAAGTAATACTGCACCTGTACTTGCACAAAATGGTCAAGTATTTAATCTTTTACTTTGATATGGTGCAGGCTTATTCTTATTGGCTCTACAATGTTCCATGGGGATTATATAAGGCAGTAACCTACATAAAAGAGCGTTATGGAAACCCTACAGTGATCTTGTCCGAAAATGGTAAAATGAGAATTACCATTTTGTAGAATTTGTTAGGTTTCTATATTAATCTCTGGATGTAATTTATACAACGGTATATGTAGGCATGGATGACCCTGGTAATCTTACGTTCGCCAAAGCGTTGAAGGACGGTACAAGGATAAATTACTATAGGAGCTATATAGGTGAACTGAAGAAGGCAATAGATGACGGAGCAAATGTAGTTGGCTATTTTGCATGGTCATTGCTTGACAACTTTGAGTGGAGATCAGGATATACTTCTAGGTTCGGCATTGTTTATGTCGATTACAAGACTCTCAAGAGGTACCCAAAAATGTCTGCTTATTGGTTTCAAAGCATGCTTGGTCGAGGCAAGAATTGAGCTTTGAGTTGAATCTCTTAGGTTCTGGTCTATTGTGGCTAATATATAGTCATCAAAATGGTATTTTCAACTGTGTAAGCTTTTTTATGATTATGTTGTTTTAATGGTATGGGTTGCATCAAGTAAATCTGAATTATGTGTGAACGATTTTAAGTAATCTATGTATCATGGACTAAAGAAAATCGGGTTCATCTAATCAAGGTGAAATCTCACTTAGATTTGAAACTCCATGATTACACCCCAGTTTTTTGAATGCTTAGACTAGATCCTTCGCTGTATGCATTGAAAACAATATGGGTTATTTCGTGAAAATTGAAACTGATCTTATGACTAATAAACTTGTATTTAAGAAGGAAATAGCCAAATCTCGTATACTATAAATACAACGCAACATGATTTAAACTACAAAAAGAAACCAAAACAGAAGGGGAAAGGTCATGCAGCAATTGGGAGGGATCAGAAGATTTTGCAAGTCAGACGCCTCAAAAACCCTAAGCTTCCAATGCTCACGTGCCCTAGCCAAGAGAGGTGAACACATCTCTAGATTTGTATTATCTAGACAGTCACATTCTAAAGGACTTCTGCAGCAGAATCGCCCCCTTCACTACTAAAAAGGTCTAGTATGTTGGGCCGAGGCTAGTACAGAAATGGTCTGGAGATATGTTCATGCTGAAACAAAAGTTCAACGCCACACCTGCAAAATATTAGTATTTTTGATAGTAAGCCGCTGAATTTGCTCATGAGGTTGAGTTCTTTCGCCCCATTGCTGCGAAGTCGGCCAGAGTTGGATTTGGGATGTTTGGGGAAAATCTAAACTTTTCCAAAATATTTTTGCATAACTTTCATTTCTCTCTTATTATTTTTCTGTTCTCCTTCCTTTCATGTTCTTTGTTTACATAATCACCTCCTTTTTTTTCTTCCTTCACTGATTCTCTCTACACCCTCCTCTTTCTGTCTTCCTATCTCTCTCTTCCAAACTCTTTCTCTAATCTCTTGCTCTCATCGTTCTCAAGGGTTTTGTGCCCTTAAATGCTTGAACGCACCTTTATTTGTAATGACCCACTATTCAAGCATCACTCCTTTAAAATATGAAAGGTAAAATGTGAAAAATTTTGAAATGTTTACTAACTCCACAATTTTCCACATAATTGGACAAAGTTTACTTTGAGAAATGGCTCTGCAGCCACTTACGGCTTATGACAACATCAAAGAAAGCTTGCTAACAATTCTATATCAACTAAAGCCGGCACACAATGGACTTTCAGACAGACCCAACACCAACCAGAAAACATAAAATAAACATAAACCATAGCAGGTTCCCAACACAAACATCAACATTGCATCATGATTAAGTGGCTTATCTAGGCCACGAACATAACTTTGAACATAACATAACACATACAACACATTAAAAACTTATCATAATTCATGCCTATCCAAAAGCAACAAAGGGTTTAAATTATAGAATCCAGAGCGAATGATGTTAAGTATCTTCGAGTTTTTGCAACTCTAATGCTACCCGGTGTCCCACTCTGCTTCACCCACCTATAGAAAGAGGAGAAAGTCACCTTAGCCACCAGGTTGAAACAAGCATCTGAAGAAAACAATCCAAAATATACAAACATGCTTTCAAAGATAACATGGATATATAAAATAAATAGATATCAATATCATGATAAATTCATGCAGATTTTCAAGTGCTCTAGAAACCTGGAGACATCACACTAGACATAAGGTACCATGGATATGCAACATATATCATGAATATGTAATGCCATAGGATCATAAAGATGCCACATTCTTGTATGTTTCAATACCTTAGGGCCATAGAGATCCACATGTTAGGGCCATAGGCTTGCCCCCTTTTTTTGCTATATTATAACTTTCAGGCTATAGTGATACTCACATTTTTATGGCCATAGAATTGTCCACTTTTTTTGTGTGCATTGTTATTGGCCATGGAGATGCCACTACATGAAGTGCTTTTTAGGGTTACATGGATGCCCATATTCTTACTATGTGTCATAATTACAAAACATGGAATGTCTTTCATGTTTTGGAATAACTGTCAAACTATTTTTTTTTGGTACCATGACTAAGCTACCAACCTAATATTCGGGGTTTCGCCCCGACTAATTTGGGTCGACCGCTTGCAGGATTCAATTGAGGGGATAGGTCTCCCAGCGCTGATTTTTCTGTTCCCATGGGGGGATCGAACTCCCGATCATGGTTAAGGAGTGTCAGTCCCCGAACTATGTTTTCTAAACTTTAGATTCACAACTTGTAGCACTGAGAGAAGAGAAAAAAAAAAGAAAAAAAAAGAAAAAAAAGAAAAAAAAGGAAAAAAAGAAAAAACACACACACTCTCACTCTCTCACTCTCTCACTCTCTCCCTCACTTTCCCAATTCCCTTTCCCGAAAACCCATTTCCCACCCAATCTTCTCCTCCCTCATTCTTCCTCTCTGCTTTTCCCCTCTCCTGTTTCTCTCATCTCCCTCTCTCGGTTTCACTCTCTCCCTCTCTCTTTGCATTCAATTCCCTCAAGCACTCGTTTCCACTTTCGCATTCGATTGCTGTTCTCGCCTCTCACTCGCGGCATCCCATGGTGTGAGTATTCTCTCTCTCTCTCTGTTAGTAATGTACTTGGATTGATTTTATGTGGATTTTTAAGCTGGTTAACGATATTGAAGAATGAGAATGAAAACCCTGATTTTTTTTGCAACTCTGGACAGATGACCTTGCTGTAGTTTTTAAGTCATAACTCTTTGTACACTACTGCAAACTTAATAGGGTTTATTTCTGCTGAAACTAGACTTGTAGACCTTTAAAATGACATATGATTCGAAAGATTTCATTGAGGATTGAAATTTTGGTGAATTTTTAAAATCACACGAATTCTGTAAAATGCTCTGTTCTGTGTCCTGTTCTGGCCGTGAGTTTTGTTATGGATTTGAGCTATCTTCAAGATAAATTTTGTAACTCCGACTCGGTGTCTCGGTACACGGGCAAAACTTCCCCATATACCGGGACTCCGCAACGGTTGTCACGTGGTTGATCCGAGGATCGGGGCGTGACAAATTTAGGCTTAAGTTTGAATATGAAAGTTGTAGATCTATAACTTATTTTTAATTTGAGACTTGAATTATTTAAATCTGATATGTGTAGTAAAAGTTATGATAATTGTCGATAACTACGCAAATGTAAGTTATGAGTTTAGGACTATGATATTCATAGATTTAGATATCTTTATACGGTCTGAATAGGTATGGGACAAAAACATAAAATTTGTAGTTTTATGTCTAGCCTTTAAGTAAAAATTGAAATTTCTACAATCTGAGAAGTGTAGATCAAGATACGATCATTTTTTAATAACATGTTGTGCCGGAAATTATTGGAAAGTTAGGAATTTGTGATATATTGAGAAGAACAAATTTGCTCTAATGTTAGTATACGATTTAATGATTAATTTGTGACCAATGTCTTGGGTTAAGACATTCGAAATTAAAGGAGTGGTTGAATTTTGTTTGATTTGGAAATTGGGAGTGAATATCCTCCCAAGAGGTGAGTGGATGACTAAGTTTCATATGAATGAGAAATTGCTTTCAACCATGGTTTCTCAATTTAATTTTTAAATGAGTTTGTGGAATGGAATTATAAATATTTTGTGATTGTGGTGAGTCTTGAAATAGATTTTGTGACAAAGCCATAACTTTTGAATTTGAATAATAATTTATTTACAACATGTTATGATTGAATACTCATATGAATTGTGAAATGTTGCTCTACTTTATACATTGAGCATGAATTGATTATGAAATTGAATGTGGTAACGTGGTGCTAGAAATGAAACGACTATAGTCTAAGTCTTGGCACGGACCGAACCTTCGGGGCGGCGTGGTTAAGGTTGGTTAAATTGGCTTGGGGGTAGGTGGGTTGGAGAGCCTCTACTAGCCGCCGAATAACATGGTAGCACCCCACGGAGTTTCAGGTTAACGCCAAAGAAAAAAAAGGATTTTATAAAAACTGTGAAAAACCCGTTTACGAATCCTACTAACGGCCATTGATAGGATAATGTTTTCGGTACACCCCAAAAAAATTATGAAAAAATGAATATAGATTATTTGATTCGATTATATGAGTCATGGTGGTTTGATATAAATGATTTTATGTGAATAAATTTCTTTATTGTATTAAATTATATTTGATATATGTATTTGGTATCATCATCTTCACCTCTCATTTATATGCTGCATACCATTGCACTCCATTTATTGGGTATTTAAAATACTCACCCCCTCATTTTTAAAAATTCTTTCCAGAGGAAGTATAGAGTGACGACGTCTATTAGTACCAATCGGAGGTCTATTTTTGGTTGATTTTGAGTAGGTATGGATTATGTAATCATTTTGGGAGTTGTAGATTATCAAACCATAGAAAGGAAGTTCTGTACATCTCATAACGTGCGGATTTTACTGATACTGGTTGAATTCTTCGAGCAAGTATTGGAAAAATCCAAATGACTATGATTTGGGATTTTATTCTTTTGCATGAAATTATTTTTGAGAAAATGTTTTATTTTGTACTATGAAATTTGGATTATAATGATATATTTTGATATATTATTCTAGTTTTATGAATTTTATGAATTGTCTGAGAATTCTGCATTGGCCGGGATGGCCACCTACATGTATGCATGTATAGGGATTCCCCGATTGTGTGTCGATGCATGCATGTGTGTACAGGGATGGGTCGGATGGGTCGGATGGGTCCCTTGCATGTGTGTTATGTATATGATTTCTTATTTGATGGATTTTATGCCTTGGAAGATTTATTGTATAATTAGAATGTCTTGCGCTGTCCCGGTATATGAGGAGGTCATGTCCGTATGCTGAGATAACACGACAGTTGTTACGTACTCGACGGGAGAGTCGAGGCTTGACAATTTTATTGGTAACAGAGACCGGTTCACGATTTTGAATGTTTAAAGGTTTGAATTTTCTCCAAATGTCCCTCATAGTTTCCAAAGATTTTGAAATGTATGCTATTTTGAAAATTTTGATTTTTAAGAATTTACATTTAAAAAGTGTACAGAACTTTCCATGGATCCTTATGGACTAGGTTTAATTTTTATTTTTAGAGAGTTAAACGGTTAGTACAATACCTAATCTAGTGAGCTCAAGACAATATTTTTTCTTGTAGGAACCATGCTGCCTAGACGAAGGACGAGGAACATTAGTGAGATTCCTCCTCCTGAGCACGAGGATGAATCATTCTCACATGCTCCAACTTCTCTTCCAGTTGCCACAAGCACACACTCAGCTCCTTCCACCGGTATTCCCCCGCCTCCTATAGCCGCCCTCCAACAAGTGATGGAGTGGTGGAGCTCTTTCGGGGCACAATATCAAGCTCTACCTCAACTTTCTGTTCCTTCGCCGATTCCTCCTTCTATACCGGTTGTGGCACCTAGTGTTCCCGTAGCACCTGCTCCACCGATTGTTGTGTCGACTGATCGTCCTACGGTTGAGTTGTCAAAGCTACTCAAAGAGGCGAGACAACTCGAATGTGAAACTTTTTCTGGCACCTGTGACACCTCAGTGGTCGAGGAATGGATCGGCCAAATTTAGGAAACTGTCACCAATTTGAGGTTAACTAATGACATGAAGTTGTTGGTGGTAGTGAAATTGCTGGATAAGGGACCAGAACCTGGTAGAAAAATGAGAAGGTCAGGGCAACCACACCTTTCTCTTAGGCAGATTTTATAAGGGCTTTTGAAAAAAAATATTACACTCGATTTTATAGGGATCAGAAGAGAGAGGAGTCCTTCAAGCTTGTTTAGGGAAATAAAACGATGTCTGAGTACGAGGCAGAGTTAAGAGAACTTGCTACCTATGTTCTAAAATTTGTGAACTCCGAGGAGTCCCTATGTGCAAAATTTGAATCAGGACTGAATCTGAGTATAAAGGAGAAAATGTCAATCACAAAAGGGCATACTTTCTAAGATATTTGGATTTAGCCTTAAGGGCCGAGAAAATGGTGATTGAAAGGGGAGAGTTCGAGAGCATGGGAAGAAAAAGAGGTCCAGTGGTTTTATACTCGGCCAAGGTCCTACGAAGAGCAGGAGTGTGGGCTCTTTTAGTAGATCTGTTTCAGGACTGGTTCACTCTCCACAAGGCCAATGCGTGTCCTAATTTAAAATTCCTACTTTCGGTACTGTTTCGGGAAGCCAATCAATGGGAAATAGGAAGGAAAAGTGCAAGAACTGTGGTAAGTTTCATTTTGGGGTTTGCAAGCACCCAAGAAGTGCTACCACTACAGAAAGGAAGACCATTTTCACATGTTTGTCCAGAATTGGGATGAGGAGGCCAAACAAGTAGGGATTGCCCTAGTGGATCTATGGGCAGCCAAGCAAACACTTCTATTCCACCTCCAGTTGGCACTCCATGGATGGGGACTTGGAGCAACACATAGCCGCTCCAACCCAATGACCCCAAACAAGGGCATAGACCAGGATCTATGCTATGACCAACGAGGATCCCTAGAAGAACCCTAACATAGTCATAGGTAAATTTTCTAGAACTTGAATTTGATGATTTAGGAATTTGAATATGAATATGATGAAATTATGATTGCTTGACTCTAAATTTGTGAAATATTAGTGATGTTGCATGATATTAAGGTGAATAGAGCTAATTTTGATAATTGATGATGATTTGATGACATTGAGAATTTTAAATTCTGATTGTACTCGGTTAATTTAGGAATTGATCCTTATTTTTCGTATGTATAGGTATGATGAAAATTTTTAGAATTGATACTCGTATTTTAATTGATAATGGGTCTAATAACACTTTTGTGAGTACTGAGTTTGCCAATTACTCGAATAGACCCTTAACTCTACTCGAAGAGGAGTTATTGGTTGTCATTTCATTAGGGGAACGGTTATACAGAAACACCGTGTTCAAAGCCTATGAAGTAGAGGTAGAAAGGGAAATTCTTGAAGCAGACTTGATTCCATTAGAAATGAGGGACTTCGATACTATATTGGGCATGGATTGGTTATACCCTCATAGGGCTTCTGTAAACTGTTTTACTAAGGAGGTAGAGTTCCGTAGACCAGAATATTCTTCGCTTGTATTTGTTGGTAAACGACGAGTCTTATCGAGTTGTGTAATCTCAGCATTGGAGGCACGAAAATTAGTGCACAAGGGTTGTGAAGCTTACCTAGCCCATATCATCGACAACACTGTGCAGGGTCCAGAATTGGTGAATGTTCCGATGGTGATTGAATTTCCAGATGTTTTCTCGGATGAGTTGCCAGGTTTACCTCCGGTTCGAGAATTTGACTTTGCTATTGATTTGACTCCCGACACCACACCTATTTCCATTCCTTCATATAGGATGGCACCTATGGAACTGAAGGAGTTAAAAGGTCCAACTACAAGAATTGTTGGACAAGGGATTTATTTGATCGAGTACCTCACCTTGGAGTGCTCCGGTTTTATTCGTGAAGAAAAAAGGTGGCACGCTTCGGTTGTGTATCGATTACCGACAGCTAAACAAGGTGACCATCAAGAATAAATGCCCCTTACTGAGGATTGATAATTTACTTAATCAACTCCAAGGGGCGAGTGTCTTTTTGAAGATTGATTTGAGGTCTGGCTATCATCAATTGCGGATAAAAGAAAATGATGTTCCTAAGATGGCATTTAGGGTGCGGTATGGGCACTATGAGTTTCTGGTGATGTCTTTTGGTTTAACGAATGCTTTGGCAGTTTTCATGGATCTCATGAGCCGAGTCTTCCATTCCTGTCTTTACAAGTTCGTCATTGTCTTCATTGACGATATCTTGGTATATTCCAAGAATGACGAAGAACATGCAGAACATTTTCGGATTGTGTTATAGACTCTTCAAGAAAAGTAATTGTATACTAAGTTCTCAAAGTGTGAATTTTGGCTAAAGGAAATTGGGTTCTTGGGGCACATTGTATCTGGAGATGAAATATTTGTTGACTCGAAAAAGGTAGAGGCTATTCTAAAATGGGAACAACCCAAGAACGTCACCGAGGTGAGAAACTTCCTTGGATTGACAGGTTATTACCATAGATTTGTTGAATGATTTTCCAAAATTGTAGCTCTATTGTCTGGCTTTACACGGAAGGGTATTAAATTTGAATGGAATGATAAATGTGAGCAGAGTTTTCAAGAACTCAAAAGGAGACTCATGTCGGCTCCAATACTTGCTCTGCCTACTGCTGGTGGTGATTATATAGTTTACAGCAAAGCCAACAAACAAGAGTTAGGATGTGTTCTAATATAGGGTGATAGAGTTATCGCCTACGCTTCTCGACAGTTAAAGAAGCACGAACTGAATTATCCTACCCATGATCTAGAACTTGCTGCCATTTTATTTGCTTTGAAGATTTGGCAGCATTACTTATATGGAGCTACATGCCGAATTTTCACTGATCATAAGAGTCTCAAGTATTTGCTTACCCAAAAAGAGCTCAACTTGAAGCAAAGGAGATGACTAGAGCCGGTTCAAAACTATGATCTGGTAATTGATTATCAGCCGAGTAAGGTGACCGTAGTTGCAGATGCTCTAAGCTGCAAGTCCTCATATTCTTCTCCAATTAAGAGGAATTCTTACCATTCATGTCTAGTGGGATTTCGTGCTCTTCGAGCCAAATTTGCTTGTGATGACAATTGTACATTATTGACAAAATTTGAAGTTCGACCAACCCTGATAGACCATATTAAAGAGCTCCAAACCACTGATGAGGAGCTAAAGGAGATAGCAGAAAGGGTTCGAAAGGGTGAAACTGGTGATTTCCATATTCGGGAGGTTGGCATGGTAATCTACGGAAAAGAGGTATGCGTTCCCAAGAATGATGAGTTTCGAAAGGCTATACTTGAAGAGACACACTTTTCGGCTTATGCTATGCATCCCGGAAACACTAAAATGTACAAAACCATCAAGGAAATTTATTGGTTGTCGGGACTAAAGCGGGAGATAGCCGAATTTATAGCAAACTTCTCATGCATCTAACAAATGAACCGATCATGAATTATTTACATGAGAATGCCAAGAAGCCAGTATATCCAATTTACAAACTTGATGTCATGCCCCAGACCAGAATCGTGAACAGCCGCCTATTATCCTGAATGCCAGCTGTATTTTTACAGAAAATCGAGCAGAACCTCCCTATATTTCGGAGATCTCCCAACTACAATTAATTATGTATAAATCACAACCATCCTGTAAAATAAACAAATGGCCATCTCGGCCTCTCCAAGATCAACCAATCCCACAGCCAACATCCAGAATAACGCAAGGCTATAAAAATTAACAGCAATCTAGCCTCTACTGTCATGCCCCCATCAAAGGCATGGACAGCCGCCAGTCGCCCCTCCTGTGATTTAGAGGTGACACCAAGCAATCATAGAGTACAGTACACTTCTAAGATATAACACATTTCCAAGTATATACACAATGAATAAGAATTGCCTCAATGTAAGCGTTATGCAATGATATGAGAGTTCCACAATTTAAATATCCATATTATACAGTCATCCCAGAATTATACAATGGTCGTCTATAGACCTTAAAATACATATACATCATCAATAAAATTTTAACTTACGAAATTGTAGCAAAAATATACAATGACTCCTCAACTCCAGATCAGATCTCCCAATGATACTGAGCGTCCTAAAGCAACGCTCCTTATCAAATACTATCTCTGAAACAAAAAGGGAAATGAGGGGTGAGTACTTAGGGAAGAATACCCGGTGAGTAAGTGGGTCAATACAATCGTCCAATATGAAGTGTAAAACTGGAGTGTCAAAGCATAAGTATACAAATCATATTTCAAATTATCATGCTTTTTCTTTTTTACAATATATCATTAGCACATATTATCAAGTCAAATATGCATCCAAAACACTGTCATTAAAATCATAGAGTTGCTAGCTGAAAGTATCCTGGCAGAGGTCTACCTTGACTTATGACAGGCGCACCAGGGGTGTTATATGCAATCGAATCACCAAACAAGTAGGAAGGCAATCGTCTATAGATTTCACACCTCTTACATACCACAAGTCTGCACATACATAGGTTCAATTAAGGACATATTTTTGTGCTCAAACCAAAGCTAAAACAAGTCCGAACTTCCTACACATAAGACCATTTCTCTAGCTCACTCAAAATGCCTCGAAACATTCCACTTTCAAGGTATTGAAGTCTATTTTCATAATATAGACATATTTTAATTTCCTATATGCATGACAATTTATAATGAAAAGACTGTATCAATCCTTAAACTAAAATCCCAAATTCTGATTGTCTTTAAGTATTTGTCAAATCAAACTCTAAGAGAAGCTATTCAAATCAAGTCCGTACGATTTTATCATGCAGAATAGCTCAATTTGTATAAAATCCTATATTTGACCCAATTAATTTCATATAATGTCAAACAATGCATTTCAATCTATTTTAACATTCATCCTAACATATGCAATACACTCTTACTCTAATTTACCTTAAATTCGTCCAAATAAATCGAGTGAGTTAGAAATCTGCACGTAGGGTTTCTCGGGTTGCATATCTAGCTTTCGTTCGCCCGTCAGATTGGTCTAAAACCTGCAGTGAAGATGCAGGTGAGCTCTCGAAGGAGAAAGCCAGTCGCGGGCTCGTGGCCTGTCGTGGGCTCACGGGCTGGTGGGCTGGCAGGCTGGCCCGCTGGTGGGCTCGCGGGTTAGCAGGCTAGCGGGCTTGCAGGCCGGTGCGTTCACAGGCTAGGGGCTCGCACTCGCGAGCTGGAGCGCTTGTGGGCTGGAGTGCGCACTCGCGAGAGATTGTAGTCGCACGCTGAGGCACGCTCGCACGAGGGAGGTCGTTTTGGGGGCGCGCTCGCGTAGGGTAGCTCGTGCAGGGGCAGGCTAGTACTCGTGCAGGGAGGGTCGTGCAGGGGCGCTCGCGCGAGGGAGATCGCGTAGTGCTCTCGCGCTGTGGCTTCTGTGGGTAGTCGCACGCTGGCGCGCTCGCGGTGGTGGCGTGCGACAGAAGCGCGCAGCTGAGGAGATCGTGAGAGAGATCTCAAACAGTGAAGGGAGAAGGAAAGAATGAGAGAGAAACTGAGAAATGGAAATAGAGAGCAAGCGGTGGCGATGGTTGTTGGGTGGTGGCGAGTCACAACGGAGAGGTACGAAACAGCCGCTGAGGAGGGGCAGCGGCTGTGGGAAGGTGAAGAGTCGGGGAGAGAGATGAGATGAGAGAGAGAGGGAGAGATTAGAGCTTTAGTTCTAATCTGATTTGGGGAGAGGGGAGTGCCGCGTTTCGGCCGAAACACAGCACTTCCTTCTCTCCCTCTCTTTTCCCCCCTTTTTTTATGAATAAATAATTAATTTAATTTAAGAAATGAATAATTAGGTATATATATATATGTATATATATTTTTATACTCACTTACCCTACAATCGTAGGAACAACATTTAGAATATACCAAAAATAAATTTAGAAACCCCAAAATCAAAATTCAATTTAAATAAATAAACTTTCTCTCTATATAAATAAACAGAGAAATATTTTATTTATATATATATATTTCACAAATGGTACAATATTACAGACACCGCAGTGCTGGTGTTATATTTTCTAATCCCCTAAAAATAAGTTTCGTTCTCGAAACTAAAAGAAGGCTAAACAGCAAACAACAGGGGGTGCTATCTTCTCACAGTCTCCTCGGGCTCCCAAGTTTCTTCCTCGACCTGATCGCTGCTCCATAGCACTCGGATAAGAGATATCTCCTTGTTCTATAGCTATCGGATCTGCTGGTCAAGTATGGCCACCGGCTGAACAGGTAGACTCAAGTTCTTTTGTACCTTTACTGGCGGAGGCTCCAAAATATGCAAAGGATCTGGAATGTACTTCCTCAGCACTGATACATGGAAGACATCATAGATTCGAGATAATTCGTTTGGCAGCTCTAGTCTGTATGCCACGTTCCCAACCCTACTGAGGATACGAAACGGGCCAATGTAACTGGAGCTCAACTTGCCCCGCTACTGATATTGAATGAGTCCCTTCAAGGGAAAAATTCTCAAAAATACCATATCACCCATCTGAAATTCTAAAGGTCGGCATCTCCGATCCGCATATGCCCTCTATCTGTCTTGGGCGGCTTTCAACCGCTCGCGGATCACCCTGACCTTTTCCTTAGTCTCCTTGACTAACTCAATAGTAAGGCGTCTTTCGCCCACCTCATCCCAGTACAACGAGGTGCGATACTTTCTGCCGTAAAGTGCCTCATAGGGTGGCATGCCGATGCTGGCATGATAACTATTATTATATGCAAACTCCACCAGCGGTTAATGCCTGTCCCAATTACCCCAAAAATCCATAACGCAAGCCTGAAGCAAATCATCGAGCGTCTGAATGGTCCTCTCCGACAGACCATTTGTCTGTAGGTGATATGTTATGCTAAAATTGAGCCGTGTGCCCAAAGCTTCCTACAGTTTAGGCCAAAATCGAGAAGTGAACCTCGGATCTCTATCTGAGACTATGGACACAGGAACCCCATGCAGTCTGACTATTTAATCAATATATAGACATGCCAATGTCTCCAGTGGAGAGTCGCTACGCATCGGGATGAAATGGGCGGATTTGGTGAGTCGATTGACTACCACTCAAATGGCATCATATCTGGTTTGAGTCCGCGGCAATTCCATAACAAAGTCCAAAGTCACATGTTCCTGCTTCAAAACGGGAATAGGAAGAGCTTGTAGTAAACCCGTTGGCTTCTGATGCTCAGCCTTTACTAGCTGACAGACTAAACATCTAGCTACAAACTCCGCAATGTCCCTCTTCATGTGGCTACCAATAGCTGTCCCGAATAGTTCAATACATCTTTGTACTACCCGGGTGTAAGGCATAGGCCGAGGAGTGTGCGTCCTCAAATATGGACCTGCAGAGATCGGCGAGTATAGCCACTCTATCTCGATAAGTTAGAAATCCATCATTACGGACTCTGAAATCAGCTATATCACCTCTGCGGGCTCTCTCAGTAAGAGCCTGGAGATCGGTATCAGTGCCCTGAAGCACCCTATGACGGTCCAACAGCGTCGGTCTGACCTCAAACCTGGCTAGCAGAGTGCTCTGATTATTACTAGCCAATCTGACTCCCAAATCCTGGAGTCCCATCAAACAAATGAGGTATGCTGTATTGTTCTCCTGAGACGATGAAGCTGATTTTCGGCTCAAGGCATCAGCAACCACATTGGCCTTGCCCGGATGATAATCAATGACAAAATCATAATCTTTGAGGAGTTCCAACCATCTCCTCTATCTCAGGTTAAGTTCCCGCCGGGTGAATAAATAGTTCAGACTTTTATGATTAGTATACACCCAGTAAGTCACCCCGTACAAGTAATGACGCCATATCTTCAATGCAAAGACTATGGCCGCATGCTCCAGATCGTGTGTCGGATAATTCACCTCATGTTTCTTCAACTGTCTAGAGGTGTAGGCGATCACCCAACCATTTTGCATCAAAACACAACCCAACCCCTATCGACTAGCATCACTGTACACTGTGTACTCCCGATTACTGGTGGGAAGTGTCAAAATCGGAGCTATAGTCAACCGTTGTTTAAGCTCCTGAAAACTCGCCTCACAACGGTTATCCTATACAAACTTGACACATTTTCGCGTCAATCTACACGATGGAGCAGCTATTCGGGAAAACCCCTCAACAAATCTGCAGTAATACCCGGCCAGACCAAGAAAACTCCTGATCTTAGTCACTGTCTGCGGCTGCTCCCATCTCGTAATGGGATCGACCTTCTGCGGATCGACAAAAATCCCTTCCGCAGAAACGACATGCCCCAAAAATCAAATCTGTCTTAGCCAAAATTCATATTTTGTGAATTTGGCTTACGGCTGTTCATCATGAAGGATCTGTAAAACGGTGCGAAGATACTGAACATAATCCTTATCACTCCGCGAATATACCAGTATATCCGTCTATCAAGACTATGACAAACTGATCCAGATAGTCGTGAAAGACTCTGTTCATCAAGTCCATGAATGCAGCGGGGGCATTAGTCAGTCCAAACGACATGACTAGAAATTCGCAGTGCTCGTACGAGTGCAAAAAGCTGTCTTTGGCACATCTTGACTCCTAATCTGCAACTGATGATATCCCGATCAAAGATCAATCTTTGAGAAAACTCGGGCACCTTACAATTGATCAAACAAATCATCTATGCGAAGCGGCAGATATCTGTTCTTAATAGTCACCCAATTAAGTTGCCTGTAATCCACACATAATCTCAGTGAACCGTCATTCTTTTTTACAAACAGTACTGGAGCACCCCAACGTGACGTGCTAGGACGGATGAACCCCTTATCCAGCAACTCCTGCAGCTGGACCTTGAGCTCCCTCAGCTCAGCCGGCGCCATCCTACATGGCGGCATAGAGATAGGGATAGTCCCCGGAGCTAAATCGATCTCAAAGTCAAACTCCCGAACCGGTGGTAATCCGGGTAGCTTCTCGGGAAAAACATCAAAAAAGCCCTGTACCACTGGAACATCCTCCAGTCTCGGTCCCTGAGCAGTGGTGTCTATGATGTGAGCCAGGTAAGCTGCACACCCATGGCGAATCATGTGTTTGACCTCCAAAACTGAAATGACACAGTAGGGTAAAACCCGCCTCTGCCCTTAAAAATCAACACTGGCTGATCAGGTCTTCGAAACCTACCTGTTTCTTAAAGCAGTCAACTGAAACCCGATGCATATGTAGCCAATCCATCCCCAAGATGACATCAAAATCAGTCATAGCGAGAGGGATTAGATATGCCTTCAGTACTGTATCCCTAACTTTGATCTCACATTCTCTATACACTATGCCGCGTACAATCTGTTCATCCAAAGGAGTGATGACCAATATCTCCTCATCCAAAGGTGAGAGCGGCCTGTCAAAGTGTCGGGAGAATTTATCGCTCACATACGAATAGTAGACCCCATGTCAATAAGGATACGAGCATCTATTCCAAAAATAGGTAGAGTACCTATCATTGGACACAAACGCACATAGACTTAGAATAAAATCAAATTTGATATATATATATGTCAAAATAATTGAGCCTTGAAGGCTTTTACAATCTCGGTGTATAAAGATGTCAGAAAGGCATCATGTCGACAAAAGGTACACAACATAAATACCTATACAACTATCATGATACTATGTTGACATCCCCAAAAGAAGTGAAAATATGAATAGAGATCCTATTCTACAGGATCATAAGGAGGAGTACCCGTGATGATGTCGGGGTTCGCCTGGGCATCCTCCTATGTCATGGCATAAACTCGGGCCTAAGCCCTAGGCTGCTGTCGTGCCTGGGTTTGTACTGTATTACTTCCGGTGGTTACCCTGGGAGTAGAAGATGTTGCCTAGCAGGCTACCCCTGCTGTCCCATATGAGGAGTACTAGTATGGCTCTGTGAACTCTGTCTCTCGAGTCCTAACTCAGAGCAGGAACTCCTGATATGCCCCGGCTTCCCACAGTGGAAGCAAGTGACCGATACTGAACAAACTCCTATCGAATGGGACCTATTGCACCTACGACAATAAGGATGCCGCTAAGTAGTATACTGTGCAGGGTGAGTCGGAGCAGGCTATCTAAACCCCTAGGAGTACTGTCCCCATCCCAGATTAGAAAATCCAGATCCAAATCCGTCTCTGTGTGAATTGGATCTCCTGTCCCTCTTGGAGTTCTGCGCAAAATGAGACTTCTCTTTCTTTCTCTTCTGCTCTCTGCTCTCTCTCTACCTAGTCTCAGCACGGACCAAAGCCTCCGCGCGGTGAGCAAAGTCTATCACCTCGGCCAGTGTAAATTGTGGAGTAATAGTCATATACCTCTTTATGCTGAGGCTAAGACCATCCTTGAATTTGAAGCGCAAATACTGAGGTGTGGCCAGATCCGGTACGAATGCGGCAAGTCTCCGCATATCTGCCTCATACTCCAAGATAGATCTGGACCCCTGTGTAAGCCGTCCCAACTCTGACCTCATCCAGTCCTGCGGTAGAGGGGGAAATCATCCCACTGCAGTGGCTCTTTTGCCTCATCAGTGAGGGCCTCCTACCATAAGAGGGCCTCTCTTTTTAATAATCGTTGTGCTACTTTCTGGCAGAGCTCCTCTCCAATCGCCAAATCGGTCAAAATCCTGCGGGTGTGGTTGATCCAATGCTTGGCTGCCATAGCATCACCAAGTCCTGTGAAATCAGTACACCCCAGCAGACGGGCCTCCTTAACCAACTGAGTTAACTTATGTACCCATCTAAGAGTAGCTGATGTGGTCTTACTCGGCTCTGACAAAGTAGAAGGACCAGCCACCGGTGGTGGAACCGGTGCCGTAGGAACTGGCACTACTACAGGTTCAGGCGCCGTTGTAGGAGGTGGTAGGGGCGGAATCTGGACCCCATGCGAATCGTACCACTCGTATACCTGTTGAAAGGTATCGAGTGTGGGTACGGGAATCTCAGCCTGAGTAGTTGGCTGAGTAGGTGCCGGTGGTGGCACGCGAGTCGAGGAATAATCCTCCGACTCGTCTAATTCCTCTGGTTGGGCAAAACCGATGCTCCGTTGGGTCGTCATGCTTTTGCAAGTGAAAGATCTTTATTAGGTATCGTTCAAAGAATAGACATGGTTTAAGAAATTTGGACTAGTCACAGCATCACTACCCTTACAAAAGAATGAAATTCTTAGTTCGATAGGGGAAAAATATAGCATGTTAGGTTAGATATAACCGTATCTAACCCCCTAAAATAGATGAACTCATATACCTATGACCATGCACTGGGACTCCATGACTGTATGAAACTCTCATGCATTGAGGATTTCTAAATCATACTTGAGAATATTTTCAAAATTATTTTATAAAATATAGCTCTCAACCTAGAGCGCTTTGATACCAATCCAACTTTCACGTCCCGAACCGGGATCATGAACAGCCGCCTGTTGTCCTGAATGCCAGCTGTATTTTTACAGAAAATCAAGTAGAACCTCCCCATATTTCAGAGGTCTCCCAAGTACAATTAATCTTGTATAAATCACAACCATCCTGTAAAATAAACAAATGGCCATCCCGGCCTCTCCAAGATCAACCAATCCCACAGCCAACATCCAGAATAACGCAAGACTATAAAAATTTCCAGCAACCTAGCCACAGACCTCTACTGCCATGCCCCCGTTAAAGGCATGGACAGTCGCTAGTCGCCCCTCTTGTGATTTAGAGGTGACATCGAGCGATCTTAGAGTACACTTCTAAGACATAACACATTCCCAAGTATATACACAATGAATAGGAATTGTCTCAATACAAGTGTTATGTAATGACATGAGAGTTCCACAATTTAAATGTCCATATTATACAGTCATCCCAGAATTATACAATAGTCATCTATAGACCTCAAAATTCATATATATCATCAATAAAATTTTAACTCACGAAATTATAGCGAAAATATACAATGACTCCTCAAGTCCAGACCAAATCTCTTAATGATACTGAGCGTCCTAAAGCAATGCTCCTTGTCAAATACTATCTCTGAAACAAGAAGGGAAATGAGGGGTGAGTACTCAAGGAAGAATACCCGGTGAGTGAGTGGGTCAATGCAATCGTCCAATATGAAGTGTGAAACTGGAGTGTCAAAGCATAAGTATACAAATCATATTTCAAATCATATTTCAAATTATCATGCTTTTCCTTTTTTACAATATATCATTAGCATACATTATCAAGTCAAATATACATCAAAAGTACTATTATTAAAATTACAGAGTTGCCAGCCAAAAGTGTCCTGGCAGAGGTCAACCTCGACCTATGACAGGCGCACCGAGGGTGTTATATGCGAGTTTATTTAAAGTACTCTCTACCCTGGCATTGGCGACGGACCTCGTCCAGGTGCTAGACTTGGAGAGAGCATCCAAATCCTCCCCCTTTCGGGTTCAACCTGACTAGTACCGTATCATTAATCAAATCACGATAACTTATGGGATACCCCAGGCCTAGGCATATTCGGACGCCACCAAAGCGCTTCTCACGGTCTCCTTCGTAACTACGAAACAATACATACCAAGGCCCTCAAGGCCAAAATCAATATCGTATCAAGAATGTGCCGTACTCAGGTTCACAAACCAAATGCAATATATAGCGTAAAATGATACATTATACATTTCAACCACATGGATGCATAATTTCAATATTTCAACTTAATTTTTTGACACTCCAACAGCTCACAAAAAGTCAGTTCCAAAACCAATCAAAACATTTCAAGCGTACGACAAATCATGCTCATTTAACAAAATGTTATAAAACAGGGTTTACATATTAAACAAAGGCATTGAAATAAATCTCACTCACAGATTTGGGGAGGATAGCGTACTCCCCAATAAAACCACAACACGTAGAATCAAAGCTCCCCTTAATCGAATCACCAAACAAGTAGGAAGGCAACCGTCCACAGATTTCACACCTCTTACATACCACAAGTCTGCACATACATAGGTTCAATTAAGGACATATTTTTGTGCTCAAACTAAAGCTAAAACAAGTCCGAACTTCCTACACATAAGACCATTTCCCTAGCTCACTCAAAATGCCTCGAAACATTCCATTTTCAAGGTATTGAAGTCTATTTTTATAATATAGACATATTTTAATTTCCTATATGCATGACAATTTATAATGAAAAAACTGCATCAATCCTTAAACTCAAATCCCAAATTCTGACTGTTTTTAAGCATTCGTCAAATCAAACTCTAAGAGAAGCTATTCGAATCAAGTCTGTACGATTCTATCATCCAGAATAGCTCAATTTGTATAAAATCCTATATTTGACCAATTAATTTCATATAATGTCAAACAATGCATTTCAATATATTCTAACATTCATCCTAACATATGCAATACACTCTTACTCTAATTTACCCTAAATTCATCCAAATAAATCGAGTGAGTTAGAAATCCTCACGTAGGGTCACTCGGGTTGTAGATCTAGCTTTCGTTCGCCCGTTAGATTGGTCTAAAACCTACAGTGAAGATGCAGGTAAGCTCTCGAAGGAAAAAGTTGGTTGCGGGCTTGCAGGCCGTCGTGAGCTCACGGGCTGGTGGGTTGGCCCGCTGGTGGGCTCACAGGTCAGCAGGCTAGCGGGCTTGCAGGCCGGCTCGCTCACGGGCTAGGGGCTGGGCTCGCGAGCTGAAGCGCTCGTGAGCTGGAGTGCGTACTCGTGAGAGACTGTAGTCGTGCGCTGAGGCATGCTCGAGTGAGGGAGGTCGCACTGGGGGGCGCGCTCATGCAGGGTAGCTCGTGTTGGGGCACGTTGGCACTTGTGCGGGGGCACGCTTGCGCTCGTGCAGGGAGGGTCGCGCAAGGGCGCTCGCGCGAGGGAGATCGCGCAATGCTCTTGCGCTGTGGCTTCTGCGGGTAGTCACGCGCTTGCGGTGGTGGCATGCGACAGAAGTGTGTGGCGGAGGAGATCGAGAGGGAGATCGCGAATAGCAAAGGGAGAGAGAGAGAATAAGAGAGAAACCGAGAGATAAAAATAGAGAGAGCAGTGGCGGGTCGCGGCGGAGAGGTGCGAAACAGCTGTGGGGGAGGGCGGCGGCCGCGGGAAGGTGAAGAGTCGGGGAGAGAGATGAGATGAGAGAGAGAGGAAGAGATTAAAGCTTTAGCCCTAATCTGATTTGGGGAGAGGGGATTGCCGCGTTTCGGTCGAAACGCAGCACTTCCTTCTCTCCCTCTCTCTTCCCCCCTTTTTTTATGAATAAATAATTAATTTAATTTAATAAATGAAAAATTAGGTATATTTATATATATGTATATATATTTTTATACTCACTTACCCTATAATCGTAGGAACGACATTTAGAATATACCAAAAATAAATTTAGAAACCCCAAAATGAAAAATCAATTTAAATAAATAAACTTTCTCTCTATATAAATAAATAGAGGAATATCTTATATATATATATATTTCACAAATGGTACAATATTACGAACATCGCAGTGTCGGTGTTACACTTGAACCATTTAAAGTGTTTGTAGGGTAGTAGTGGATGAATAAAAAGTTAAAAAGTTAATTATTATGGAATGTATGGATGAATAAAAAGTTAATTGTTATGAAATGTTAAGGCAAATCGGATGGTGTGATTGGGTCAACTTACAAGAAGGCTACAAGAAGTACAAAATTTCTCTTATTGAATCATATGGGTACGGGTACTAATTTCCTAGATGATCCTTATGTGTTGACATCCCAAGCATTTATGTGGGTGATGAATTTGACATGGTTAATGAAATTAACTATGGGTTCGAACTGATATTGATGAAGATGGAATGACATGATGGGGTTGATAGAGTAGGATGGGATGCATATGGGATTTTGTCATTGATGTCTTCTCTATTTTATTTATTCATTGGATATATAGTGATATGGCTATAGTAACAAGTCATATTCAGTGCATGAATTCGTTGAATGATATGTAGTGATATGGCTATAATGCATAGTAACAAGTCATAATAATAATAAGTATATGACATGAAGTGATTTTCTGTGTTAACAAGTTTATTCTATATCACAAAAATTATGTTTTGATGATGAAAATTTAAGTGAAAACTAGTTTTGAAAATAATCCGAAAGTAATCGAATAGATTAGTTTAAATTAAGTGAAAAGCTCAGTTAACGTGCAAAGCGCAAATAGTTGGGGCAGTCACATTGCGTGATCTACCGCAAGCACCTTGTGCGAAATATAGACGAAATCTATTCACCCTCTAGGTTTCTTTCACATATAAAGCATGGCTATTGATTTTTGTTGCAATTTCATGTGATTGGGACTATATATTAACTTAACATGGTATTTATTGATATATCTTTAAAGCTTAACATGATATGTATTGATATATGTTTAAACAGGGTAACAAGTTGTAAAAATTTCATAAAATATAGTAATAACAAGGTAACAAGTTGTAAAAATTGTATGAAATATAGTAAATGATTTTTAAACAACCTAAACGTATATGGAAAGACATGTGACATGTGGTGGGTATTGACCAAAAGTATGAACAGATGTGAGGAATTAAGAACAATGCCGGTAATGACTAAAAAAAGTGTGTAATAAAAAAAAGATGCGGTAAAGAGAAAAGGTGAGGAAAAAAGTGTGAAAAAAGGATGGATTCTGAAAATTTTGCTTCTGAAAATGGGGGTCAAATAATTAAATCCAAATATATTATAAATCATCCCA
The DNA here is from genome assembly GCA_033439265.1 of Dillenia suffruticosa. NCBI lineage: Eukaryota > Viridiplantae > Streptophyta > Magnoliopsida > Dilleniales > Dilleniaceae > Dillenia > Dillenia suffruticosa. The sequence continues at coordinate 19,655,038 of JAVTVX010000015.1, read as the reverse complement.
TGGAAACCATCAAAGCTTCTCCTTCTCTAAAAACCTTTCCCTTAAAGCTCTCAAGCTCTCGAAATTACTCGACTAAACATATTTTTAGCCTCATTCCCATTGAAACCTCTCACTCAACAGATCATATTTTCAACCAAAAATCGAAAACTTTCCCATCTAAAACTCTCACTTAAGCTTTCTATAACATATATTTAGATACCACCAAATCTATAAGACGAACAACTTTGCAAAGTTTTATCAAAAGGTAATTGTATTTTTCTTAATAAAAAAGTCACGGGTTCTATTGGGTTGTGGCAATGGGTATTTAAAAAGATTTTAAATTTTTTAACTATAAATATGGGACGAATTAAATGAGAGATCAATATTGTAGCTGACCATAAAGAATCACAACCATTCCAAAAACAAGTTCAGTCTAAAGAACTCCAATCATCCGAAAATGCTACCCCAGGTTTAAAATAAACAGATTATTTTAATTTAATATTTAATATTAACATGCTATCAACTAATTATCTATTTTTTATTTTTTATTTTGAGTAGTTGTCAAGAAATGTAAAATCCCAATGCGCTATCAAGATGTAAGGGATTTCAAAAAAGGAAAGTGTATGATAGTTGAAATGAACAAATTAAATCAACCAATATGAATTGATGGTACAATTTTTATCGGATTCCTTATCTCTATAGTTAGAGTGCATTCAATTGCTCCGATAAACTATAAGACTTGGTGATATGTAAACAGAATATAAAGAGAATATATGAAAGAATGTATAGATATCTAGTTTTATTACTCAATGACATAGATGGAATGTTAATATATTTAATTTTATTCCTTATATATTTCTTTTATTTTAATTTTAGTCAAAGATTACTTTCAAACTATTTAGAGATGATACTAAAAAATATGTTATTAGAAATTTGCATGACAAATGGAAGAATTTTAAACATACTCTAAAATCAAAGTAGTTCTATAATTCACTTAGAATAGATGAAAAAATTTATCCAAATCAGTTCACGAAGTTTGTTACTTTGTAGTTGAGTGATAAAGGAAAGGTACAAGTTTACTAGTATTCTATAATACAATCCACTTATTATTTTAATATGTTTTTCTTTGTGTTAGGAAATTAGTAAAAGAAATTCAGAATGTTGTGCAAAGTAGATTGATTCAATTGCTTGGGATCAAAATCATTTGCCAAAGTCATATATAAGAAGCTATAAAGAATTTATATTTTATTTTACTTACTATTAATTTTATCCACATAACACTTCAAAGTGGTTTATTTTTATTATTATAAATGATACAATAGGGGATGAAACCTTCTATAGCTGTATTTTATCTTACAATTAGAACACGATCAGATGATAGTTCAGTTTTTATGAAAGATCAGAAGGTATGGTATGGATTATTATCTTTTATATAATTCTAATTGATATATTTATGTGACATTAACATTTGATTCATTTACTTCTCACAGAAAATGATGAATGGAATGGACTCTATTCATTGTAAAGAAGGGCAAGTAAGAAGTTCAAATTTGTCTTAGGAAAGTGATATCGTATGTAAAGTTAAAAAGTTTGATTCAAGGTCAAGAATAGATGTGTGGGAAATGTTTCAATTATATCACAATATGTGCATTCAACCAGATCTAACAACGAAGATATGACTATTATGATAAAATGATTAATAGAACAAAATCACAACCTTATTAATTCGGTGAGCAACGTTTTTAAGCATGTTGCTATGCATGTTGGAAGTGGACAGCAAAATGAATTGATAAATCTGGTTAATGAAGCAAGGCTTATTGTTGGTGTTGAGGTACGAAGTTATTCATCTGGTTTTTAGCATAATCTTACTAATATCACTATTGTATTTGAATAATAATCAAATTTATTTGTGTTATTATATTTCTCCGATACCAGATTCTGGGAGTGCACATAGAAATGAATCATCATTATCATCACATGACTTCATCCCAAAAGGTAATATTTTTATTTACAACCATTCTTCATAATGTCACCATATAATTATATTCATTTCACTACTGATTTTTATGAATAGATTGACACGAAATATTGTGGATATAGATGCCTTCAAATTATGATGGTAACATTTCTGGTGATCGAAGTGAATATTGTTGATTTGAGCATCTCAAAAGACATGTAGTTGTGGGACATGCAATAATTTTTTTTGGTCTTGTATGTATCTATTCTTATCATAATATTGCTCTCTCTCTCTCTTTCTCTCTCTCGAACATTCTCTGTCTGCAAACTCCACCCGAACCTCTAGCTAGATTGCTCGAGTTGCTCCCCTACGCTGCTTGACTAGGTAAGTAGTCTCTTCCTTCCTCTCTCTCTCTCCCTCCTTCCCTCTTTCTCTCTCTCCTCCCCCTCCTCTATCTGCTTCCTCTTTCTTTCTCTCCCTTCGCTTCTCTCCCTACCTTCGCTTCTGACCCTTGTTGTTTTAGCCTAGATCAGACCATTGCCTACCTAGATCCTAGATCTGTACCTCAGATCTATCCTTTACTAGTCCAAATCTAGCCAGCACAAGCTCCAACCACGTCGGATATATCCCTTGTCGACCCAGACAAAGTAGTTTCTTCCTCTCTCCGTCTCTCTTGCTCACTCTCTCCCAGATCCTAGATCCTCCTGCTATCCTTCTCTCTTTCGCCTTTCTCCTATGGATCTGCCTCTCCCTCACCTCATTTTTCTCATTCTTTTTTCTCTCTCTCTATCTCTCTTCCTCCCTCGTTTGAGGCGGATCCCTTATGCTGACCTTCGTCTCCCTCAACCGAAGCCTTCTGCCTTCTACCTTCTACATATCTCTCTACCCCCTCTCTCGGTCTAGATCCACCCCCTCTGCATACCCCACCCTCAACCAAATCCTCCTGCAAACCCCTCAACCTTCTATCTACCTTTAGCCAAAGCCCCCAAAGATATCTCCATCTGCCAGCGACCGAAGCCTCCCAAGCTCCCTCCAAAGTTCACTCCAAACCTTTAGCCCCCACTTAACATTATTATTAGTGTAAATAATATCATTATTATTATTACTACTGTTATTATTATTATTGTTATTATTATTACTATTATTGCTAATATCACTATTATTACTATTAGTACTATTAATATTTCTATTACTATCATTATAACTATTGGTATTATTACTATTAATTTAATTCTTATCAATATAAAATATATTATTAACTAGTATTACTATGATTACTATTACTATTATTATTATTATTATTATTATTATTATTATTATTATTATTATTATTATTATTATTATTATTATTATTATTATTATTATTATTATTATTATTATTATTATTATTATTATTACTATTCAAATTGGTATTATTATTATTAGGAGTACTACTAATAGTAGTATTACTAGTATTATTAATATAACATATATTATTATGAATTTAAAGCTATTAAAATTTAAAGTATTTCAAACTTATAGTGGTATAGTTTCAATATAAAATCTCTTACTTAATTATTATAGATATATATACTTTGTGATATATATATTTCTTTATTTATCTATTTATTAGTATTTATCTTTTTACTAAATTCTTTTTATATTTCATTACTTGAAGAACTCCGCCACGACCGATCCCAAACTCGGGTAAAAGAGTAGGGTAGTAGTAGATTGACAGTCAGCATAAAATCTTTTGTCAAATGAAAAATGAGAGACAAATATATAAAAACTTTTGGGGCATTTGCTCCTCAGTGACGCGTTATATCAGATCTCGAATATAGTGATAAGTTAACAAGGGACCCTAGGGTACAGGTAAATAAGTTAGTTCATGAAGATAGGATTCATCTAGCCACTTGGAACATAAGATCTTTGATCGATAAGTTAGGAGAGATAGGAAAAATAATGAATAGATGAAAGATTCATATCATGTGCCTTCACAAAACTAAGTGGGTCAGGGAGAAGGCTAAAGTAGTAGAGACTTATGGTCATAAGTTTTGATATACGGGTAGGGATAAAATTAAGAATGTGGTAGGAATAATCGTACATAAAGATTTATTAAATGATGTAATAGAGATAAGAAGGAAATGTGATACAATTATACTTGTCAAGATTCTACATGGAAAAAATATAATTAATATAATTAGTATTTATGTGCCCCAAATAGGTATAGATGCAATTATTAAAAAATAATTTTGGGAGGATTTAGATAAATTTATACAAGTCATACCTAGTAAAGAAAAGTTATTTATTGGAGGTGACTAAAATAGACATATAGGAGAGAGGAATGATGGATTTGAACTTGTGCATGGAAACTTTGGTTTTGGTAATACGAATGAGATAGGAAATATCATCTTAGAGTTTGTCACAATATTCGATCTGATAGTTGTAAATACCATATTTAAAGAAAAAGAAACATACTTAGTTACATATAGAAGTCGGTCTAATACTAGTCAAATAGATTTCTTTCTCACTAGAAGAGGTAATAGAATGACCTATAAGGATTGTAGTAGGGTTATATCGAGGGACAGTATTGCAACTCAACATAGATTTCTAGTTTTAGATATATGTGTGTCTAAAAGGTAAAAGAAGTATCGTCCATTAGTGCAATTAAGAATTAAGTGGTCGAATATGAAAGAAGAAAATATGACGACATTTAGAGATAAATTAATTCAAGTGGCGAATTGGTCTACTTATATAATGATTTAGAAACAATGTGGAAAGAAATATCTACTAATAATAAGGATATAGGTAGAGAGGTTTTTGGTGTATCTAAAGGTCAGGCCCCAGTAGGCAAGAAATTATGGTGATGGAATGAAGAAATACAAACTGCTATTTGGATCAAATGAGAGTATTGTAGAAATCTTAAAAATAATAGTAGTAGCGATGCATATGAAGAATACAAAATAGTAAAAACAGAGGAGAGAAAAATTATCCAAGAATCAAAGAGTAAAGTGTATAATGAATTATACAGGAGATTGGAGACTAAAGACGGAGAAAAGGGAGATCTACAGAATTGTCAAGATAAGAGATAGAAAGATAAAAGATTTAAATGATGTTAGGAGTATTAAGAGTGGAACCAATGATATACTTATAAGGAATGAGGAAATAAAAAAAAGTTGGAGGAATTATTTTGATAATCTCTTTAATGTTAAAAATATAACAGATATATGAAATATCGAGATACTTGTAGAAGAGATTAATAGAGACTTTAAATGTAAAATTTGTCACCATAAAGTAAAAGAAGGTTTGAAGAGAATGGAGAATAATAAAACCATAGGATCTGATGGCATCTCTAAAGAAAAATGGAATTTTTTAGGTGAATTTGGTATAATAATATTAATGGATATTTTTAACAAAATTTGACAAATCAAGAGAATGCTCCAAATATAGAGGAAGAGTATAATTGTACCGCTATATAAGAATAAAGAAGACATACAGATTGTTTCAACTAAAGTGGAATTAAAATTATGAGCCATATCATAAAACTATGGAAGAGAATAATAGAGCATATATTGAGATTAAAGATAAATGTATCTCAAAATCAATTTGGTTTTATACTTGGGAGATCCACTATAGAAACAATCCACTATAGAAGCAATCCACTTGTTAAAACATTTGATGGAGACTTATAAATCATATAAGAGAGACTTACATATGGTATTTATTGATATAGAAAAAACATATGATAGGATTCTTAGAGACGTATTGTGGTGGACATTGATGAAAAAAGGGATCTCTTCCAAATACATTAATCTCATTAGAGATATGTATGATGGAGTTGTAATCAATGTAAGAACTTGTAGAGATTTGATCAAGGTTGGCATTAAATTCTATCTCTTTGCAATAGTAATAGACGAAATTACAAAAGATATTCAAGATGACATACCATGGTGTATATTTTTTGCAAATGATATAGCGCCAGTTGATGAAATTAGGGAGGGTACTCATGCTAAATTAGAGTTATGGAGGGACACACTAGAATCCAGAGAGGATTTAGATTGAATAGATCAAAAATTGAATTCATGAGATGTAGATTTAGCAACATTCATCCGAATGATGAAGAAACAATTAGACAGATGGATAAGATGTACCCAAAAGTGAATGATTTAGATATCTAGATTTTATCATTTAAAATGATGGCAATATAGATGGGGATGTGAACCATAGCAGGTTGGATAAAACGGAGAAAGGCATCTGAAATTTTTTGCGATCGCACGATACCAATGTATTTTAAGGGAAAGTTCTATAGAACTGCAGTTAGCCTGCACTATTTACGGTACTGAGTGTTGGGTTATTAAATAACAATAAGAGTAAAAAATGGCCATGGTAGAGACAAGAATACTTAGATAGATGTGTGAAAAAACTAAAAAAAATAGAATTAGAAATGAAGAAATTTAATTTGTTATAGGTTAGGAATTAGTTCAATTGTAGATAAGATGTGAGAGTGTCATTTGAGATGGTTTGAGCATATGCAAAGAAGACTTAAGGTGTATCGGTTAGAAGAACCGAGAACTTAAATATAAGAAATCTAATAAAATTTAGGGATAGACTACTAAAAATTTAGATGCAGATTATTCATAAAGATATGATAATTAATGGTTTATACGAGAAGATCACCTTGGATAGGAATGAGTGACGTAGAAAAATCTGCACGAATTAAGCTAACATATTTTAGATATATAAATTTTTTATTTTATTTTACTTATATATTTATTTATTCTTCTTTTTATTATTTATTTATTTATTTTTAATTTTTTAACTATTTACAAATTTGTCTCTCAAGACTTGGTTTGTTGTTGTTGTTGTTGGTCTTGCATGTATCCATCATTCTACTTTAAAATCAATGTATCAATCATTCTTGCATATTAATACAATTCTAATTACGTTTATATTATTTTTGTAATTTCATCTTTTAATTTATCTATAGTAATTCCAATTTATAATATCTTGAAAAAACCGTTACTATTGATATCATGGTTTTTCTATCACTTGTACTAATCATGATAAAATGCAGTTGCATTTTCTAACACTTGTGGTGACTTGTGCTAACTAATGATAAAAGATAATAACATTTTCTAATACTTGTGGTAACCAATGATAAAATGGAGTAACATTTTGTAACATTTGTGATAACCGATGGTATAAGATAGTAAGTTACACTAACACATGTGGTAATCAATGATAAGTGACTGTAACTTTTTTTTAACCTTTTTCTAACCAACGATAAAAAACTGTAATTTTTCTTAACATTTGTGATAACCGACGATAAAAATAGTCAGTTATACTAACAAGTGGTAACCGACAATAAAAGGGAAATTCCTAACACACTTATGTATTCAACGATAAAAGATTGTAACGTTTCTTAACACATGTGTTGACATAGTAGAGTCTTGATGATGATAGAATAAAAGAAAGGAAGTTCAAGATGATAAGAAAAATACGAAGAAAATTCAGAAGTCTACAATTCATGTCGATCTGACTTGATAACACATCGAGCTGCATAGTAGGTCCACCAATTCTGAGCATTGTGTCGACCAATTCATTTTATCCACACACACATCGAACTATCTAACTGTCCTTGTCACACATCGACACATACTCAATCACATCGACCTAAATAGTCACAGGTGGACAAATTTGAAATGACACGTTGACCTATTTCTGAAACACATCGACCTATACCAATTAGACATCGACACCCTAAGTAAAAATACACTAGGACATCGATGTGTCTAATAACTGTGTTGACTTGTTCTACTTGTTTTGTAAGGATTACACATCGACATGTTACTGACTGTGTCAACATAAAAATAATCACATCAACCAATTCACTCTACCACATCAACCTATTTTATTGATGAACAGTGACACATCAACCCATGTAGACAACATGTCGACCTTTTTGCCATGTCACTGGAGCACACACATCAACCCACCATTATACATGTCGATGTATCAAAGACACATCGACCAATTCAATGAACTAGGTCCACCAATTTTACTTATGAATACTAACACAACAACCCATGTATAGCTCATGTCAACTTGTCAGTTCATGTTTCTGAATCACACACATAGACCCATCATAATTCCTATTGACAAGTAAAATTACATTGACTAATTTATTTTTACAAGTCCACAAATTTTTACTTGCACACTAATATGTCAATGTATGCAAACCTATCGACCTGATGTTCGTTTACTCTTTGATTTACACATTGACCTGCTCTCTTTTTGTCGACAAAACATATAGACAACGACCAATTTAGTTGCATAGGTCAACCAATTCCCCACTTGAATAGAAACATATCGATGCATGTAATAGACCTGTCGACTTGACATTCATTAAGTTCTGAAATTACACATCGACCTAATCACAATCTTGTCGACATGCATAAATACATCAATCGATTCAAAACCATGGGTCCACTTATTTTATTTGGCACAGTATCTTATCGACCCACATGTATCTTGTCGACCTGTTTTGATAGAATTACACTATAAAATTTTTGAATTCAGGTCAATGTCCATATTAAAGTTGTCGACCTGTGTATTTTATAAATCAGATCTGCGAAATAATTTTGAACTAAATGATCACTTCGTTTCTTCGATTTTTGAAATGTTCCCTTTTCTATCAAAACTAACGTTTAAATGTAGCACAAGCATGTTCTGATTAGGCAAAATAAAAAGAGGCGCCAGTAAAAGAGTAGAGGCTCAGCATGAAGAAAGGAACTGTTGCAAAGCTTTAATGACGAAAATTAAATGCTCGACATTTAGATACAACCACTCTCACCAACTCTGAATGGATCTATTCAATATCTCAATAAATATCGAGTAGCTAAAGAAGAGAGGGTTAGAAAAATTGAATGCTTATCGAATACTCTGAAAATTCTCTACTGTTTTGTTGTATGTTCTTTAAGTTTCCTCCAACTTTTCAAAATTTCACAACCTATTCTTAAATTGTCAAATTTGAGGAAAAATGGGTCTCAACTCTTGACATTTATTTTCAGATCAGTACAAATGTCAAAGATTAAGGAGTGAGTATTATTGCCTTAAGTTTAGAAAGTCAAAAATTCAATCTATGTAAGATTGAATTAAAGTGTTTAGTAGGAATAATGTTAAAGGTTGAATTTGAATCTGTAATCAAGTTTGTATTTCTGAGCTATTTGTGAAAAATTCAGGGAGAGTTTGGGAGTGGATGTACACTGAGTTTGATGGAACCACTACAAAAATTTTTGTATTCTCTGTCTTTATACTTTCGTTCTCTGTTGTTTAGCTCAAATTTAAAAAAAAATAAAAAAAAGTCAATATTCAATTATTCACCCATGAGATGAAACTGAATGTGAAGGAGCCTATGGCAGAAGAAAGAGGTAAAGGAGTAGCCTTGAAGGCTGATAATGATGAAAGTATATCAAACTCAGAAGAAGAGGATGAAGAAGACGAAGTCCTTCTAGCAAGAAAATTCAAAAAATTCATGATGAAGAGAAGGAACAAGAACAAAACATTCTTCAAAATGCCAGAAAATGAGGAAATCAGATGCTTTGAGTGCAAGAAACTGGGACACATGAAGGCTGATTGCCTTTCTCTGAAGAAAGATGAAAAGAAATACAAGAAAGATAGAAAAGAAAAGAAAAAGAAGAAGACACTTGTAGTTTGGAGTGATGAAAACAACTAGGTCAAGTGATGAAGAGCAAGCAAAGGAACATGCCAACATGTGTTTCATGGCCAACAAAGAAATTTCAGATAATGAGGTAAACTCCACATCCTACTCTTCTTGCTATGATTCTAAGAATAATTTACCATCACTGAGCTGCATGAGGTGCCACTAGAATCATTCAAGGAATTGAAAAGATTAATTTGTTAAGGAAAGATATAACTGAAACTGTTAAAACTTTGAAAAATTCAAAAATTGAAATAAATATATTAAAAGGGAAAAATGCAGAATTAGAATTGAAAATTGTTGAATTTGAAGAGAAATTGAGTAATAAACAATTAGAAAAGGATAGTAAGAATTAAACAAATGAAAACATAGCCTTAAAGAAAGAATTGGATGAACAGAAAGAAAAGAATCGTAGGCAAAATACTATACTAATGAAATTCATTCAAGACTAAGAAAAGCTAGATGCCATGCCAGGAGTACCAAGAGCTATGTTTGATAAGGTCGGATTAGGATATAACCCAAACCAAACATATAAAAAGTTATATAAATTCTTTGTGCCAAGTTATGAGAATAGTAAATTAAAGAGATGTCACACATGCATGAAATTTGGACATAAGTCTGGAAATTTCAAACTTAGAAACATATCTTCTGACAGCATTAAGAGTCCAAGTGTAATTAACAGATATTGTACTTACTGCAAAAATATTGGACATTCAGTTTTCAATTGATGGTTCCTAAATTCATCAGGAATAAACTTACAATGGATCCCTAAAATTAAATCTAAAGCTAACTTAGCCAGACCCAAAAAGATATGGGTCCAAAAGCAAAAGTGTGATTGAATCTTGTTACAGTTATGTTTGAAATCAAGAAAGTCTCCCGGGAAGTCAGTGTGGTGCATAGATAGTGGATGTTCAAAGTACATGATTGGGAATATCTCAAAATTCTCTTATCTCGAAATCAAGAAAGGAGGCAAGATTACATTTGGTGACAATTCAAAAGGAAAAATCATCGGAATAGGCAACATTTGAGGTAAGTCTTCTGAATCTCAAATTTAGAATGTGCTTCTTTTTTCTGGGTTAAAATTTAGTCTGTTGGGTGTTAGCCAATCATATGACAAAGGCTATTTAGTCACTTTTGAATCTGATGTATGTTTCATTGTTGACAAATCTTCTAGCTCTGTCAAATTTACTAGTCATAGAAGAGCAAACACATATGTAATAGATTTAGATTACTTAGAGATCTCAAATGAATTATATTTAGTTGCTGTAAATAAGAGTCATATTGGTTATGGTACAGAAGATTAGGGTATGTAACTATGGACACAATTTCAAAATTAATTAGGAAAGACATAGTGAAGACCTACTAAAATTAAAATTTGAAAAGGATAAATTGTGAGATGCATTCATGAAGAGAAAACAAACCAAAACTTCATTCAAATCTAAAAATTGTGTATAAACTAGCAATACTTTTAAAGATGTCAACCTGTGTAGCAGTGAGAAGGCAGGTTGATGCCTTTTTTATTGTGTCGACCCGATTGTTCAAAATTATTAAAAGGGTCGATGTATACTTAAATATATCGACCTGCAACATACTTAATGGAATACTAATAGTCGACACATCAATATATCTAACCCTAAATCCCCAAAATTCAAACTATTTTTCCTTATCCCAAAACCCTAACCTCTTAATTTTGAAACCCTAACCCCAAAGTCAAAACCCTTATCCACTTAATCTCTACAAGAATCGAGCAACAATGGCTCAAAAAATGAAAATGCCGATCAAGAAACCCTCTGAACCCTCCAAACAGTCTTCAAAACCTATGGGAAAGGGTTCTTCCTCCAAATCTACTTCTGCGAAAACCATGAAACCTCCATCTCCTCCACCACAAACAATACCATAATTCAATGTCTATGAATTTCAATCAATAGAGCATAACGATCTATACGACAAAGTATTTTTGAAAAGAAAATTAAATCATGGGAGGTTAATCGATTAGGAATTTTTGAAGAAGGTGAACTTTAGATACAAAGAACATCTAATTGAGGTATACCCCAACACACTTCTGTATCCCAACAACTACATTCATGGAAAGGAAGTAAAGTTGTTCTACAATAATCTAGATGTTATTTCAGATGAAACAGAAAATAAGACTAGAATTGTTTTGGATGATCATTATGTCTCATGTGGATTCAATACTTTTGTGAATGGGAAGAAGATTAAGGTCACTCCTAGGAACATATGTGAAAATAATGGTATTGCCTAGGTCTCCTATGACAAGTGTGAACCCTACATGAAATCTGGTTACTTGGACAATACTAGGGTAGTCTATGGTGATGAAAACTTGATTGCTTTGAATACAAGTGCCACAAAACTTGGCTTTCATGAACGAATCTTACATTTAATTGTCTCTCATGAATTGAGAAAGAGAGGAGGAAACTACACTATAGTTTCAAGAGAAGACTTTTGATTAATGCCATGCATCATAAATGGGAGGAATCCTGGATTGCATTATATTGTCCCTCATTTAATGATATCTATACATAGGTCTGAGATCTCCTTGTTGCCTTATGCTAGCATGATCACTGACATTTTATCAAAGAATCGTGTGGAATTAGAAAAAGACACACTTATTGAGTTGAGTGAGAAAAATGCAATCAATGCATCTTCAATGTTGAGAGCAAGATGGATGAGCACTAGTGAAGAAGCTAAATGGGTAAGGAAAGAAGGGGGAGCAAGCAAGAGACAAGTTGAACAAGTTGATGATGAAGCCGAGGAAGCCACTAAGAATATTCTTAGAAAAGAAAGAAGGACTGAGGAAAGTGAGACCTCAAGCATTCAACCAATCACCTTAGAGATGATCTAGGACAAGTTGCAGAATATTGAGAGAAGGCAAACATTGATAGGTCAAATGAGTTGCCTTGTCAAGATAGAACTTGAAGGCGTTAAAGAAAAATTAGACTCCTTTGTCAAGGAAAAAGGAAAATTAAAGAAAGGTCCTAAAACCTCGAGGTCCTATTAGCACAGGTTTTTATTGTTCTCACTTGTTCTTTGTAATGTTCAAGTCTTCTTTGCATGATATAGTCTTTTATATATTTGGTTATCTATTGCTGCTAAATTGATGCTGTTGAGTGTGTGTTAAAATGTGTAGTCATTATAATAAGTGTAACGTACTATAGTGTAGTATGCAAATGTGCTGCAGTATAACTATGTATATATGTTAGTTGATAAGCTGTAGAAGACAATTTAGCTAAGTAAAGTGTAAGTGCAGTGTGTTGTGTTGTGAAGTATAGTGAAATATAATATGCTGAGGAGTATGTATTGAGTAATAAAGAAGCTAAGAGTGTTGTAGCTTGGTGCCACCTTCTGATAAGCCCTCGAAGAATGATGTAATGGCATAGAGAAGCCAAATGTGCAAAGACGATTTGCTTTTGTTGATGACAAAAAGGGGGAGAAAAATGTTGAGTATATGCTGAGTGGAACTGAATATGAGTATCTAGTGATGTGCTAAGTATTTAGTGCGTGTGAGTGTCTAAGTGAGCTGAGTAGAGCTAAGTATATGTTGAGTATGAGTATCTAGTGGTGTGCTGAGTATCTAATGCGTATGAGTATCTAAGTGTGCTAAGTGCTAAGTGTGATGAAGTATGAATGTGTAGTGTGTGTACTATATGCTAAATGTGTGTAGCAAGTGTGCAGAGTATATGTAGAGCAAGTTGAGTGTGTGAAGTGTCAAAAGTGCTTAAGGCAATGTTGTTTCAAGACTGTAGCTTGAATTCAAATGGATTAGAGCTATAGATTAAGCACTAGGAGTTTTGTCATCATTAAAAAGGAGGAGAATGTTGACATAGTAGAGTTTTGATGATGATAGAATAAAAGAAAGAAAGTTCAAGATGATTAGAAAAACAACAAGAAAATTCAAAAGTCTGTAATTCATGTCAACCTGACTTGATAGCACATTAACCTGCATGGTAGGTCTACCAAATGTAAGCATTGTGTCAACTAATTTGTTTTATTCACACACACATCGACCTGTCTAACTGATCTTGTTGATCCAAGGTATAGAACTTTTGTAGAAATAGATAAGTATCACACATTGACACACACTCAATCACATCGACTTGAATAGTCACAGGTAGATAAATTGGAAATGACACGTTGACCAATTTTTGAAACACATCAACCTACACTAATTAGATATCGACATACTGAGTAAAAATACACTAGGATATCGGTGTCCCTAATAATTGTGTCGACCTGTTCTACTTGTTTTGAAAGGATTGCACATCGACGTGTTACTAACTGTGTCGACATAAAAATAATCACATCTACCAATTCACTCTACCATATCAACCTATTTTCTTGATGAATAGTGACGCATCAACCCATGTAAACAACATGTCGACCTATCCATCCATGTCATGGAAGCATACACATCGACCTACCATTATACCTATTGCTGTACCATAGACACATCGACCAATTCAATGAACCAGGTTCACCAATTTTACTTATGAATAGTGACACATCAACCCATGTATAGCTCATGTCGACCTATCAGTTTATGTTTCTAAATCACACACTTCGACCCATCATAATTCCTATCGATAAGTAAAAATCACATCAACCAATTTATTCTCAAGGTCCACAAATTTTTACTTACATAGTAATATGTCAATGTATGCTGAGAAACCTATTGACCTGATATTTGTTTACTCATCGAATTATACATCGACCTGCTCTCTTTCTATCGACAAAGCACAAACAGAACGACCAATTTAATTGCATAGGTCAACCAATTCCCCACTTGAATAGAAACATGTCAATGCATGGAATAGACATATCAACCTGACATTCATTAAATTTTGAATATTACACATCGACTTGATCACAATCTCGTTGACATGCATAAACACATCGACCAATTTAAAACTATGTGTCTACCTATTTTATTTGGTACACTATCTTGTCGACCCGCATGGTATCTTGTTGACTTGTTTTGATAAAATTACACTATAAAGTTTTTGAATTCGAGTCACTATCCATATTAAAGTTGTCGACCTGCGTATGTCAGAAATCAGATTTATGAAACAATTTTGAACTAAACGGTTACTTTGTTTATTCAATTTCTGAAATGTTTCCTTTTTTATCAAAGCTAACGTTCAAATGCAACACAAGCATGTTCGAATTGGGCAAAATAAAAAGAGGGGCTAGTAAAAGAGTAGAGGCTCAGCGTGAAGAAAAGAACTGTTGCAAAGCTTTAATGGCGGAAATTAAATACTTAACATTCGGAAGCAACCATTCTCATAAACCCTCAACAAATCTATTCAATACTTAAATAAATATCGTGGAGTTGAAGAGAGAGGGTTAGACGGATTGAATGCTCTATTGAATACTTTGAAAATTCTCTACTGTTTTATTGTGTGTTCTTTAAATTTCCTCCAACTGTTCAAAATTTCACAACCAATTCTTAAATTGTCAAATCTGAGGGAAAAGATTTTCAACTCTTGACATTAATTTTTAAATCAGTACAAGTGTCAAAGATTAAGGAGTGAGTATCACTGCCTTAAGTCTAGAAAGTTAAAAATTCAATTTGTGTGAGATTGAATAGAAGTGTTCAGTAGGAACAGTGTTAAAAGTTGAATTTGAATCTGTAATCAAGTTTGTATTCCTGAACTATTAGTGAGAAATCTAGGGGAGCCTGAGAGTAGATGTACACTGAATTTGGTAGAACCACTATAAAAAGTTTTTGTATTCTCTATCTTTATACTTTTGTTCCCTATTGTTTAGCTTAAATTTAAAAAAAAAAATCATAAAAAGTCAATATTCAACTGTTCACCCGCTCTAATTGAATAACAAATTGTGGTAACCGATAATAAAAGGTAGTAATATTTCTTAACAGTTGTAGTAATCAACGATACAAGATAGTAATATTTCATAACATATGTGATAATTGATAATAAATGATAGTAAATTGTATTAACCAATGATAAAAGATAGTAACTTTTCCTAACACTTGTGTTAACCAACGATGAAATGTAGTAACTTTTTTTAACACATGTAGAAATTGACGATAAATGGTAATAAATTTTACCGATATTTTTAAGACCGACGATCAAAGACAATAAGTTTTCTAATATTTGTATTAGCCGACGATAAAAGATAGTAATTTTTCCTAACACATGTGGCAACTGACGATAAAAATAGTAATTTTATCAATAATTTTAACAATACTTTTCTTATACTTATTATAGATCTAAGACATGCTCCAATGGTGATCAAAACCTTCGGTATAGACCTATCCCAACTGGTGTATAACAAACTGAAAGCCTATCCATTGGAGAAAATTCTGTTGACGATTTTAGTAGGTTTTGCAGATGGTTTCCATTCATCTGGATAGGGTATTTTTTTTGTAGTATTGCTTAAATAAACTAGATAAAATAGAAGAATATAAAAATTAGAGTTTCCAAAATTTCTATTCTTAAAATCAGGAATAAATCAATATATTTGCAAATCTTCCATACTTTCAAATTCGATCTCACTTTTCCTTGACCCATGCAAGGCAACTTTGGAGAAAATCTTGTAATTATTTCCAAGATCCACGTGCCTATGTGTTAACGAAAAAGCATTACTGTCTATTTTTCCATTCATTGCATAAATGCTCCAAATTGGCTCATATTTCTACACTTTTCTTCATAGACCTCCTCCATCAAATCTAGTATATCAATTATTATAAAACATAACAATTAGTGTAATAATTATCCAAAAATAGAGTAAAATCAACCATAAATATTATACCAATTTATGCCCTATCAAATCTCTCCATACCTAAACAATGCTTGTCCTCAAGCATTACTCACTCAAATAAATCCAAAACAACTTTATAAACTAACTTATTTTTCTTCCAAACTCCCAAGCCAACATGTGCCATAAAAATCAAATTGGAAGCTTAGTCAAAATAACAAGTACTTTGAAGTATTTCGCATGAGAATAACCATCATATTTCCTAATTGCTCCTTATAAAGTTAAAACTACAAGATTTAACAATACTCTCTACAGGTTCACTAACATTCACTCAAAATTGGGTGTAGAATATATATAACACTCAAATCAGTACAATAGAATTAGTATTATCACAAATTTGTAAATATATCAAATCTCCACCACTCAAAGTTTGAATTCCATACACCAATTTAAAACTCTTTCATTTGGTTGTAATGGAGTTAGGGTTAAGGGTAGGATAAAAGGGATATTTAAGAGTTAAAACGTACCAAAGGAAATATATAATTAACTACGCAATTTTTCCAACATTGACCAATTTCGCCTCAAACAAACATGCAGACAAAAAAAAAAAAAAGAATCCTTGTTGTCTACATGCTCTTTATCAACAATTTTCTCTAATTTTTATGAATGAAATGTAAATGAATAGAACTTGATGCAACACTTTTCCTTCTCTTTTTCTTCTTCTTTTTTTTTTCTTTTTTTTTTCAAACAATTTCCCAACAAAAGATAGCCAAGATGATCCCAAAGTCTATTTTCATTTCATATCAATGAAAGCATCCAAATCAACATCCCAATCATTATATTTCTCTTGAGTTGAATAGAAAACCAAATCTATACAATTAACTACATATACCTTTGGTATAAGAGTTTGAAATGAAGGCCAAAATAAAATGTTAGGCATTGTATTGAGGTGGTTGTAAAGGAAGAAAAGGGGTCATAGGCTTAAATTGGCTAACTAGGAGTTTAAAAAATCAAGTTAGGGATTTTTTTTAATAAAAGCCAAAAGCGGGTAAAAGTTAGGTCACTTCAATGTATAAAATTTTAGAATGTGGTCTCGACATTTATAACAGAGTAAGTTTTAGAATGTCCAATCTAAGTATGATAATCACTTAATAAGAAGAACAATTTTGAGCACCAATAATGAATTTGCTCGTTTTAGACTCGAAAATTCACTTTTAAATAGGGTTTGTATCAAATTTTGCATGTTAATCTTTTAACGAAAACTATTAGAGAGACGAACAAATATTACAAACACAAAAACTACTAATACGAACTATCTCTCATAAATCTCTAGCCAACCAATTAGCTCACAACAACTTAGAAAACTCAAAAATTTTCAAAATTTTCATTTTTTTATAATAGAAAGCTTAAACTATTGTAAAAAAAATCAAGTATACTGTCAAGAACAAAAGTACCTAGCATCCCCCTACACCTAAATCATGTATTGTCCTCAATGCATGCGAGGTCGTCCTCAATGTATGCTAGGTTGAGAGAGCAAAAATGAATGAAACCAACTCAAGCAAAACTAAAAGAAAAAAAAAGAAATAAAAGAGTGAGATAGAACAATACTCCCCTAAGGTGGAGTAGAGAATTGAGAGTCAAATCCAACAAGTCCTATTATAGTAGTGAATTTTGTGTAAGGTGTGGACATGCCTTAATGCTAGAGTATTTCTGTATATTTTCTGAAGATAGTCAAATTGTTGGCATAAATGAAAATCTGTTAGGACATGGACACACTTTGACGATGGAGCACTTCTGCCTCTTCTAAAATCAATTCTTTGCACTTCTCAATTTTTGTGTGGGGATGTCTTAAATTTTGAGCAGACTTGGTCACCAAGTTTTCTAACTTTATTTACCTATAAAATACCATCAAAATTAAATTCAAATAAATCATCAAAAACAAATATTAAATAAAAATCATGAAAATATTGGGTTGCCTCTCAATAAGTGCTTTTGTTTAGTGTTTTTGGCTTTACATGATCTCTTTGCTTCCTCCTCATTCAAAGATTGGTCCGGTGCATTTAGATTTCAACTTGCCTGACATGAACTTTAATTTGAATTGAATTGAATAACTTTTTGGCCTACCATGGATTGTTTCTGATGTAGAGTTGTGTTTTGGAAAAATTTATCCCACCGTATAACATTATTTATCAAATTTTACTTAAACAAAAAATTCAATTTATCTTGTACAAAATTCTTATGTATAGTGAAGTCCACCACACAGGGTCTTAGCAATTTTGTAGCGATTTCCTTTGGATAACTTGGCACTAGTTATGTTACATCTAAGAGTGGAGCATTGATCTTCACTTTTTGAACTAATTTGGGAGGAAAAGGAGATGGAATGGTTAGTTTTGAAGTTGAGTTATTATGTACCTCACATACTTTTTTTGGTATAATTTTAAGAGACACTGTTTCCTTTTTGTGTTTGTAACACCGACACTCGGTGTTCGAATAATATATATTGGTTTTAAAATATATATATTTAAAAAAAAAACAGCGGAGTGTTGCGTTTTGAGACAAAATGCAGCACCCCCCCAATTTGCGATTAGGGCTTTTAGCCCTAATCTTTCCCTTTCTCTCTCTCTTTCTCCCCGACTCTTCATCTCCCCCGCCGCTCTCTCTCCGTCCGTTCCTCTCTCGCGGCCGTGTTTTCCTCCGCCACCACCATCGCCGCCGCGTCTCCCTCTCTCTTTATCTTTCTCTCACTTTCCCTTTCTCACTCTATTTCCTTCTCTCGGTTTCTCTCTCAAACTCTCTCTCTCTCTCTCTCTCTCTCTCTCTCCCTTTGCTATTCATGATCACTGTCACGATCTCCCTCTCGATCCCTTTGTCGCGACCGATTGTGCTCCTTCCTCCCCCGGCTGCAGCGCCTTCCGCCACTGTACACTCTCCCTCGTGCAACTGTGTGCTCTCCCGAGCACGAGCACGTACTGCGCGACCCTCTGTGCGAGTGCTAGCGTGCCCCTGCACACCTCTCCTTGAGCCCCTACATACCCCTGCATGAGCGCCAGTGCGCCCCAATACGAGCTCCCCTGCGTGAACGCGCCCCCAGTGCGACTTCCCTCGTGTGAGCATACCTCAGCGTGCGACTACAGCTCTCGTAAGCACACACTCCAACCTACAAGCGCTCCATCTCGAGAGCACGAGCCCTAGCCCGCCAGCCCACCGGCCCGCGAGCCTGCAACGGCCTGCGAGCCCGCGAGCCCACGACCGGCTTTCTCCTTCGAGAGCTCGCCTGCATCTTCACTGCAGGTAACGACTGTGATCGGTTATAGTTCTAGGGTTCGATATTCTCTTGGTGATTAAGATAGATTTCTAAACCTTGCTTCGAATTTGAAGCTTTGTAGCTCTTGGACTGAGTAAAACGACGTTTGGAGCACAGGATTGTGAACCGCGAAGAACCTAGGTGAGGATTTCAAAGTCACTCGATTTATTTGAACGAATTTAGAGTAAACTAGAGTAAGAGTATAATGCATTGTTTGACATTATATGAAATTAATTAGGTCAAATATAGGATTTTATACAAATTGAGCTATTCTGGATGATAGAATCGTACGGACATGATTCGAATAGCTTCTCTTAGAGTTTGATTTGACGAATGCTTAAAAACATTCAGAATTTGGGATTTGAGTTTAAGGATTGATGCAGTCATTTCATTATAAATTTTCTTGCATATAGAAAATTAAAATACGTCTATATTATGAAAATAGACTTCGATACCTTGAAAATGGAATGAAATTGATGACATTGGTGTATATTTATAAATTGAAGAATTTAGAGTTTGTACGAACTTAAGGAAAATGATAAACCCTGAAAATAGTCAGAAATTTGATGAAACTCGTGATAATTTGATTAGGTTGGCTTTCTTGGTGATTCGATTGACGGGAGCTTTGATTCTACATATTGTAGTTTTATTGGGGAGTGCGCTTCCCTCCCCAAAACTGTGAGTGAGATTTATTTCAATACTTTTGTTTAATGTGTAAATCCTGTTTTAAAATATTTGATAAATGAGTATGATTTGTAGCGTGCTTGAAATGTTTTGACTGATTTTGAAATTGATTTTTGTGAACTGATGGAGTGTCCAAAAACTGTGTTGAAATATTGAAATTATGCATCCATGTGGTTGAAATGTATAATGTGTCATTTTATCCTATATGTTGCATTTGGTTTGTGAACATGATTTTGGCACATTTTGATACGAGTTTAGATTTGGTCTTGAGAGCTTTGGTATGTATTGTTCAGTAGCTACGAAGGACACCATGAGAGACACTTTGGTGGCGTCCGAATATGCCTAGGTCTGGGGTATCCCACGAGAGTTGTCGTGATTTTTATTAACGACACGGTACTAGGCAGGTTGAACCTGAAAGGGGGAGGATTTGGATATTCTCTCCAAGTCTAGCACCTGGACGAGGTCCGTCGCCAACGTCGGGATAGAGAGCACTTTAAATAAACTTGCATATAACACCCCCGGTGAGCCTGTCATAGGTCGCGGTAGACCTCTGTCAGGATATTTTCGGCTGGCAGCTCTATGATTTTAGTGACAATGCTTTGGATGCATATTTGACTTGAAAATGCGTGCTAATGATATATTGTTGAAATGAAAAGTATGATGATTTGAAATATGACTCGTATACTTATACTTTGATATCCAATTTCATACTTCATATTTGACGATGGCTTGACCCACTCACTCACTGAGTATTCTTCCCTGAGTACTCACCCCTCATTTTCTTTCTTGTTTCAGAGATAGTATTTGACAAGGAGCGTTGCTTTTAGGACGCTCAATATAATTGAGAGATTTGGTTTGGACTTGAGGAGTCATTATATATTTCTATTGCAAATTTGTATTGGTAATGTTTATACATTTTGAGGTCTATAGACGACCATTGTGTAATTCTGGAATGATTGTATAATTATGGACATTCAAATTGTGGAACTCTCATGTCATTGCATAACATTGCATTGAGCCATTTCTTATTCGTTGTGTATGTACTTGGAAATGTGTTATGTCTTAGAAGTGTACTCTAGGATCGCTTGGTGCCACCTCTAAATCACAGGAGGGGTGACTGGCGGCTGTCCATGCCTTGACGGGGGTATGGCAGTAGAGGTCTATGGCTAGGTTGTTAGAAATTTTTATAGTCTTGCGTTATTCTGGATGTTGGCTGTAGGATTTGTTGATTTTGGAGAGGCCGGGATGACCATTTGTTTATTTTACAAAATGGTTATGATTTATACAGGATTAATTGTACTTGGGAGACCTCTGAAATATGGGGAGATTCTGCCCGATTTTCTATAAAAATATAGCCAGCATTCAGGATAACGGGCGGCTATTCACGATACCGGTCCGGGGTATAACAGTGTTCCTACTCTTTTTGTGCCTCTTTTAGTCAAAAATTCTGTACTTCTTTTTCACCTTTGAATAACATAACACTTACATTTTCCCTTGAATTAATTTTCACTTGAGATGGCAATTTTCCATTATTAGTTTCGATTTTACTTATTGTCATCGTCAATTATGACACTCGGGTACTGAGATTTTGAATACTTGCTCTTGTTTCCTGTATAAAACTTTTTATAAGATCTTCAAAGGATGGTCCTTGGTTTTGTAGGGGTTGCTGTGGCTGAAAAGAAGGTCTTCCATGCAATTGTTGAAAAAATCCTTATGGTTTAGCCCTATAGCTAAGATTTGGATTGTCTCTCCAACCTTCGTTGTAAGTGTTGGAGTAAGGATCATATTTTCTTTGGGGTTGTCGTGAAAATCTACCTACAATATTCAATTGTCTGTTAGATTCCTCTTGGAGCGTTGAACACAGGTCAGTTGGTTGACCCATATTCGAACAATTTTTGCATGCCTTCATTTGTTGCACCTGTCCTGTAATCAATCTTTCTACAATAGAAGTTAGTACATTTATCTTGTGATCAAGGGAATAAATACTTACCTCATTGACCTTTTTCGGGACATCTTGCCTCCCTTCAAATTGTTACGCCTTTGCTGTAATATTTGAGATCAAATTTTGTGCCTCATTGGGTGTTTTGTTCATCATTGCACCAACTCTTACTGCATCATTCATATTTCCCTCCATCAACAAAAGGCCTTCATAAAAATATTGGATGAATAGCTGTTTAGGAATTTGGTACTTTAGACAACTTGCATAAAGCTGCTTGAATCTTTCCTAATATTCGTATAAAATCTCCCATTAAATTGCCTTATATCACAAATTTTTTTGAATATTTGCTACGTGAGAAGTTGGAAAAAATTTCTCTAAAAATAACTTTTTCAAAACATTCCAGCTAGTAATTGAATTAGAGGATAAATAAAATAATCGATCTTTAGCCTTATCTATTAAAGAGAATGAAAAAAATCCCTCAGTTCAATTGCTTCTCGGTTACACTTTGTAACCTCATTATGGAACACACGATATAAAACTCCTTTAGATGATGGAAAATAGGTATTAAACATATCAATCTATAATCTAATTCAAAAGAAACCTCAATATTAGAAAAATCAATGCAAAAAGATTGTTCATTAAAATCAAGGGTAGCCAACTCCCTTAAAGTCTTTCAGGTAGCCATATTTTTGTCTTTAAAGTTCATCTCTTTTATATCATTGACAAATTCTAGCAATTTCACTACAAGAGTTAGTCTAAAAAATAAGGAGAATGCAAAACTTAAAAAAAATAAATCACTTAATACCGTTACCCGATAACGGTACCAAAATTTGATGGGTGTTAATTCAACAAAAATAAATTAACCTATTTTATAAAATACTAGTATAGAGTGAGTAAGGTCATCTCTTTAGGGAATGATGTATTTATTTTTTTAAGGAAATAAAAATAAAAATAAGGGGGTTTGAAAATCTACAAAACTAATAAAGAAACAATTAACTATAAATAAATAACTCAAAACTAAAAGAACAAAATTAATGGGAAATCGATTTCTAGTCAAAAGAATTATATTCATCTTGATTAGGTTTGATTGATCATCGATCTATTTAAAAATTTGAATAATCATAAATAAATAAATTATTATTTTTTAACAAATGTCGAACAACCAATTTCTTCTTATATTATCGATAATTAAGAAAAATCCATTAATTATTTCTCTAATCGAAAGACAATCTTAAATAAACTCTTAAAATTTAATGTTCCGACAGTATTAAGATCTAGAGAGATTTAATTTTAATAAACAAATACATAACGAGTTTATTTAAATTAGATTATTTAATTTCATGACGTAAATTAGACAATTAACAAAATCTTATATTTATATCATTCACCACTATATTAAAACAAACAAATAATTATGGATTTACCATTTTAATTGATTGTAGATTATTCTAGAATTATTAAATATTAGTAGCTATTCAGTAAACTCTAAAAATCATAATCCATGAAGTGTAGGAATTAAATAAATATTTACGAATGTTGATTTAATATACTCAATTAGATCTCACAATTATAGAAAATCAAGACTTCAATAACCTTTCAACTATAAAATAAAATTAGAATGAAAGAAGACAACTCACAAAAAGAAATAAAATTGCGACCAAAAATAAATATGCTAGGAGAAGACTACATGACTCGTGACCCACTTGGTGGAAGAAAAAGCATATGTGGGAGAAAAGCTATAGGGCTCGTAGCCCCTTACTACCCCCTTTGGGTTTCTTTGGGCTGCTTTTGCAACATACAATGTTCCCCCTTTTATAGGAATGAGTTTCCTATTTTCTAAAAGAAAAACCTTTCTAGAATTACGCAACTACTAAATAAAAAAAAGTAAGTTTTTCTTGCCTAAATAAACTAACAAAAATAGAAGATTAAAAAAATTGGAGTTTCCAAAATTTCTATTCCCAAATATTAGGAATAAATCAATATATTTGCAAATCTTCCATACTTCCAAATTCGATCTCACTTTTCCTTGACTCCACGTGCAAATAGAAGAAAATATGCAACTTTGTCCTTCAAACAAATCTTGCAATTATTTTCGAGATTCATGTGCCCATGTGCTAACGAAAGAGTATTATTTTCTATTTTTCCATTCCTTACATATATGCTCTAAATTATATCCTTTTCCTACACTTTCTTTCATATGCCTCCTCTATAAATTCTAACATATCAATTATCTTAAAATATAATAATTAGTGTAATAATTATAAAAAAAATAAAGCAAAATCAATCGTAAATATTGCACTGATTTATGCCCTATCAAGTTATTGAGAACGTACCTGGCTGAGTGCCTATATTGAGTACATATAACATGTTTGTATGGTGAATTTCATAGGAGCTTAGGGTTGTAAAAACCCTAATTTCCTTGTAAAGAGATTACTGATAATCCTTTGAGATTATAGGGATTGCAGTCAAAAATCTCTAAGAGATTTAATATAATGTTGATTAAGGAAAGTTAAAGTTGGCAAAGAGGCTTCCTGCGTTATCGAGAGTGACTACCGAGATATGTTTCCTTATTGAAAGAGATTTTCTCAGTTCATATCCAATAGGAAGGTTTAAATTTTCCAAGGATTTACTTCCTTAATCGATGGCTTCAACTTGCACTTATCATATAATGGATTGAATTACGCTTAAGGTAATGGGATGCATCTGTCGAGGGGTGGAACAATCGAGAAGCATGGGTGCCAAGAGCTGGGATGATCGAGAGGTCAGGAGTAACAGGCTTCTCGAGAGGGTAGGATTGAGGGGGTTGAAAGGAGCACTCGACTAAAGGAACATTCAATTGGGAGACCGTGAGTATGTTCGGTCGCTTATAGTGGTATGGCTAATGGGCTTAGGTAGTTTCAATTTTTTGGTAATAGACCATTGGACTATGTACCATTATTTATCTCTCACTCCTGAGACTAGTTCAAAGGAATAACATTAGAAATAGAGTTGAGATAATGAGGATTGTGTAACTCGAAAAGATACGGAGTGAAAACAGTTTTGTATAACCAGAATGGGCACGAAAGTGGAACCAACACGAGAGTGGAGCATTAAATACGATATGTATCACCTTGATATTCACAAATCTTTTGGTACATCCCTCTTTTAAAGCTGTCTTAAGATTAGTTTAAACTATTGTGACTTTTGCTTTTCGTTGCTCTACTTTTACCAATTGGAAAATTAGGGTTTTGAAATTGTTGAGAGAGGGACCTATGTAAGAAATTCCAATAACCAAGGGCTCTAGTCCATGTAGTCATCAAGCGACTAGAAAAAATAAGAGCGTGATGACAATGAAAGAGTTGCAAGCTACATCAAAAGACATGAACTTAGGTGATCATTTCAGGTTAAGGTTGCCCACAATGAAAAAAAGGGCAAAATAGACGTTGGAAGGGTGTGTTCCCATGTATAGGGAGTATGTAGGGTATGTATGGGTAACTTACTTGGGGCCTTTAGCTATAGTTTTAAGGGTTTGAATGTATTTTCGACACTGGTGATTCCTAGTACATGCCAGTTAATAGTGGTGTGGTAAGTTTATTGAGTTTTTGTCATCTAAGATTTGAGTTTGGAATTTTTTCCTTAGTATTTTGTTTGAGGAATTGTGTCATGAGAATCCCATGGAAGGTTTGTAGTGTATCCAAACTAGGTTGGAATCGAAGTAGAAGTTCTTTTATAACGAGACTCTCGATAGGTCATGGATGAACAATTTTTTTTGTCGAATTCGTGAATAAGGATTTGGTGCTGGTGTTACCAAGGGCTGGCCGGAGCCTGCTATGTGGTTGAAGGTACCTACATCTTCCAAGCATTTTGGTTTTGTTAGATCAGTTGGCAAATTCTACATGGCAATAGGTAGTGTTGTCTGGGTAGAGGCCTCGATTGAAGATGAAAAGTTAAAATTGGTCGGCTATTTACTAAATGAGCAGTTGCAAATCTAGAGGCAATTTATGCTAGAGAAGAGGGCTCAAAGGCTTGCTAATGTTATTGATTTTGCCAAGAGTGATAATCTCGATTGGGATACATCCCTAAAGTCAATGAGGGCCTAAGCTCAGTCAAGGAAAGGGTTCGAGGATGAAGGAAGTGTAACTTTGAGGACTTATTCTCAAACTACATACCAAGGAAAAAGAAGCAATTGATCTGGATATCAAGTAGTGAGGAAGCCCGAAAGGATGATAAGTTAGGATTGATAGGCATAAGCATCCTAGCATCTAAGGATTCAGTTCTCTTATTATTGGGTACTAAAGAGAAGGAGACTGAAGTAGGGACTTCTTATGGAAGGTTGTCAGGTTTACTCGCTATTGTGAATGTAAAGGTGGATGAGGAGAGAGAGACTACATTAGATGAAGGGGCAAGTGATGTTTTCCTACTTGCTACCCTTACTCTTAAAGGAAAGAGAAGCAAGTTGTTATCCCCTACCGCTGGTGTCGAGGGGGTCGGTGCTGTCAATGAGTCACTTTTGACCACTCTTTTGGCTATTGAAGGCCATAAGGTGTCTGGCACTAAGACAAGAGCTTCTGAGTTTGAGGAAGAGGTCATGGTGGCGAGAATTAAATTGGTCTCTTCAAGCGACCTTTTGGAGTATTTGTTTATGGGAAAGGGCAAAAGGGTGATTTCAGTGCAAACAACCTCTCTTCTCCCTATCTTGGTTCTGTCATTTGACTAAACAAAGCATTTAAAGGAAATAGGAAACGGTGCTATGAGCTATAGCGATAACTATTTTTGTTATTCGAATATTACTAAAGTGAGGAGAGCTGGATTGCTACTGGGTAAAGCCAGAGTTGAATCGCTCTCGGTGGAATAGGGTGATGAGGTGGTGGTGTTTCTCTTGATCTAGGTATGTTTTTCCTTTTAAAGTTTATGTTAACTCATCATTTTCATTGTCATCAATGTATTTTGTTTCTCATTCACAGGCCATTGCTATGGCTAAGTTCCAAAGAGTAAGAAAGGAACAATTAGTAGATCAATTGAAGGGTTAGTTGGAGGGTTTCAGAGAGGAGATTTGTTGACTTCGAACTGAGAGGGCCCAAGAGGATGTAGAGAAAATGAAGGCAACTTCTATTGGCCTACAAAAAAAAGGAAAAAATGGTAGAGTTGTTGCAAGCTAACCTGGACTAATCGTATCAAGTTACCGATGTAGCCATTGAAGAGGGTGAGGAGTTGAGAGATCTCCTTAGAATAAGCATGTGACATCAAGAAAAGGTCAAAGAAGCAAAAAAAAAATAAAAATGGGCCCCACCACCACCACCTACACTTTCCCTTCTTCTTTTTCTTTCTTTTTCTTCTTCTTTTCTCTTTCTCTTTCTTCCCCTGCTCCCGACTCTCTCTTTTCATGCCTGTGTTCGTCTCTTCACTCTCTAGTTCAATCTCCCACCAAACTTCAATAAATTTTCAATTTAATTGCACCCACCAACCATCAATTCTTCAAATGATTCTTGGAATGAAGGATTGAAGGGAGAAAACCTAGGAATTTGCTTGAATGGAGAAAAATTAAGGTCTTGAAACCCAAACCCCAAAACGCAATTCGACTACAAAATGAAGGTAATTCCTTACCCTAAATCTTGGATTTTACTTCTTTATTATCATATTTAAATGTATTGTAGAGATTTGATGGAAATCTCTTAGGAAAGACAAACCTAGAAATTTCGTGAATAGTGAAATTAGGAGAAAGGAACTGAAAACTTGCATTGATTTCTCATAAAGAGGTTGAAGGTCCATATCACCTTTGTCTTGTTCAATGTACTAAATGAACATCTTGTTGCCGGTCATTGTTTTAATGTGGTTGTGTCTTCATATTATGATTATCAAGTATTCTTGCCCATTTGGAGGTAGCCGGTCATTGTTTTAATGTGGAGGTAGCTAACCATAAAGTTGGTATCTTCATTTTGTTGTATAAATATGGTGTCTTAATTTTCTTTTAGAGTAAGAACTTCTCTTCTTGCTTAATCCTAAGCTATGGACGATACCTCTCAATTTTTAGTTTTACTCAATAGATTCAATTGTAAATGTTTGGTCTTTTTTTTTTTTTATAACTTCTTAGTTGAGTTTTCAAAGTTGAAAATGTGAAATAAATTATGAAGAATAGTTTCTTTGAGATAGTTGCTATTTCAGTTGCTATTAATACTTTCGTCGAAAGTTTTAACTATGACTCTCTTGAAAGTTCTAAGTTATATGATGTGATATTCACATATCTCTATATTTGCCTTATTAACTTTTGTTCATGCTGTGGAAAAATAGTAGTTTGTTTTAATCTAATGTAATCTTCTTTTATTGGAGTTTGTGGACTCATGGAAAAGGATCTAAAAGATAGATGGGATGCTGGGGTTTAAATAAAATTGGGGAAAATTTGTAAACCTTTGAATTTAAGAAGAAATGACTCAAAAATTGCTATTGCTGGTTTAGGACAATCCCTTGGAGACTTGAAAGGAGTCATTTTGGAGTAATTCTGGAAATAGGGAGTGAATACCCTCCCTAGAGATGAGTGGATGGTTATGTGTATATAAATGAGTAAACTGTTTTCAGTTATGATTTATAAATTGAGTTCTAAAATGAATTTGCAAATGGAATTAAAATTATTTTGTGATTGTGGTATGCTTAAAATGAAAATTTGAAATGTCCACGACTCTTGAACTTGATTATTGGATTTTTGCACCATGTTACTTTGGGATACTCATGTAATTGTGAAATATTGCTCTACCTTATATTTGAGCATGCATTGATTGATAAATTGAGTTTGGTAATATGGTGCTGGGAAAAATGACTATAGTCTGAGTCTTGCCACGGACCAGACCATTGTGGCGTCGTGGCTAAAGTTGTTTTATTTAGCTTGGTGGTAGGTGGGATGGAGAACCTCCTCAGGCTGCCGAATAATGTGGTAACACCCCATGAAGCTTCGCGCCAACGCCAAGGTGGAGGGGATTTTATGAAAATTATGGAAAACCCCTTGGCGGATCCTACCAACGGCCATTGGTAGGAGATTGTTTTCGGTAAACCCCAAAATTGTGAAAAAATGAGATTTGATTGATTGAATTGATTATATGAGTCATGATGGATCAATATGAATGATTTTATGAGAATGAATTTTGTTATTGCATTAAATGATATTTGATATATGCACTTGGCATCACCACCCTCACCCCTCATTTATATGTCGCATACCATTGCACTCGACTCATTGGATATTTAAAATACTTACCCCCTCTTAAATCCTTTTCAGAGGACGTGTAGGGAGACGATGTCCACTATTACAGATTGGAGGATTATTTTTGCTGATTTGTATTGGTATTTAGTAGTGTAAAATTTTTGGGAATTTTAAAACATAGAACCATGGAAAGAAAGTTCTGTACATCTCATACCGGGCAGATTTTACTAATACTGGTTGAGTTATTCGGCAAGTATTGGTAAAATCCGATGATTATGATTTGGGACTTCATTATTTTCATTGAACTGTTTTTGAAAAAATGTTTTATCTTGTACTGGGACATTTGGATTGAAATATTAAATCTACAACTATGATTTGAGTCTTCTTTCATTTTGATTTGAAATATCTTTGGAATGTTTTATTTGTACTGAGAATTGTGGATTGGCTGGGATGGCCACACTGCATGCATGTATGTACAAGAACTCCCTTCCTAAATGAGTGTGCCGACACATGCTGGTATGTACAGGGATGGACCAGATGGGTCCTTTGCATGTGGGTTGTATATATGATTTTTTTTATTTGAGGGACTTGTGTATGAGAAGATTTATTGTACAATTGGAATGTCTTGCGCTGTCTCGGTATATGGGGAGGTCATGCCCGTATGCTGAGATAATGCGGTGATTGTTACGTGCTCGACGGGTGAATCGAGGCATGACAAAACAAAACAGGTCGGCTAGCTATCGAGAAGCTTTTGCAAGAACAATAGTTGATTTATGAATGCAATGCCGAGAGCTTTATAATAGGTTGCGTGAGGCTGAGAACACTATCTGATACTTAAGGAGTGGCTCGGCTGATGAAGCTGATGTTGGCAGCTTGGATAGGATGGGCCTAAGCTCCGATGGTGCTCTTAAAAAAGGTTGTTCTGAAGAAGTCATTGCTGCTTGTTCATGTATAGATACTTTTTGGACTAATTTCACTAACTTGCGACAAAGGCCCCTACTCCCCCTCTCCTTAATCTGCTATTATTATTATACTTCTCTTTGGTACTTCTATGTAATACAAATATCTTTTAGAACAAGAGAACTTTTTTAGGTCTATTTTCTCATTTATGACCTCTTACTTTGTCAATATGTGGTTTTGCTAATCAATTATTCTTTGTGTTGAGTCAACCAAGAATGGTGAAGTTAAAATGCAGTAGGTATCCCCACTTGGTATGAATGAACTTATAATAATAGTTAGTGATATAACAGATTTAATGTTGAGAGAGTAAGTATGAGGAAGGTGTTATCAGTAGTGATTGAGGGGGGCTGAACCTCAAATAGTATGCTGAGACAACATCTCTAACATGAGCCATATTCATCATTGATAGGGCATCTGGCTCACACCGTGCTTTAAACCATGTGTCTTGTTGAGCTATCTAGGGGTATTGTAGTTAGAGCGTGTCCGTGGCGTAACTCCAAGAGGCAATGATACAATACATTGAGATACTATAAGGATATTGCATCTTGACAGTAGCTATATTTTGATCGGATAAAAAACTGTGTTGAAATTGTTATGATTTTAATAATATGTTTTGCATGGATATACATTTATATATATAACTTTGACACTCCATCTTCACCTCACTTGTTAATTACCTGTCACGGATTTCTCACTCACTGAGTATTTGATTATATTCAATTCTCAATATTTTTAAATCTATACAGAGTTGGTAATTAGAGAGACACGTTGACTTATTTCAACATACGTAAATCCCATAGACCATCGCTAAAAACATATTACGGTATGGAAATTCCACTGTATCTTTGAGGATATTAGTTGATCATGTCGGAATGATTGTATGAAACCAAGAAACTTTCATTTGTAGAATATATATATATATGATGACTTTTGTATTTT
The DNA here is from genome assembly GCA_033439265.1 of Dillenia suffruticosa. Lineage (NCBI taxonomy): Eukaryota > Viridiplantae > Streptophyta > Magnoliopsida > Dilleniales > Dilleniaceae > Dillenia > Dillenia suffruticosa. Next base: position 19,623,668 of record JAVTVX010000015.1, on the reverse strand, counting down.
AAATACTAATAAAATATTTGAAACTAAAATTTTGAATAACCTTGTGTTACCTTAAGGATACGTGGTGGGATTGGGCCAGTGTCTGAGGTAACGGGTGACTGTTCACAGCCTCTGGATTACGGATCGGGGCATGACAGTTTTCTTGGTATCAGAGCCAGGTTGGTTAAGCGCTGAGTTTTATGAAGAATTTCAAAATTTTCTAAGTTTTGTTTTCAAGTCCTCAATATTTTGAAATAAAATTGAAAGTTTTCTTATAGTCATAAAATCTCTAAAGATGATTTTAGGCAAATGAGTTCTTTTCATTTAAGGGGTTAGATACTCCATATCTAGCCCAATTCTTTATCTATATATGATAGAGATTCTTTCATTCAGAACCATGCCTCCTAGACGTAGCATGAGGCAGACTCGTGGAGTTACACTTGCTACTCCAGAGGTTGCGTCGTCTTCACACACTCCTCCTCCAGTACCACCTCAGCCGGTTCCGATAGCTGAAATTCCGACACCTCCGCTAGATGTCTTGAGACAGTGGCACGAGTGGTGGAGCACTTACGGGGTACGGATACAGCCCTCACTATCATCTATGACAGTTCCTACTCTAGCTATAACGACACCTACCCCAACTGCCCCTATTTCTTCAGTGCCTACCCTAAGCGACAACACGATTCCGACACTCTGTCGCATCCACAAGTTGACCCAGTTGGTCAAGGAGGCTCGGTTGTTGGGTTATACCGATTTTAGCGGATCCAGTGATGCTACGGCAGCAAAGCATTGGGTTAACTGGATCGGCCGTATACTGATAGATCTGGGGCTAGAAGACGAGTTGAAACTGAGAGTTATAGTGTGATTACTTGATGGTGATCTCTCGTCTGGTGGGAGACCGTGGTTGATGACTCTACAGAGAGGTTGGGGAGACTTTGTACGAGAGTTTGATGAGAGGTACTTTACAGAGTACCAGCAGGATCAGAAGAGGGTGGAGTTTCTTCATCGAGGGGCAAGATCGGTGTCTGAGTTCGAGGCAGAATTGAGGAGATTTGCCACTTTTGTTCCTGACCTGGCCATACAAAGACAGTTACGGTTCAAGTTTGAGGACGGATTCAACTTGAACATCAAGAAATACATGTCGGTGACAAAAAACCACTCTTTCAAGGAGGTCTTGGAGTTGGCCTACTGCACTAAGGAGATAGTACAGGCTAAGAATATGCAAAGGGAGAGCTGAGACCAAAAAAGGAAGAGGATAGGATTTCAGTCTGGTTAAAGTTCGAAGAAGGGCCGGAGTCAGGGCCCTCAGAGATACGCCTCTCCCAGGGGCCACACCCTCAAAATTCTAGAGCCCTCGCCCCTAGTACCGGATCGGTGAGTTAGTTTGTTGGGCCGAAGAAGCCCCTATGCCGCAATTGTGGCAAGACACATTCAGGATTCTATAGAGAATTTGCAAAATGCTACCTGTGTAGGAAACTGTGACATATTCATAGCACTTGTCCAGATTTGGGATTTGGGGGCAAGCCAAGTCAGAGCTGCCCAAGTGGTCCACGCGAGAGTCAGCCGAGAGCACCTGCCCCATTAGTTCTTACTGCTACACGGACTGTGGCTGGGAGCAACATCGTATCTGTTCCTCAGTGACAGTAGCAGAGGACTCTGGCTCGCATCTTTGCAATGATGCACGAGGACACACAAGCCAATCCTAAAGTGATTACCGGTAATCCTTCGTTAGACTCTCCCGTATAAGTTTATCTCCTAATAGTTATTTTGAGGTATGACATACTATGATGGCTCATGTAATCTCGACAGCCGAGACGCTGGAAGCCTCAATCCTTTTGATATATATGTATGTATATATATGATCTTATGTTGACTTCTTGAGTAAATAAGAGTTAATGATTCTCTTTTATTTAAATTCGCCATTACATACGATGAAATTCGTTGGAGTTTACGTATGAGTTTTGATAGACATTGAGTCAAATTATTCATATGTGAGCACGCAGTTTGCTTAGTACCTTAATAGACAACTCTCTCCATTGCTCGAGGAGATATTGGTTATCATACTATTGGGCGAACAGTTGATCCGAAATTCTGTTTACTGGGACTGCAAGATATGGATTGGGGAGGTGATTTTAGAGGCAAATCTTATACCTCTCAACATATCTGATTTTGATGTCATCTTAGGGATGGACTAGCTGAGTTCCCACAGAGCCGCTGTTGATTGTTTCACTAAAGTAATAGAGTTCTGAAGGTCGGGACAACCATTACTGATATTTGTGGGAGAGAGATGAGTACTACCCTGATGTGTTATTTTAGTACCAGAGGCTAAGTAGTTGGTACACCGAGAATGTACAGCCTACCTTGCCCATGTATTAGAACAAAGGTAGAAGGCCCAAGGCTTGATAAAGTCCCAGTGGTGCAAGTGTTTACTGATGTGTTCCCTAAAGAGCTACCGGGACTACCTTCAGTTCAGGAGTTTGATTTTAAGATAGATATAGCTCCTAGGATAGTACTGATTTCTATTCTGGCATACAAAATGACATCAGCTGAGTTGAGAGAGCTAAAGGTCCAGCTGCAAGAATTATTGGATAGGGGTTAATTCGACCAAACACTTTGCCTTGGGGTGTTTTGGTACTATTTGTAAAGAAGAAAGACGGCTCTTTCAAACTCTGCATAGATTACCGTCAATTGAACAGAGTAACCGTCAAGAATTGGTATCCGCTACCATGTATCGATGATCTGTTTGATCAACTTCAGGGTACCCAAGTTTTCTCAAAGTTTGACCTTAGATTTGGATATCATCAATTACAGATCAAGGATGAGGATGTGCCCAAGACTGCTTTCTGTACTAGATATGGCCACTTTGAATTTCTGGTCATGCTGTTTGGGTTGACAAATGCCCCAACCGTGTTCATGGACTTGATGAACCGGGTACTCTATAATTTTCTTGACCAATTTATCATAGTATTCATAGACGACATACTTGTCTACTCACGGAGTGATGAGGAGTCCCAACACCTACGTGCTGTATTGTAAACACTCTGCAAGAAGGAGTTATATGCCAAGTACTCTAAGTATGAGTTTTGGCTCAGACAGATTGGGTTCTTATGGCATGTTTCTGTGAAGGGTATTTTCATTGATCTATAGAAGGTTGAGGCCATCATAAAGTGGGAGAAGCCGCAAACAGTTACTGAGGTCAGGAGTTTTCTTGGACTGGCAGGATATTATCAGAGATTTATAGAAGGATTCTCTAGGATTGCATCTCCATTGAATAACTTGACTCGTAAGGGCATCAAATTTGTTTGGGATGACCATTGTGAGGCGAGTTTTTGGGAGGTCAAACAACGATTGACATCGGCATCGATTCTAGCCCTTCCCACCAACGGCTGGGAGTTTGTAGTGTTCAGTGATGCCAGCCTGACACAATTGACACAGGAACCCATGAAGTCTGATTATTTTGTTGATATATAGGCGAGCCAAACCCTCCAGCGAATAGCTACTATGAATGGGTAGAAAATGTGCGGACTTGGTGAGTCTATCAACAATCACTTAAAGAGTAGCATGTCGTACTGGATTCCGTGGAAGTCCCACAACAAAATCCATCGTGATGTGTTCCCAGTTCCACTTAGGAATGGGAAGGGGTTGTAGTATTCCGACTGGCCGCTGATGCTGGGCCTTCACCTGTTGGCAGACCAAACATTTGGCTACATATTTAGTGACCTCCCATTTCATCCTGGCCCATCAATAACTTCCTTTGATAGTCCAATACATCTTGATACTATCTGGATGAATTGTATAGGCAAAAGAGTAGACTTCCTCAAGTATAGACCTCCTTAAGTATAGCCCCCCGAAGATTGCCATTTTACTTCGAGGTTTTGGCCGAAACTACAGGAGGCCATGGGTACCAGACTATACTTTAGCGTTGCTTTCCACCCCCAGACAGATGGTCAGTCAGAGAGGACCGTCTAGACGTTAGAGGACATGCTGAGGGTATGTATGATGGATTTCAGAGGTAGTTAGGAGTAACACCTCCCATTGGTGGAGTTCGCGTACAACAACAGTTACCAAGCCAGTATTGGGATGCCACCATACAAGGCCTTGTATGGTAGAAAGTGTAGGACACCATTATGCTGGGACAAGGTCGGAGAAAGATGACTCAATAGTGTTGAGCTGATTGAGGAGACTCGAGAGAAGGTGAAGGTCATCCGTGCTTGGATGAAAGCTGCTTAAGATAGACAGAAGAGTTATGCTGGTAGGCGGCATAGACCTCTTGAGTTCGATAAGGGAGAAATGGTCTTTTTACAGGTATCTCCTTGGAAGGGAGTGATATGATTCAGACAGCAGGGGAAACTCAACTCCAGATACATTGGATCATTCTGAATTCTGAAAAGGATCGGAAGGGTAGCTTACAGATTAGATCTGCAAACTGAACTTGCATGTATTTACGACATATTCCATGTCTCCGTGTTGAGGAAATATTTACCAGATTCCTCTCATGTGCTAAAACCTCCACCAGTAGAGCTAAGAGATGACTTGAGCTTTACTCTTCAGCCTGTGGCTATACTTGATAGGAAGACTAGGAAGCTGAGAAGCAAAGAGGTGCCCCTAGTCCGAGTTTTTTGGAGGAGTGATCAAGTCGAGGAGCAGATTTGGAAACTGGAGAATACAATGAGGAGACAGTACCTTGAGCTTTTCGATGTATAGTTGCGAGGACAAAACTTTTTATTAGGGGGTTAGAAATTATAATACCGTTTTTCGTTAACTGTATATCATGTACCACTTCTCATGGTTCTATATATATATATATATATTGAATATCCTTTTGAGTCATCTAAAATGAAATTTTAATTTTCTATTATTTACTTTGAGGTTTCCCTCAAAATTGGTGAAACCGAAAATTTTATCAATAAACCGAAAATTCTCTCGGCAAGCGTGGGCAAGGCCTAAAGACGTCAAAAATGGCTAAAACAAGGCCTACACAATTAAATAGAGATATTTAAATGAAATTTCACATATTTAAGAAATTTCGAACAAAATTTCATAGGAACCAAAAATACAATTTGTTAAAAGTCATGAGTCTAAATGCAACTAAGGAAAGTTGAGGGACTTGATTGCAAACCACTCAAGGATGGACAATTGGAGCCAAATGATTTGTCAAGAGGGTAGCAAGTTTGGTTAGTGACCACCTAAGCTCATTTCACCAAGGAGAAATCTCATTGGTTGAACAATATTTGCATGAATTCTCATTGGTTGGTCAAAAACCCCTCTCTTTGTGCTTGGAATCCATCATGAATGAATTTGACACAAAGAAGGTGCATGAAGGTGGCTTGTAAGCAATCTTGCATGGGAGAAAGATTTAGGATAAGTGTAGAGTAAAGATCTTACATGAAAATGGATCAATGAACAAAATTTTTGCTACGTTTGCATAAATGAGTTGTTTGAAGTATTGGACCTCATTTTCTTCTCAACATTCACCCTCTTGGTTGTGAGTTCTAGTGTAGGAAGTGAGAATTTCTTGTATTCATCCAAGCACTTGAGGTTTTGAAGAGGTAAGGAAAATCTTTGGTTTATAGGATTTTAATTGTTTAGATAGTATTAGTATGATGTAAAGGTTTTTTTTTTATATTTATATTAATGTATATGTGTTTGCAAGTAGTGGCAATCAAGTGCTAAAGGATGGTATTGATGATGAATAATTGGATGTCAAGATCTTATTAAAGAGGTAATACATTCTTCTTTGAGTATACATTGGATTAAATTGGTTCCATGAAATAGGTTTGTTCAAAAAAGCTAGCATGGTTAGCAAATTGTAGTAATTCCATGATATCTTATTCTATAATGATCGAAATTTAGATTGGTTTATTTCTGGTAAAACTAGACTCCCTAAGTTTTAAAATAAGGTACAGCATGAAAATTTCCATTAAGAATGTGATTTATAGTGATTTTGGAAAAGGACAGCAAAATGACACATTTTGTTTTTCATCCTTTGTACATGGTCAATATGTTGTATAATTTTTTAAAAACCCTTCTGTACAAATTTAGAGAAACTTAAACATCAAATTTTAGCTCTCAGTCTTATCTTTAAAATGAGCTAAAATTCACTTGAATCGAAATAGTATGCTGGAGGTTATGGTATTTTTACTGAAACTGTGCAGAGTATAATTTAGAACTGGAACTAAAGCCAAAATGAAATTTTATTAAATTCTACACTTAGAATTAAAGGAAATACTGAACATGAAAGTTGTAGAGTTATCTCTTGTCTTTTAGAAGAACTTGGAATCATATAAATCGTAGATATATATACTGAGATATGAATTTTCTACCAAAATTATGTAAATTTAGTCATATAAGTACGAACTATATTAAAGATAGATTTTTATAAATTCGTGCAATAGGAATTTGGAGATGAATTGAGCATGAAAAATGTAGATATATGTCTTAACTTTAATTAGCAATTTTGAATCATTTGAATCCGATTTATATAGAGAAAGTTATGATATTTTGTTTGGGATTGCGCAAGAGTAAAACTAAAAAATTTGAAATTTTATTAAAAGAAATAGGGGGATTGACATATATATATGTTATTATTTTAGGAGTAGACAACTATACTATACTAGAGAGGTAACTCAGTTGAGGATCGAGGTTTTAGGGGAGTGGAGTACCCTTCTTGTACAAGTGAGTGGGTTTTACTATTGGCATGTAGTTAATGAGAAAAACCATATTTTATCGTTTTTAAAGCAAGATTTGTGAAATGATTGTAAAATGGCTTTGGTAACATACTTTGTGATAAATGGAGTGTCCCAAAATTTCAAAATATGCATCCATGAATTTTGATGAAAAATATATGTGCCATGTTTTAAATCATGAAATATACTTTGATGATATATGCAATAGTATACTATATTGGATTTTCATGATTTTCTTCGACATATATGGCACAATTGGTTTATTGATGATTTTGATGTGAGACTAAGTACTTGGGCATTAGTACATGAATCTCCTTGATCGTAGATCGGGGATATGATATGATAGCAGACACGTCTCGTATGCTATAGCAAACCTGTCTCATTATATAGATTATCGCACGTTTACGATGTCTCGAGATGCAAACACTCCATATGGTTAGGTGGCGTGCATACGATACTATGTTTCAAACTAGCCAAGTTGAACCAAAAGGGATGGACTGAATGACGTTTCAGTCTAGCACTTGGGGAGGCGTGACACCAATACCATGGTTTTGGGGTTGTTTTTCATTTACATACAAAAACCCCTTGGTGGCTTGTCATTGGTTGAAGTAAACCTTTGCCAAGAACATGATTTGTCATGACCCTATGATTTATGATATAAGATTTTTTATGCATATGCTTAGATTGGATGGAAAATTATGTTGAAATTGCTATAATTTTATAATATGTCTTGCATGGATATACATACATATATATATATATATATATATATATGACTTTGACACTCCATCCTCACCTTACTTATTAATTACCTGTCATGAATTTCTTACTCACTGAGTATTTGATTATACTCATCTCTCAATATTTTTATATCAATACAGAGATAGTCATTGAGAGACACGTTGATTTATTTCGACATACGTAGTATCGGAGACTGTTTATGGTAATTATCTTCCGCTGTATTTTGAGGATATTAGTTGATCATGTTGGGTTGACTGTATGAAACCAATGAACTTTCATTTGTACAATATATACTGAGAATATAAATAAACAGTTAAATGATAACAAAAGAATAATTATGAAGATTAATAGATAAATAGATAAATGAACCAAAATAAATGATAGACAAATAATAGATAAAATAATTGATAGATAATAATAATAATAATAACGACCAATAAATAAATAAAGTAATAATAGAGAAATGAAATAAGAACCAGAGGCAATGGGATCCTTGGGAGGCAGAGCCGACCGCTAATCACCACTTTATACAAACAAATAAGATAAATGGTTAGTAAGGCGGCTTAACCGGTCAAACAAAGATAAATACAAAGATAAATAGAGAAAGAGGAAATTTTATTGAATAAAGAAAAGATTACAAGGATAAAAGGACTTATATAATAAAAGTCCTTGATTTCCAAGAACTAAGAGGGGCTTATAAAAGTAAGGAGACTCTCAAATGTCACTCTCTCCTTTCCTTCTCTAGAGGCCCTCTAGGATGCTCTCCCTTTAGTTCAAGAAAAGATGGTTTTGTCTAAACTAGGGGTCTCCTTTTATAGAATTTTTTGGGAGTTCCTGTTACTATACGGATGAATAGTGCATTTTATAACATAGGTGAACAGCACCGTATATATGAATAGTTTCAAATAGTACCGTATGAACAATACCGTATATATGAATAGTATTTTTATAGAGATCGTACTAAATACAGTTAATGATACTGATTTCTTTACAAGATGATTTTACTAAATAGACTTATCAGTTTTGAGGTAACCGATTGACCTTTAACAATGTTTTATCAGTTTTATGATAACTGATTAACCACAATTGTATCAATATTATTGGAGATGCCCTTTCAGGTTTTCATCCCAAGTTTATGCTCTAATGTTTGCATAGGTTGTTCTTTCGGGTTTTTAACTTATCGAGCTGATAGCTAATTTTGCATGAGGAAAGATAATCCATCTAGCTATTTTTCAAGACTTTTTTCTTTCTTCTTTTTTTTTTATAGATGTTTTAAAACATCAAAGTCGTCTATGTCATCCCTGTAGAGGATAACTGTTTGTTCAGACTCTCAATCTGAGGTGTTAATTTTGGAAGATAATCCCTGCTCACTATGGAGTATCTACTCCATGATCTGGAGATACTCTTCCTTGGTTTTTGCTACAGCCAGAAGGGCTTGAGCATGGGATTTTTGTGCTAAGAATGTTGAATCGGAAGGATTAGGGTTTATAAGTCCTTTGGTTTTTAGCCAATCGGAGACGGCTGGTTTTAGGATTTTATCAAGGATATTGAAGGAATTCCACCATTTAATTTTAAATTTTCTAATAAGAATGGCAGTTCTATTGCAATTTTTGGCATAATCCAAGTACCATTGGCTAACCCAAGGTACAAAGAATTTTGCACAAAATAAACATAGAGGTGAGAATTTCTTTTCAACCTCTGAGGGTTTATAAAGGGTTTTGAAGAGATCAAATAATTCTTTTACCTTAGGAATAAGAATATCAGGCAAAAAACCAAGGAATCTCCACCAGTATGGAAATCAAGCTGGATATTTATTTATGTGAGTTTTTTCATGGAAATAAAACAACCATGTGTGAGTTTGTTTATGATTTTGAATAAGAAATGTATTATACCAAGCTTGAATATAGTCCCAATAAGAATAAATAGGACAAAATTCTATTTTGGTTTGGAGTTTTGCTGGGAAGGTTTTAGGTTTGGAAAGTTCCTGCCCCCAATCAGAAAGATGAAGAATTTTTAAAATTTTACAAGTTGAATAAGAGGGGAATGATTGTTCTGAAGAGAACTTAAAGTGCTTGAATTCAGCACTCCACGTCAATTCTAAAATAGTTTGATAATAATCAATTGTTTTGGATAAATCTGTCGGTTGATAAAACTAATCTTTCAAAAAATATCCTTCCATTGTCTGGAAAGGATTTTTATGGAAAAATCCGTCATCAACTGTCAAAATATTTTGTGTAAACGGTTTTTCCAGAAAGCTTGATGATTTTAAAGATTTTGTTTTTTCTAATCAAGAGTATATGATCAGTGGTGGTCAAAAAATTATTTTGAGAAAGGGTTTTAGAGAATAAATTTTCTCATTTCTCAGTTTTAGAAATTAGTTTAGAAGTTTTACCTGATTCATGGGTCGGAATGAGGCTTAAAGTATTTTTTAAAGTTTTGAATAGCTCTGGACTCTAGAGATCTAGTTTTTCTGGAATAGATTAGGCCCATTTTTGGATTAGAGAAAGTGTGTCGTTTGATTGGGCCTCCATTTTAAATGGGGTTGTGTCTTGGGCTTTAGCCCTCTTTTCTGCCTTTTTTTCGTCTATTATAATCTCATACCAAGATTTTACTAGTTTTGCAGAAGAGAGAGATTTTACTGAGGATTTCTCCTCATTGGCTTTGGCTTTACCTTTCCCTGATATTTTGCAGGGCATTTTATCTACACAAAATAGAACAAAATAAAACAAGATTAGGTGTTTAAAAGGCATAATCTTTCATTTAGAGTTCTATAAGCTAGATCCTCATTTTATTGTTTTCAATATCTGCATAAAGAATGTTACGATGCGCCCATCACCTTTCATGTTTTAGTTGTTCTTTTAAGACCCTGATTTCAGCTTTTAGTCGATGCATTTTATTCCTCATTTCAGACAATGTGCTCCAATAAGTCATCTGCAAAAGAGGTCATAGCAGTTTAGAAAATCAGGTAAGGAATTATTATCACTTTAATATATTCAATGTCAAAATCAAATATAGAAAATGTGGCTTACCAGCATGCAAAAATTTGTTTAGAAACAATGTTTTGAACATCCTTTTGTAAAATTTCTTTTGCAGATTTACAATCAATACGTAATAAAAATTTTTGATTTAATAAATCAATTTGAAATTTTGTAATGCATAAAACAATTGACAAAATTTTCTTTTTATGGTAGAATAGTTTTTCTGGGTTTGATTCCAGTAACCAGAAGTGTATTGGAGTACGACTTCTTTGTTATCCTAGATTTGTTTTAAGATTCCTCCGTATCCTAGATCACTAGCATTTGTTTCAACAATTTTATGGAGGCTAGGATTGGCAATATGAAGATATGAAATTTCTAATATCTATTTTTTAATGAGTCGGACAATTTTAGTATGTTCGTCTGTCCAAGATTTAGAATTTTTCTTTAATCTGTTATGAATAGATTGTACAATTTTGTTGATATTTAGAAAAAAATCTAAGACATAATTTAGACTTCCTAAAAATTTCTAAAGTTGAGTTTTATCAAGAATTTTGTCTGGAAATTTGTTTGCAAATTCCAGAGATCTCTTAATTGGTTTTATGGTTCCACAGGTTATGTGGTGACCTAAAAACCTTATTTTTTTTTGAACAAAGATATCGTTTTAGCCGATAAGATTAGGCCATTTTTTTATAGACATAGAAGAATATTTTGAGATTTTTGAAGTGTTGTTCTATTGATGATGAGAATATAAACACATCATCAATGTACACAATACAGAATTCTAAATATGAATTGAATATATCATTCATAATTCTCTGAAATTTCGAAAGTGTATTTTTTAAACCAAATGGCATTCATTTGTAATGCCCAAATGGAATAGTAAACGCCATTTTTATATCTGTCTTTGGGATGAATTTGGATTTGCCAAATCCTAATTTTATATCGAATTTAGAGAATATGTTGGTGGATTTTAGTGTTTGCAATAGATCTTTTTTATTGGAGATTTGATATCTGATCCATTTTAAAGTTTTATTTAGAGGTTTATACTTTGTGACCAATCTTAGGGTTTCTCTTTCTATTTTTAAGGCATTGTTTACATAGAAAGCTGCACAAATCCATGTAGATCTAGATTTTGAAATTAATCCATTGGATTCAAGGTCTTGAATTTCTTTTTTACAATATTGTTCTAATTCAGCATTCATCTGAATTAGTCTGGTTTTGGTGAAAATATCACGTTCATCAAATCTTCTTACATATGGTAGGTAGACCATATGTTACTTTCTATCCCAGAAGGCATTAGGAAGATCAGAATAGATTTCTTTTTCTATTGTTTTCTAAAAATTAGAGATTTTTTGTTTTATGGATTTATTTTGCAACTGTTATTCAGTCCTTTGAAGATCAAGATCAATGTTCTATTTTAAATGTAATATGTCAAATTATTTTTTCTGTATTAAAAGATTTGTTGATATAATACCATAAAAAAATATATATATAATAATAATAAAAAAAAAAAAAAATTTCGGGATTGGGGCTAAAAAGCCCCAATCCCTCTTTTTCCCTCTCTCCCAATCTCTCTCTTTCTCTCTCTCTCTCTCTCTCTCTCTCTCTCTCTCTCCTTTTTCTCTCTTTCTCCTCTCCCTTCCCCCACCCACTGTGGCTACTCCACCTCCCTCCCGCGAGCACGCCATTGCGCAGATCCGCCCTCCCGCGAGTGCTGCCACCTCGAGCCATTGCGAGCCTTGCGTGCGATCTCCCGCAAGCCAGCGCGTGACCCAACACGAGCCAGCGTGCGACCCAGCGCGATCCAGCGCGCTACCCAGCTCGCGACCCAGCGCGAGCCCTAGCCCGTGAGCGGGCCAGCCCACCGCGGCCCAAGGCCCAGTCCAACCGTGGCCCACTACAACCCTCGAAGCCCGCTGCGGCCAGCAAGCCGGGCTGAGAGCCCGCGAACCACAGCGGGCCAGCCCGTTAGCCCGCCAACCCACCGGCCCGCGAGCCCGTGACGGCCCGCGAGCCCGCGACCAGCTTTCCCCTTCGAGAGCTCACCTACATCTTCTGTACTGCAGGTTTTAGACCAACCCGACGGGCGAATGACAGCTAGGTCTGAAACCCGAGGAACTCTAGGTGAGAGAAACGCACTCACTTCACAGTGTGAATAAATTTTCCCTTATTAGGGTTTTATTTGATATAAAATTTAATAATTTAATTAGGTTTGTCTTTTGGAGAGTCGCTGAAAAGTAGGGAGTGACCACCCTCCCTAAATAAGTGAGTGGGACTCAAATCTCTTGCATAAAATAGTAAAACGTGTTTTCTGCCGTGTTTTCGATAAAACATGTTTTGATATCATTCGTTTGACGTATGATGTTAAATTTAAAATTTGTTTTGTGATTATTGGAGTGTCTCGAATTAAATTTACAATGATTATGCATCCATGGTTTGAAATAAAACAATAATTGTGTCATTACTTGAAAATGTATAAATTTCATTTTATACCGTTGCATTGATATATTGTTTTGAAATGAATTGATGAGACGTATTTGCACGTAAATTTAAAATGTTTTTGATGAACTACGTGGGTTGGATGCCCACTAGTTATGCGATGATGTGATGATACTTGTGGGACGTTGTGCCCTGGGACGTTGTGCCCTTGTGATACTATGATGATTCCATAGCTACGAAGAGCGTTTGTAGAGGCACGGGTTGCCCGGATACGCTTCTGCAGGAGGTATCCGCAAACGTCATTTATTTTAAAGGCTATAGGCGCGGCCGGTTGGACCCACGTAGGGGGAGGACGTGTGTGATGCCACTGTCTAGCACCGGACGGGGTCCTATACACGTTGATGAGTTGGCCCCAGCGAACTCATGGGCAACGTCGGGGTAGAGAGCGTTTTAAAGTCTATATATAATAAAACCCCTGATGCGCCTATCCTTGGTCTCAGTTGACCTTTGCCAGGATTATTTTTGGCTCGCTCTGATGTTACTTGATTTTAAATGGATGCATACATGCTTACTATCGTGTGATTGATTTAAAGGATTTTAAATTGTTAAATATATCATGTTTTGCCGCGAAATGTAAATTTTTATTTCGAATGATATTATTTGACACTCCAATTGTTCACCCATGCTATTTATGCTTGATATTATCCCCCTTACTCACTGAGTATCTTCCCATGATACTCATCCTCTCTTTTCCTTCCTTAGACAGGTTTATTGTGATAGAGCGATGTTACAGGCTCTAGAGCGGATTTGGTGTTCACGACGGTAAGATTTATTTTAAATAGAAATATGAACTTTTAATTTAGTTTCGACCCCGCGAGATCTTGACATTAAGATCCGTAGTTGGCCGTGTACTTATTTTGGGATGACTGTATAATTTAATTCTCACATTTCCTTTGCATTGAGGCGATTGTACGTATTTGAGTGTTATTTGGGAAAATTATTGTATCTTTCATAAAATTTAAGTCCACTCAGTGTGGCGGCTGTTCATGCTCTAATTGGGTAGGACAGTAAAGGTCTGTAGCTAGGACTGCTAGAAACTTGTAGCCTTGCGTTGTCATGGATGCTGGCGGTGGTGTTTGTTGATTTTGGAGAGGCCGGGATGGCTATTTATTTAAATTATGGATTGATTTTGATTATACAGGTTTAATTGTACACGGGAAACCTCCGATTTATGGGAAGGTTCTGCTCGATTTTCTATAAAAATACAGCCGGCATCCAAGGGCAACGGGCGGATGTTCACGATCCCGGTTGGGGCGTGACAGTTGAGTTCTCATAGATAGAAGCGGTTTTTATTAAATTTAAACTTTTAGTTTTAGGAGGTTCTAGAAATGGAAAAAAGAGTTTTTCTTTGTTGGTTTTAGATTTAATTCCATTATAGTCAATCTTATAAAGGGTAATAAGATTGATAAATGGAGTTCCTAGTATCCCTGTTTGTCGGATATCAGAAATTAGGATGAAAGTTGTTTTAATCATGAATCTTTCATTTTGGATTCTTGCATCCATTTTGGCAATTATGTTCATTTTGAAACTATTTACCGCAGATAGTATTTCACTAGTTTCTTCATGAAATCTTTTTAGAATGAGATCCATTTTTATGCAATTTAAGTCAGCTCCAGTATCGAATAGGGTGACCGTATCAATTTTAAAACTTTCAGATAATACTACGGTGATTTTTATAAGGTATTTTCTAGAAGTGATTTCCTTTAAAACAAATAAGATTTCTTCAGGAAGGGTTTTATTGGATGTTTCAAGATGTTGGATGGTCTGAGAATCCAAAAGATTCTCATCTGAATTTTCTTCGTCACTGCTGGAATCAGTAACTACATCTTTGGCTTTTATTTGAGATAATAAGATTGAAATGATTTTAGAATCTTCCTCTTGCTTATGCTTTAATTTTTTTAATTCTTTTTTAATTGTTTTTATTTCTTCTGGCAATTCTGGGATGGTTGCAGAAGATTTTTTATTGAATTTCTTTTTACTTAGTATGAAAGTATGATTGTACATTCCAGTATTAGTATGAGGAGTACTAGAAGGATTTTCAAAACTTCCTTCTAGAGTTGTTTTAGTTGATCCAAACATTTTCTTTGGATTTTCGGATTGTTTATATTTTGAATGGCTTCCAAAATTAGGTTTTGTTCTCTCGTTATCATGTTTATATGATTTAAATTTGAAGAGTCATAATCAAATTCGGTTTTATTGAAACTACTTATGAGTTCATTAATTTGAGAATTATTAGTAAAGGTTTCTGAACTGATTGTATCAGTGTCAGAGCAGTCACTAATAAAATTGAGATTTCATTTACAATTTCTTCATTTAGGTGAAGTTCTCTAATGTTTTTGGATACTCTGCAATATTTGGAATTGTGTCATTTTCTTTCATATATTTAAAACATATTATATTTTTTAATGATTTTGAGATTGAAAGTTTTTCTTCCTTTTTATATTGCTTTGTTTTACGGGATTTCTTATAAAGTTTCTTATAATAATTCTCTTTATGTTTTTTTAGGGTTTAAATTTCTTATAATATTCTTTTTTAGAATATTTGTTGGAATGTTTTTTACTGCATTCTCCATTGCGGGCTTTATATATATTAAGATCAAAATGATCACAAAATGATCCTAATTCTTTTTGGGTTTTCTTCATTTCCCATTTTAAATATTTTTGAAGTTTTAAATCTTGATAGATTTTAAGACATTCCTTTTGTATGAAACTGACCAATTCACCATAAGTGAACTGATCATATGGAATAATATGATTGCCAAAAGTGTCACGACTGGTATTTCGTATTTTCTCCCCTGATAAACTTGGAAGTCCGCAAGGAATTTTTCTTTCCAAAATAGTTGGTTAAAGTCTTCACAGAGCTAGAAAGGTTGTTTTATACCATTGGAAGTCACTGAGTTTTTTACATCGGAGGTTGGATAATAAATCCGTGTTTTTATCTTTTAGATGGAATGAGTCGCTGATGAAATGAAGTGATATAGTAAATATGAGAGTTGCGACAGCATCTTGAATTGGTTCACCTACATGATTTAAAATTGATTCACCTTCTTCACCAATTTGAATTGCATTTAGAATTCTCAATTGTTATTCTTTAGTGAGATAAAAATCTCACCATCCTTTTAATTGGCCAGAAAATCCTACGATAAGGAATTTTGCGACTATTTTATCGGTTATTGCTTGTTGTGTTTTATAGGCATTGGATGCCATAGTCATTTGTTGTAATATATTCAAGATTTGATATTCACTCATTCCATCTATATTCCATACATAGATAGAATTAGCGTTGTATTTTGGTTGAATCAATATTTCGGGTTGATTACCGATTTCTAATTCAGATAATTTGGTTTTAAAATATTCAGATTTGGGAGTTTTCCAAAGAAGTTTATTTATTTCAAAATTTTATTCCTGAAATGCTTCTTCTCCATTCTCATCTAACTCAGATGAAAGGATTTTATTTAGGACTGTAATATTCTGATTTACAGATTGAGGAGTGTAACACCAAGCTTAAAAAAAAAAAAAAAAAAAAAAAAAAAAAAAAAAAAACAATATTTGGAGACGCAGCGTTTTGGGACAAAACGCTGCGTCCCCAATTGGGGATTAGGGTTAAAACCCTAACCCCCTTTCTCTCTCTCTCTCTCTCTCTCTCTCTCTCTCTCTTTCTCTCTCCCCGACGTTCCCTCTCCTGCGGCTGTTCGCCTTCTCCCGCGGCCGTTCGGCTTCCTCCGCCACAGCCACCGCCGCCGCCGCCATTCTTCTTCTTCTTCTTCTTCTTCTTCTTCTTCTTCTTCTTCCCTCTCGCGATCTCCCACGATCGCTCTCTCTCCGCCTCGCCGCACACCGCCGCGAGCCTCCGCGCGCACTACCTTCCGCCACCACACGCGACTGCAGGGCCTTCTGCAGCGCGATCTCCCAGCAACAGCACTAGCCCAGACCGCAAGCGCGAGCGCAGGAGCGCAGGAGCGCAGGAGCGCAGGAGCGCAGGAGCGCGCGAGCGAGCAGGCGCGCGAGCAGGGCGCGCGAGCAGGCGCGCGAGCAGGCGCGCGAGCAGGCGCGCGAGCAGGCGCGCGAGCAGGCGCGCGAGCAGAGTGCGCGCAGAGAGCGCGAGCAGAGCGCGCGAGCGCGCAGGGGCGCGCAGCAGCGCGCGAGCGCGCACGAGCCAGCGTGCGAGCGCGCACGAGCCAGCGCAGCGCACGGGCGTGCTCCAGCACACGGGCGAGCATCAGTCCGCGAGCCACTGTCGGCCCGCAGGCCCGCCAGCCTGCAGGCCCATTAGCCACAGGCCCATCAGCAGCAAGCCCACGGGCCCACCAGGCCCGACAGCCCGTCCAAGCCCACGGGCCCACCAGGCCCGACAGCCCGTCCAAGCCCACAGGTCCAGTACGGCCCGCGGCCCAGTTCAGCCCATCGGCCTGCCAGCCCGCTGGCCCGCAGACCAGCGAGCCCGCTAGCTGTAGCCCACGAGCCCAGTCCGGCCCGTGGCCCACGAGCCCGCGACGGCCCGTGACGGCCCACGAGCCCGTGACAACCCACGAATCTCCACGCAGGTAAATGACTTAGGGTTTTGTTTCGGATCTGTGTTTAGATCTAACAAATGAACCTTGTTTTGATAGGAAACCCTACAGACTTTGGAGTGACCGAAGCGACTTTCGGACGAGACTCGGCGCTTCGAGAAAACCCTAGGTGAGGAGATTTCGACTCTAATTGATAAATTGGATGAATCTATGATTGAATCTAAGATGAAAGGTGTTGTATATGTTTAGAGTGTAAGTGGAATGCGAATAGAATACAGTTTATAAAATGATTATATATGAATTTAAGGTTAAGTATAGAATGTTACAGAAATTTGATGATCTGATTTAGGTTGATCTTTTGGAGACTCGAGCGGTCAGATCCGATTTGGCTTGTCAGTAGGGAGTGACTTCCCTCCCGTAGAACAGTGAGTAGGACTTTGACATTCGCTATTGATTGAAAACCATGTTTCAAAAATATCATTTAAATGACATGTTTCTGCAAAATGTATGATTGTTATGACTTTCCAATATTTGATGAAATGTTTTGTGACCTTTGGAGTGTCTTAACTGCTGACCTTATTGATATGCATCCATGAGTTTTGATAAACGTATATTGTGCCACATTTTCGACATATTGATATGTTTTAAATGCTTTCACTGCATTGGCACATGGTTTTAAATGGATTTACTTACACATTTGGGCTATATGCCCGGCCGACTTTACGATATTATGTTTTGGGCTGTATGCCCGGCCGACTTTACGATATTATGTTTTGGGCTGTATGCCCGGCCGACTTTATGATATTATGCATTGGGCTGTATGCCCGGCCGACGTTATGATATTATGCATGGGGCTATATGCCCGGCCGACTGGTGATGGGATGCATGGGGCTACGTGCCCGGCCGATTTGATATTGTGATCCGTAGCTACGAAGGACATCTGGTAGAGGCACCCCTTGTGTCCGGATACGCTTCGGCCGGAGGTATCCGCCAGATTGTCGTGTGTATGGGTGTCCCAGGTTGACCCTCATCGGAGAGGACGTTGAGTACGGCTCCGTCTAGCACCAGGCGGGGGCACCATACACGGCCGACTAGTTATATGTACACTATATATTTTTTTACAGACTAGTTGGGGTAGTCTGTGGCCAACATTGGGGCAGAGAACCATTCTTTAATACTTGCATTTGAAAAAACCCCCAATGCGCCGTCCTTGGTCGAGGTAGACCATTGCCGGGAATACTTCATTGGCCGGTTCTTCATGACATTGATGTAAAATTTTAGGATGCATATCTTGCTTTCTGATGTGTGCGTATTATATATGATTTTGAAATAACATGATTGGTTTGCACACTGTGGATATTTTCTTATCTTATGCTTTGACACTCCAAATTCACCTCGATATTGATAGCATGATGTCAATCCCCTCACTTACTGAGTATCCTCCCATAGATACTCATCCCTCACTTTCTTTCCCACAGGATTAGTGTTGGATCGAGGAGATACCACTGGGATTGGGTATGGATATTTTCCATCTCTTCCGCTATGATGATTGGTGATATTATTATGTATTGGAGGTTTTAGATTGACCAATGTATTTATATAAATTTTCTGGGATGACTGTATAAATTATGGACTTTATTTCGCGGAACTCGCGTGTTGATTATTTCGTTGCATTGAGGCATTTGTAAATATTTAAAAATAACTTGGGAATTTATTTTATATATGCGTAGAATTTAAGTCCGCTCGGTGTGGCGGCTGCTCATGCTCTAGTTGGGCATGACAGTAGAGGTCTGTTGCTAGGACTGTTAGAAACTTTATAGCCTTGCGTTGTTCTGGATGTTGGCTGTGGATATTGTTGATTTTGGAGAGGCCGGGATGGCCAATTGTTTATTTGTACTGGATGAATGTCATATACAGGTGAAATTGTACATGGGAAACCTCCGATTTATGGGGAGGTTCTGCCCGATTTTCTGTAAAAATCCAGCCGGCATCCAGGGACAACGGGCGGCTGTTCACGATCCCGGTTCGGGGCGTGACAAGGAGTGTCAGGGACAACTGGATTGGATTGTCCTGAAAATGACCCGATTTTATTGAGTTGGAGTTTTATAGCTTCCAAGAGTTCTTGCTTATTGGTTTTGATTTCTTGGTTTGCTAGATTCGAAATTTGATAGGGTTTGAAAATAGGGTTTTTGGACTTTTTAATTTTTTCTATTTTATTAGAATCAATGGGTTCTTGAGTCTGCTGAGATTTTTCGATTTTGGAAAATTGTTTTCCAGTTGTGTGTAAATGTATATCTGTATAATTATTTTGAATGATGATATTTTTTCAGTTTACAAAATCATTTTCTTGGGGTTTTTTATAAGGATTAACCTCAACCTTTTCTGTACCAACTGGAATCTTGATCGTTCGAAGAGGTAGGTGATCAGACTCGATATTTTCACCATCTTTGATTTCCCATTAAGGTTTTTTATTTCTTTTTGTGATAGAATTTATTGTTTTAAATGGATATTTAATTTTATATTTTTCTTGAATTTTAAAGAAGTTTTCTCCAAAAGTTTTAAAAAACCAATTTCTTTTTTCTCTGTTTTCATCAGAGTAGAAATCCTTTTCCAAATAATTTTTTTTTATTTCAAAATTATCTTAAGTTTTAGAAACATTATTTTTTATGAAAATATTAAATTTTGTCAAAATCTCATTCTCATCATATGTTTTATCAACACCATTTTCTTTTTTTAAAATGTTTAATTCATTCTCTCTACCAATATTTTCTATTATAACTGAAGGTGTTGGAGAGATTGGTTCTGAATCAATTTGGTTTTGTTCTTCTATTTGAGAATGTGTATGGACCGGTTATGGGATTATTTTTCTCAAATCTATGTTTCTAAGAGAGGTTATTGGAATATCTGAGATCAAATACCTCGAAAGTTTTATTGGGATTTTATCATGAATATTTATGACGGGCGGTAATTTTGAAATTCTTCCCAGATTTATATATTCGGAGGATATCGTCGATGTATCCGAAAACTTAGAATTATAAAATGCTCTATCGAAACTTATTTTTACATTACCATATTATATTATGTTATTTGTTTTATTCTGGTACTTGGTCCTGGAATATCATTGTTTATTTTTGGTTGAACTGTTCCTTTCAGCATCCAATCTTCTGGAAGGGTTATTTCTTCCCATCTGATAGGTTTTGGAATGACCAAGTTGGATCTCGTGATATCGGTTTGGAGAAGAAGAGTTTCTCATTTTTTGTGTTGGATTTTATGTTTTGAGCCAAATGCTGTTGTCATGGTTTTATAATGTATTTTATATATTAGAGTGACCGGAATTGATCACTCCATCATATCATAATTATGTATTTTAACTTGTAAAATCAAGAATTTTAATATATTTTTATCATTCAAAGAAATTATAAGGTTTGGGAAACAGTCGAAGGAAACCGGACCCTTACATAGACTGGATTCAACAGTTCCTAATAAAAAATCTAAGAAGTTATTATGTCTCGTATCCCTAAGAGTTACCAGAGTAAAAGTGTTTAAACCTTCTCTGGTTAATGGTCTAAAACCGATTTGGACTAATCCGATATGGACATATTTATATTATTTGGACATATGTTGTTCTAAGAATTTTTTGAAAATTAGTTGTATAGTTTCAAAAGATTTTAAAAGTTGGATATCTATTTTTTCAGTTTTAATGGAGTAATCTGTTTTAAAGAAATTTATTTTGAATGTTTTGTATATTTGGTCTATACTTATTTTGAGTATCTCCTATTCATCTATTTCTTTTTCAAAATTTTCGATTATTATTTTTCACTGTTTATTATATTTTTAGTTCTTGAAAGACTTGACATAGAACTTGAAAAGTTAGTAGTTCTATAGAATATAGGATTTATCGTTTTGATTCTATACTACAAATCCAAATATATACCTACAGAATACTGTGATATCCAATGGCCTCACTGACCCTCTTGGGTTTTACTTTGCCTGAACCACCGGTGTCTAAAGAATTCGATATATATTTAGATCTGAAGTTTAGAATTTCAAATAATTTAATCTATACTCTGTATAATACTATCCCCTGTGACTCTGATACCAAGAAGCCCCAAGACCATGGGGGGATAGTTTTATACAGAGTATAGATTAAATTATTTGAAATTCTAAACTTTAGATCTGATTATATACCGAGTACAGAAAATATTGAGGCTAGTCCTTATAAAAAACCCAAAAAAAATAACTCTGTAAACTTAAAAAATATTATCATTCAAAATAATTATACAAATGTACATTTATATATAATTGGAAAACAATTTTCCAAAATCGAAAAATCTCAGAAGATTCAAGAACCCACTGAATCTAATAAAATAGAAAAAATTAAAAAGTTTAAAAACCCTATTTTCAAACTTTATCAAATTTCGAACCAAACAAACCAAGAAATAAAAAACAATAAGCAAGAATTCTTGGAAGCTATAAAACTCCAACTCAGTAAAATCGGGTCATCTTCAGGACAATCCAATCCAGTTGTCCCTGACACTCCTCAATCTGTAAATCAGGATATTACAGTCCTAAGTAAAACCCTTTCATCCAAGTTAGATGAGGATGAAGAAGAAGGTTTCCAGGAACAAAATCCTGAAATAAACAAATTTTTTTGGAAAACTCCCAAGTCCGAATATGTTAAAACCAAATTATCAGAATTGGAAATCAGTAATCAACTTGAAATACTTGTCCAACCAAAATACAACACTAATTCTATCTATGTATGGAATATAGATGGAATGAGTGAATATCAAATCTTGAATATATTACAACAAATGACTATGGCATTCAATGCCGATAAAACCCAACAAGGAACAATCGATAAAACAGTCACAGAACTCCTTATCGTAGGATTTTCTGGTCAATTAAAAGGATGGTGGGATTTTCATCTCACTAAAGAATAACAATTGGGAATTCTAAATGCAATTCAAATTGGTGAAGAAGGTGAACCAATTTTAAATCATTTAGGAGAACTAATTCAAAATGTTGTCGCAACCCTCATATTTACTATCTCGTTTCATTTCATCAACGACTCATCCCATCTAAAAGATAAAAATACCGATTTATTATCCAACTTCCGATATAAAAAACTCAGTGACTTCCAATGGTATAAAACAACCTTTCTATCTAGGGTCATACTCAGAGAAGACTCTAACCAAACTTCTGGAAAGAAAAATTTATTGTTGGACTTCTAACTTTATTGGGGGAGAAAGTAAGGGATTCCATTCGGGACACTTTTGGTAATCATATTATTCCATATGATCAGCTCACTTATGGTGAATTGGTCAGTTTCACACAAAAGAAATGTGTTAAAATCTGTCACGATTTAAATCTTCAAAAACGTTTAAAATGGGAAATGAAGAAAACCAAAAAGAAATTATGATCATTTTGTAATCAATTTGATCTTAATAAATATAAAGCCTGCAATGGAGAATGCAGTAAAAAACAATCCAAAAAATATTATAAAAAAGAATATTCCAAGAAATTTAAACCCTGTAAAAAATATAAAGAGGATTATTATAAGAAACCTTATAAGAAATCCCGCAAAACGAAGCAATATAAAAATGAAGAAAAACCTTCAAGTTCAAAACCATTAAAAGATATAATATGTTTCAAATGTGGAAGAAAATGACACACTTCCAAATATTGCAGAGTATCCAAAAAGATTAGAGAACTTCACCTAGATAAAGAAATTCTAAATAAAATCTCAATTTTATTAGTAGACAGCTTTGACACTGATACAATCAGTTTAGAAACCTCTACTAGTAATCTTCAAATTGATGAACTCATAAGCAGTTCCAATAAAATAGAATATGATTTCGACTTTCAAATTCAAATCATATAAATATGATAACCAGAGCATAAAGCCTAATTCTGAAAGCCATTCAACATATAAACAATCTGAAAATCTAGAGAAAATGTTTGGATCAACTAAAACAATTTCTAGAAGAAAGTTCTGAAAATCCTTCTAGTAGTCCTCATACTAATACTAGAATGTACAATTTTACTTCCATACTAAGTAAAAAGAAATTCAATAGAAAATCTTTTGCAACCATTCCAGAATTACAAGAAAAAATAAAAACAATCAAAAAAGAATTAAAAGAATTAAAGCATATGTAAGAGGAAGATTCTAAAACCTTTTCAATCTTATTATTTCAAATAAAAGCCAAAGATATAGTTACTGATTCTAGCAGTGACGAAGAAAATTCGGATGAGCATCCTTTAGATTTTTAGACCATCCAACATCTCAAAAAATCCAATAAAACGCTTCCTGAAGAAATCTTATTTGTTCTAAAGGAAATCACTTCCAAAAAATACCTTATAAAAATCACTCTAGTATTATCTGAAAGTTTTAAAATTGATACGGTCGTCCTATTCGATACCTGAGCTAACTTAAACTGTATAAAAGCAGATCTCATTCTAAAAATATTTCATGAAAAAACTAATGAAAAACTATCTGCGTCAAATAGTTCTAAAATAAACATAATTGCCAAAATGGATGCAAGAATCCAAAATGAAAGATTCATGATTAAAACAACTTTCGTCCTAGTTTCTGATATCTGACAAACAGTGATTCTAGGAACTCTCTTTATCAATCTTATTACCCCTTATAAGATTGAATATAATGGAATTAAATCTAAAACCAACAAAGAAAAACTCTTTTTTTCATTTCTAGAACCTCCTAAAACTATAAGCTTAAATTTAATAAAAATCGCTTCTATCCCTGAAAACTTAATAAATCTTTTAATACAGAAAAAACAATTCGACATATTATATTTAAAACAGAACATTGATCTTCAAAGGATTGAACAACAATTGGAAACTAAATCCGTAAAACAAAAAATCTCTGATTTTCAGAAAACAATCGAAAAAGAAATCTGTTCTGATCTTCCTAATGCCTTTTGAGATAAAAAGCAACATATGATCGACCTACCATATGAAAAAGGATTTGATAAAAGTGATATTCCTACCAAAGTCAGACCAATTCAGATAAATGCTGAATTAGAACAATATTGTAAAAAATAAATTCAAGACCTTGAATCCAAGAGATTAATTTCAAAATCTAGATCTCCATTGAGTATTGCAGCAAGGTTGGTCATAAACTATAAACCTCTAAATGAAGTTTTAAAATAGATCAGATATCCAATCCCCAATAAAAAAGATTTATTGCAAAAACTAAACTCCGCCAACATATTCTCTAAATTCGATATGAAATCAGGATTTTAACAGATCCAAATTCATCCCAAAAACAGATATAAAACGACGTTTACTATTTTATTTGGGCAAAACGAATGGAATTTTATGCCATTTGGTTTAAAAAAATACACCTTCAAAATTTTAGAGAATTATGAATGATATATTCAATTCATATTCAGAATTCTGTATTGTGTACATCGATAATGTGCTTATATTCTCATCATCAATAGAACAACACTTCAAAAATCTCAAAATATTTTTCTTTGTCTGTAAAAAGAATGGCCTAGTCTTATCGGCTAAAAAGATATCTTTATTCCAAACAAAAATAAAGTTTTTAGGTCACTACATAACTTGTGAAACCATAAAACCAATTGAAAGATCTCAGAACTTTGGAAACAAATTTCCAGACAAAATTCTTGATAAAACTCAATTTCAGAGATTTCTAAACTATGTCCTAGATTTTTTCCCAAATATCAACAAAATTGCATAATCTCTTCATAATAGATTGAAGAAAAACCCTAAATCTTGGATAAACGAACATACTAAAACTGTTTGACTATTAAAAAACAGATATCGAAAATTCTTTGTCTTCATATTGCCAATCCTAACCTCCCTAAAATTGTTGAAACAGATGCTAGTGATATAAGATATAGAGGAATCTTAAAAAAAAAATCTAGGATAACAAAGAAGTCATAGTCCAATACACTTTTGGTCACTGAAATCAAACCCGGAAAAACTATTCCACCATAAAAAAGGAAATTTTGTCAATTGTTTTATGTATTACAAAATTTCAAAGTGATTTGTTAAATCAAAAATTTTTATTACGCATTGATTGTAAATTTGCAAAAGAAATTTTGCAAAAGGATGTATAAACAAATTTTTGTACGCTGGCAAGCCATATTATCTATATTTGATTTTGATATTGAATATATTAAAGGTGATAATAATTTCCTACCTGATTTTTTAAATAGAGAATTTTTACAGAATAGATAAAACCGCTATGATCTCTTTTACAAATGGCTTATTGGAGCACATTGTCTGAAATGAGAAATAAAATCCACCAACTAAAAGTTGAAATCAGGGTCTTAAAAGAACAACTAAAACATGAAAGGTGATGGGCGCATCGTAACATTCTCTATACAAATATTGAAAACAATAAAATCAGGATCTGGCTTATAGAGTTCATAATAAAAGATTATGCCTTTTAAACACCTAATCTTGTTCCATTTTGTTCTATTTTGTGTAGATAAAATGCCCCACAAAATATTAGGGAAAGGCAAAGCCAAAGCCAAAGAGGAGGAATTCTCAGTAAAATCTCTCTCTTCTGCAAAACCAGTAAAATCTCGGTATGAGATTGTAATGGACGAAAAAGAGGCAGAAAAGAGGGCTCAAGCCCAAAACACAACCCCATTTAAAATAGAGGCCCAATCAAACGACATGCTTTCTCTCATCCAAAAATGGGCCGAATCTAGTTTAGAAAAATCTGATCTCTGGAGCCTAGAGTTATTCAAAACTTTAAAAAATACTTTAAGCCTCATTCCGACCCATGAATCAGGTAAAACGTCTAAACTAGTTTCTAAAACCGAGAAAGGAGAAAATTCATCTTCTAACACAAAATATTTTGACAGTTGATGACGGATTTTTCTATAAAGATCCTTTCCAAACAATGGAAGGATATTTTTTGAAAGATTGGTTTTATCAACTGACGGATTTATTCAAAACAATTGATTATTATCAAACTATTCTGGAATTAACGGGGAGTGCTGAATTCAAGCACTTTAAGTTCTCTTTAGAGCAATCATTCCCCTCTTATTCAACTTGTAAAATTTTGAAATTTCTCCATCCTTCTAATTGGAGGCAGGAACTTTCCAAATCTAAAACCTTCCCAGCAATACTCCAAATCAAAATTGAATTTTGTCCTATTTATTTTTATTAGGAATATATTCAAATTTGGTATAATACATTTCTCATTCAAAATCATAAACGAACCCACACATAGTTGTTTTATTTCTATGGAAAAACGCACATAAATAAATATCCAGCTTGGTTTCCACACTGGTGGAAATTCTTTGATTCTTTGCCTGATATCCTTATTCCGGAGGTAAAAGAATCATTTGATCTCTTCAAAACCCTTTATAAACTCTTAGAGGTTGAAAAGAAATTTTCACCTCTATGTTTATTTTGTGCAAAATTCTTTGTACTTTGGGTTAGCCAATGGTACTTGGATTATACCAAAAATTCCAATGGAACTACCATTCTTATTAGAAAATTTAAAGTTAAATTGTGGAATTCCTTCAATATCACTGATAAAATCCTAAAACTAGTTGTTTCCGAATGGCTAAAAACCAAAGGACTCATAAACCCTAGTCCTTCCGATTCAACCTTCTTAGCACCAAAATCTCATGCTCAAGCCCTTCTGGCCACAGCAAAAACCAAGGAAGAGTATCTCCATATCATGGTGCAGCTATTCCACAGTGAGCAGGGATCATCTTCCAAAACTAACACCTTAGATTCAAAGTCCAAACAAACAGTTATTCTCGACAGGGACGACATGGATGACTTTGATGTTTTAAAACATCTATAAAAAAAAAAGAAAAGAAAAAGAAAAAAGTCTTGAAAAATAGTTAGATGGGTTATCTTTACTCATACAAAATTGGCTATCAGCTTGATAGATTGAAAACCTGAAAGGGCAACCTATGCAAAAAATTTGAGCATAAACTTGGGATGAAAACTCAAAAAGGCATCTCCAACAACATTGATAAAATTATGACCAATCAATTATCCTAAAACTGATAAAAAATTGTTAAAGATCAATTGGTTATCTCAAAACTGATAAGTCTATTTAGTAAAACCATCTTGTAAAGTAATGAGTGTCATTCGCTGTATTTGGTGCAATCTCTGTAAAAACCTATTCATGTATACGTTACTGTTCATACGATACTATTTGGTACTATTCATGTATACGATACTGTTCACCCATGTTGTAATAGTAAAATATATTGTTTATCCGTATAGTAACAGGAACTCCCAAAAAATTCTATAAAAAGAGACCCCTAGTTTAGGCAAAACCATCTTTTCTTGAACTAAAGGGAGAGCATCCTAGAGGGTCTCTAGAGAAGGAAATGAGAGAGTGACCTTTGAGAGTCCCCTCACTATTATAAACCTCACTTAGTTCTTGAAGATCAAGGACTTTTATTATGTAAGTCCTTTTATCCTTGTAATCTTTTCTTTATTTAATAAAATTTTCTCTTTCTCTATTTATCTTTGTATTTATCTCTGTTTGGCTGGCTAAGCCACCTTACTAACCTTTTATCTTATCTGTTTGTATAAATTAGTGATTATGGTTGGCTCTACCGCCCAAAGATCCCATATTTAATATTTTTTTGTATTTCCAAAGTATGGCAATTAGCAGTCAGCTCTACCGCTTAAGGATCCCATTGCCTCTGGTTCTTATTTCATTCATTTCTCTGTTATTACTTTATTTATTTATTTATTGGTCATTATTATTATTATTATTATTATTATTATCAATTATCATTTATTTTGGCTCATTTATCTATTTATCTATTACTCTTCATAATTATTCTTTTGTTATTATTTAACTATTTATTCATATCCTCAAGTTCCAGGGGCTTCTTATTCTGGGTTTGATTCCAGTAACCAAAAGTGTATTAGACTATGACTTTTTTGTTATCCTGGATTTCTTTTTAGATTCTTCCGGATTATAGATCACTAGCATCTATTTCAACCATTTTAGGGAGGCTAGAATTGACAATATGAAGACATGGAATTTCCAATATCTGTTTTTTAATGAGTTGGACGGTTTTAATATGTTCGTCTGTCCAAGATTTAGGGTTTTTCTTTAATCTGTTATGAAAAGGTTATGCAATTTTATTGATATTTGGGAAAAAATCTAGAATATAGTTTAGATTTCCTAAAAATCTTTGAAATTGAGTTTTATCAAGAATTTTGTTTGGAAATTTGTTTGCAAATTTCAGATATATTTCAATTAGTTTTATGGTTCCACAGGTTATGTGGTGACCTAGAAACCTTATTCTTGTTTGAAACAAAGATATCTTTTTAACCGATAAGCCATTCTTTTTACAAATATAGAAGAATGTTTTGAGATTTTTGAAGTGTTGTTCTATTGATGATGAGAATATAGGCACATCATCGATGTACACAATACATAATTCTAAATATGAATTGAATATATCATTCATAATTCTCTAAAATTCTGAAAGTGAATTTTTTAAAGCAAATGGCATAACATTCCATTCGTATTGCCCAAATGGAACAGTAAACACCGTTTTATATTTATCTTTGGGATGAATTTGGATCTGCCAAAATCCTTTTCATATCGAATTTAGAGAATATGTTGGCGGAGTTAAGTTTTTGCAATAAATTTTTTTTATTGGGGATTGTATATATAATCCATTTTAAAGATTCATTTAGAGATTTATAATTTATGACCAACCTTGGGATTCCTCTTTTGATTTCTGAGGCCTTGTTTACATAGAAAGTTATACAACTCCATGGAGATCTAGATTTTGAAATTAATCCCTTGGATTCAAGGTTTTGAATTTCTTTTTTACAATATTGTTCTAATTCATCATTCATCTGAATTGGTCTAATTTTGGTGGAAATATCACGTTCCTCAAATCCTTTTTCATATGGTAGGTCGACCATATGTTGTTTTCTATCCCAGAAGGCATTAGGAAGATCAGAGCAGATTTATTTTTCGATTGTTTTATGAAAATCAGAGTTTTTTTGTTTTACGGATTTAGTTTGCAACTGTTGTTCAATCTTTTGAAAATCAACGTTCTGTTTTAAATGTAATATGTCAAATTGTTTTTTCTGTATTAAAAGATTTATTGAGTTCTCATTGATAGAATCGGCTTTTATTAAATTTAAGATTATATATATATATATATATTTGAGGACTTTGTATTTTAAATACTAATAAAATATTTGTAACTGAAATTTTGATTAGTCTTGCATTATCTTGAGAATACGTGGTGGGGCTGGGTTGGTGTCCGAGATAACAGGCGACTGTTCATGGCTTTTGGATCACGGATCGGGACGTGACACCAGCCGGTAGGGTTTGGGCTGTGTGCTGATGCAGGATGATCAAGTCATTGCATACGCCTTTAGACAGTTGAAGAAATATGAGCTGAACTATCCGACTCACGATCTCGAGTTGGTAGCCATAGTCTTTGCATTGAAAATATGGCGACATTATCTCTATGGGGTGACGTGCTGAGTGTACACAGATCATAAGAGCCTAAAGTACTTATTCACATAGAAGGAGCTTAATCTGAGACAGAGGAGATGGTTGGAGTTTTTCAAACATTATGATCTTGTCATAGACTATCATCCTAGCAAGGCCAACGCAATTGTGGATGCTCTAAGCCACAAGTCATTATCTTCCTCATCGTTTGAGAGTGCCTACCTCTTTTGTCTCATGGGACTCCACTCATTGGGAGTCAGTCTGGCCAATGATGAGCATGGTACACTTCTAGCTAGATTCGAGATGAGGTCAACTCTACTTGACCACATTCGAGAGCTCCAGGGTTCATATAAGGAACTCCAAGGTATTATTGAGAAAATCCGCAGGGGAGACGGTAGGGATTTTATAGTTCAGAAGTATGGACTCTTGGTATTCAGGGAGCAGGTCTGCGTTCCCGCTGATGGCAATCTTCAGAGGGCTATACCTGAGTATGCCCACTCTTCTACCTATGCGATGTATCCAGATAGTACCAAGATATATCAGACTATTAGAGGAAGTTATTGGTGGGTCGGGATGAAACGGGAGGTCACTGAGTATGTAGCCAAATGTTTGGTCTGCCAGTAGGTGAAGGCCGAGTATTAGTGGCCAGCCAGAACACTACAGCCCCTTCCCATTCCTAAGTGGAAGTGGGAACACATCACGATAGACTTTGTTGTGGGACTTCCGTGGAATCCAGCATGACATGATACATTTAGGTGATTGTTGACAGACTCACCAAGTCTATATATTTTCTACCCATTCGTAATAGCTATCCGCTGGAGGGTTTGGCTCGCCTATATATCAGCAAAATAGTCAGACTTCATGGGTTCCTGTGTCGATTATGTTAGACAGAGATCCCCGTTTTACCTTGAGGTTTTGGCCAAAGCTATAGGAGGTCATAGGTACCGAGCTACACTTTAGCATTACTTTCCACCCCCAAACAGATGGTCTATCAGAGAGGACTATCCAGATGTTAGAGGACATGCTAAGAGCATGTGTGATAGATTTTAGAGGTAGTTGGGAGCCGCACCTCCCATTGGTGAAGTTCGCATACAACAATAGTTATCAGACTAGTATTGGGATGCCACTATACGAGATCTTGTATGGAAGAAAGGGTAGAACACCATTATTCTGGGACGAGGTCCGAGAAAGACGACTCAATAGTGTTGGGCTGATTGAGGAGACTCAAGAGAAGGTGAAGATCATCCGTGCTCGGATGAAAGCCGCCTAGTACAGACAAAAGAGTTATGCTGATAAGCAGTTACGACCACTTGAGTTCAAGGAGGGAGACATGGTCTTTCTACGAAGGGAGTGATACAGTTTAGATAATGAGGGAAGCTAAACCCCAGATATATTGGTCCGTTCCGAGTCATGAAAAGGATCGGAAAGATAGCTTACAGACTTGAGCTGCCAGTAGAGCTTGCGCGTATTCATGGCGTATTCCATGTCTCTATGCTGAGGAAATATTTATTAGATCCCTCTCATGTGCTGAACCTCCACCAGTAGAGCTAAGAGAAGACCTGAGTTTTACTATTTAGCCCGTGGCTATACTTGACAGGCAAACCAGGAAGCTGAGAAGCAAAGAGGTGCCTCTGGTCTGAGTTTTGTGGAGGAGTGACCAAGTTGAGGAATAGACTTGGGAACCGGGGAGGATACTATGAGGAGACAGTATCTCAAACTTTTCGATATATAGTTTCGAGGACATAACTTTTTATTAAGGGGTTAAAAATTGTAACACCGTTTTTCGATAATTGTGTATTATGTACCACTTCTCATAGTTATATATATATATATATATATATATTAACATTCTTTTGAGGCATTTAAAATAAAATTTTAATTATCTATTTATTTATTGTGAGATTTCGTCTCAAAATCGCTAAAACCAAAAATTTTATTGACAAGTCAAAGACCTTCTTGGCAAGCACTGGTAAGGCCTAAAGAAGTCAAAAATTGCTAAGAGAAGGCCTACACACTTAAATAGAGATATTTAAATGAAATTTCACATATTTAAGAAATTTCAAACAAAATTTCGTAGGGACCAAAAATGTAAATTGTTAAAAGTTAGGGGTCTAAATGTAAATAAGGAAAGTGAAGGGACTAAGTTGCAAAACACTCAAGGATGGACACTTGGAGTCAAATGATTGGACAAGAGGACACCAAGACTATTAGTGACCATATAGGACATTCCACTAATAAAGTTGGAAGAAGGTTATTTGTAAAGAACAAAATTAATGCATGAAATGTGGTTGGATGGGATTTTAGTGGATTTCTTGTGCTTTCTTTCCTCTTGGCCAACTTGGACACTTCCTTTGCATGCATGGTGGTTGCTTGCTGCCATTTCAAGTACATAAGAGTAGTCTTGACAAGTGTAGGATGAGATAAAGCATGCAAAATAAATCAAGGGTCAAGATAGTTTGATTAGGTTTATAAAAATACCAACACCGACCATTTTGTCTTCTATTCACCTCACTTGGATGAAAATTTTAGTAAGGAAAGAGAGATTGCTGAATTTCTTGGAACATTGGAGAAGGAACACAAGTCCAAGAGGTAAGAATATCCTTGAGTTTATATCTCTAGAGATTGTGTAGAGATTGATATTTGATGAATTATGTTACTATGGTGCTAAGGTGATCAAGGTTTCAAGAAAATCAAGATCAAGGTAAAGGATATTAGTTAGCTATGGATCATACAAAGGAAGGTAAAATACTCAAAATTGAAATCTTTACAAATCGTGAAATTAAATGCATGTACTAGCATACTAGATATGATTGTTTCAAATTTGAGCTATGTGTAGTCTTGTCATGATATCTCATTGTGTAGGACTAGAAATTTTAAATCATTTGTTTCTGAGTAAACTGACTCCTTAAACTTTAAAATAAGGTATGGCACAAAAATTTCCATTAACAATGTGATTTATAGTGATTTTGGAAATGGACAGTAAAATGACATGTTTTGTTTTTCATCCTCTATACACGGCCAGTATGTTGTATAAATTTTTGCAATATCTTCTGTACATAATTTAGAGAAACTTAAAATATCAAAATTTTAGTTCTCTATCTTATCTTTAAAATGAAATAAAATTCGCTTGAATTGGATGGAAGTTATGATATTTTTACTAAAACTGTGCATTTAGTTATAAAAGTACGAACTGTATTGAAAATAGATTTTTATAAATTCATGCAGTGGGAATTTGGAGATAAGTTGAACAAAAAAATATAGATATATGTCTTAACTTTAATCAGCAATTTGAATTATTCGATTCTGAGTTATATAGAGAAAGGTTTCCTAAAACTGCGCAAGAGTAGAATTTAAAAATCTGAATTTTTGTAGATGTATGGGCTTAAACAAATTAGAGTGATTGGAATTGTGCCTGATCGGATTGACATATATATATATATATATATATATATATATATATTGTTGTCTTAAGAGTAGATGACTGTACTACACTTGAAAAGCGACTCAGTTGAGTATCGATATTTTAGGGGAGTGAAGTACTCTTCCCGTACATGAGAGTAGGTCGTACTGTTGCCAGTTAGTTTATGAGCAAAACCAAGTTTTATCATTTTTAAAGCATGATTTGTGAAATGATTGTAAAATAACTTTGTTAAATGATTGATAACATATTTTGTGATAAATGGAGTGTCCTAAAATTCCAAAATATGCATCTATTAATTTTGATGAAAAATATATGTGCTATATTTTAAATTATGAAATGTACTTTGATGATATATACTATAATATACTATATTGGATTTTCATAATTTTTCTCGACATATATGGTACAGTTAGTTTATTGATAATTTGGATATGAGACTAGGTACTTGGGCATTAACACCTGAATCCCCTTGATCGTAGATCGGGAATAGTACTTATAGCTATGATACTATGATTTGATATGCGTCGTCCTGCGTAGACTTGCCTCGTATGCTATAATAGACCTATCTCGTTATATAAATTGTCACACGTTTCCAATATCTCGAAGCACAGACACTCCACATGGTTAGGTAGCATGTATATGATACTATATTTTAGACTAACCAAGTTGGATCAAAAGGGGAGGACTGAATGACATTTCAGTCTAGCATTTGGGCAGGCCCGACGCCAACACCAAGGTTTTAGGGTTGTTTTTCTTTTACATACAAAAACCCCTTGGTGGTTCGTTATTGGTCTAGATAGACCTTTACTGAGAATATGATTTGACATGACAGTTTCAATATCTAATTTCTTAAGAATAAAAAAGTCAATTCTCTATTTCAAGAATAAAACTCGAAATTGTTAATTTTAGTAGATTTTATTTAGAGAGCTAATGATTTAGAAAAATTCTAGAAAAACCTAAGTTTAACATCTCAAATTCCCTTGTTCTTTATCCTTATACTTATTCCCTTATTTCTTAATCTTCTAAATACCCGATTACGTATTCAATTTGCTTGTAATATTATCATTCCATTATTAATTATACAACTAAATTGGGGTATGTGACATATTGCCTTAGAGGAGCCTTCTTCTTGATGGTATGGTAGTTGAGAAGATAGTAAGACAGGGACTGAAATATACTAGCTCAAAGAACAGGCTGTTCTCACAGATGGTACCAATCTGATGGAAGTAGGTTTGCTCTACATATATCTGCTTCGCTAACCCGAGTGTGGAATTGAAGTGATGAGAAGTCTTTGGGGTTTTTGAAAGTGATAAAACCTACAAATACTATCAGAGAGTACTCCAACGGGAGAGAGTTCGATACTCAAGTCAGAAGGAATGGTTTTAGAGAATAAGAAATAGACTAAAAAGAGTTGTGAGGTAACCCGGTGTAGTCTTCTGTATGATAAGTGTAGAGTTTGTAAGAACATACTTGGTTGGCTATTGGAGTGGAGTATATATAGTATGTGCATATAGTAAGTTTTGTATGAGTTTAGGGGTGTAGAGATCTTAATTTTTTATGAAGAGATTATTAAAATTTTTTTGAGTTTACAAGAATTACAATCAAAGATCTCTAAGAGATTTAGTTTTTTGTTGATTAAGAAAAGTTCAAGTTGGCGTAGAGGCTTCCTGCATTATTGAGAGTGACTGTCGAGATATGTTTTCTTGTTGAGAGAGGTTTTCCCGTGAACATGGAAGATTCATATTGGATTAAGGATGGTTTAAATTTGCCAAGGATTTAGTTCCTTAATGGATGGGTTCAAGTTACGTTTATTGCGTAATGGAATGAATTATACTTGTGTAATGGGATATATCCGCCGAGGAGTGGGACAACTGAGAAGCATGGGTGCCAAGAGCTAGGATGACCGAGTGGTTGGGAGTAGCGGGGAGTACTCAACTGGGAGATTGTGAGCATTTTTAGTCACTTATAGTGGTATGACCTAATGGTTTTCGGTAGTTTCAATTTTATGATAATGAGTTGTTGCATCATGTATTATCAACATTCAAGCGGGAAATATCAAGATCTCATATATTATGAATAGAACATTACATGAATTAAGCTTACAAAAAGAAAACAAAATAGAAGGGGAAAGGTCATGCAGCAATTGGGAGGGATTGGTAGATGTTGGTACCCAACTTCTAAAAACCTTAAGCTACCAATGTTCACATGCAATTAGGCCAAGCTAGTCTGAGCTTGGCCCATTTTGAAGGGTTTATCTTGGCTCGTTTTAAGGGGGAGCTAGATTCGGGCTCATTATTTAGACTTTTTTTAATTATAGGTCGAGTTGGGACACCGGTGAGCCGGCCCATTATAAACTAGGACCATTTAAAATCCAATATAATGGTATTTTGATGATGATTTTGATAAATTTAATATATTATTTTTTTTATATATTTTAAATTTTATGACATTATTATTGTTGACCTTAGTAATAATATATAATTCTTAATTTTGTATGATAGTATTTGTCTTGTATTTTATTTTGGATGGTATTTGTTTTTATTTGGTATTTATTATTGCTATAAATAGGTTAAAAATATAAAAATGAAATTTTTAATTTGAGATCGAGTTTGACTTGAAATGAGTTTGAGACCCTTTTAATTTTTCGAGC
The DNA here is from genome assembly GCA_033439265.1 of Dillenia suffruticosa. Taxonomy (NCBI): domain Eukaryota; kingdom Viridiplantae; phylum Streptophyta; class Magnoliopsida; order Dilleniales; family Dilleniaceae; genus Dillenia; species Dillenia suffruticosa. The sequence continues at coordinate 19,587,738 of JAVTVX010000015.1, read as the reverse complement.
GGAGTATGAGTCTCGAATTTGTGAGCTTTCTCAAGCCGAGTTTGGGCTTGGGCCCGGGCCCATAAAATTATAAACGGGCTGAGCTCAAACTTAGTAAAGCCCGGTTCAGAAAGCTCAATTGTTAGCGCTACATACCCTGGTTAAGAGAGCTAAACATAGCTCTAGATTTAAATTTCTTAGAAAACTACATTCTAAAGGACTTTTACAGTAGAATTTCCCCCTTTTCTACTAAAAGCCAAGCTTCTCCAGCAAGCCGAATACAAGCTTAGCTAGGAAGCTAACACAAAATAATTGTGCATAGCTCCGCCAAAATGATCAAATGAAAATAACTACCCTACTAAGAAGTTTATCACAATAAAATACTAGAATATACAAAGACACGATTTTATATTACTACTTGCATCGTCCTCCCCCGGTTAGAAAAAAACTTGAATTCGCCGAGTTGCCAACTTAGCGGCCTTGCACGTGTTAGCATCAATCCCCATGAATTCTTTCTGCCCTACCCAAGAATTCTCCTACTCTGACCGCCCAATGCACCGTAGAAGGAATCAGTATTGATTGCCATTCTGGGCTGAAGTTATTTTGACATCCAGCACACACTCTACTTGCATCTTTTACTTAACATCAGACCCGTTGGAGACCCATAGTCACCTGCTGTGGTATCTCGCCATATGTGTATGAATCTGCAACACTGAATATAGGATATATATTGAGACGAGGGGGCGGCTCAACTTCATACGCGCAGTCACCAAACCTCCTTGGCATTTTACAAGGTCCAACCTTTTTTCTTCTTAGCTTGCGATAGGTGCTAATAGGAAGCCCTTCTTTTCTATGGTAAACCATGACCAGATCTCAAACTACGAACTCCTTGAATCGCCTATGACTATCAACCGCTTCATTGTATTTTACTTTGGTCCTGAACAATCTTTGCCTCACTGCCTGCTGGACATCATTGAGAAGCTCTACGTAAGTGAGCATCATCATTCACAGAAGACTGACGGTTAATATCTACAAGTTCTACCATTTGGTTTGCAAGGTGATGGTACAGAGCTCAACAGTCCATAACTATATAGGGCCAACAGTCCATAATCATAAAATCTAGAGATTGCTGAGTTTACTTGACCATAACTGCAAAGCCCACAAATCACTTGGTGAGCACATGAGACAATCGAGCAGGAGCTCTCTCGAGTGGAAGATGTTAGAAGAATGAGAAAAGATCAACATGGGTGGATGCCCATAATCAGCCAACTCAACTCGGCTCACTTCCTACCCACCGCCTTTGAGATAAAGCATTCAAAAAAAGTCTCGAACCTGTGTGTAGGTGAAGAAGGAATGAAAACAAGATAGAGAGAGAAATTGAGGAAAGAGGGAGAGAACTAGAGCTTGAAACAGAGTTTTGAGTCTTTGTTTTTCGACTCAAAAAAAAAAAAAAAAAAAAGAAACAGACTCCTCTGATTTGTGAAATTCTTCACAAGGAAAACAACAAATGACTTGGATTATGATTTGAGTGTGGTTTCCTACTATGATTTCCCACTGGCCAGGAGCATGTGATTCAACTCCGATTCAAATCCGTTGCATTGTGAATATTGGACGTCAGGTAATTCTTATTTAATTCCTGTCTGTTGTTGGCTTCACTAAGAAAACAAATGCAGCACTTCAATCACCTGGCCACCTCCAAAACAAAATCATTTTTCCAAGTCTCTCTCTCCAATCAAGGACCTAACAACCATCAGAAAAATCGAACCGTCCCACAGGTGTGCTACAGCAACCTACCAGAAGACATAGGGAACAAACAATGCCAGCAAAAAAATATATCGCTAACGGAGGACCATGCCTATTCCACTTCAGTTGAAAGACGTGAGGTCAACTTAAGCACTAGAACGAGGCCATTCGCACCAACAGAAATCCCCTGCGAAACCCACGTGAAAGATGGAGAAAAGGAGGCCAGAATCTTGATCACCATTTTTTGTCTCTCGGTCTTCACCGCAGTGAAGAGGAGGCTAGCAGAACAATCGCAGCTCCCCTTCCCTCTCAGTCCTCACCTCGACCAGAAGCCAAATCCCAGCCATCCGTCCCATCAGCAGTCAAAGTAATTTCAATCCTTAGGTACCAAATGAGTTTAATAGCCAATAAATACAACTCAAAATTGAACTTTATGCATAAAACTGCGTCTATTTCTTATGGTCATTTACATTTGCCTGTGCTCATGTGTTGTGATATTATAAAAAAGTAAAAAAGAAAAATCCTTATAATAATAATTACAATTTGTGCCTATATTATCGAAATCTGAGATAAGATGATTTTCTATCTATGACCAAAATAGTATTAGTTTCTCAAGATTCTTGCAAACATAAAAATTAGATAATTGAATAGAACATAGGCAATAACAAATAAAAATGAGAGATATCTACCTCTTAGAAAGTATGCTTCATCGCGATTGGCCCTGAGATATAATATTTTTCTTGTTTTTTCCTTTCAGTCGAACATTTGTTTTTGAGTGCAAACAAATTGAAGATTTGTTTTTGTACCCATGTTCTACAGCTCGTCATATAGGCAAATCTTTATGCATTCGTCACGTGACACATGTACACCATGACTGAAACATTCATGTTATAATACCAAAAATTCGATGTTAGAAAAATATTAATTAATTACTTATTTTTCATTTGTAAATATCGAGAGAAATTGAAATTTTACTATCGAATCCAAAGTTTGGATGAAATACCGAAAAATATAATGGTTTGATTTTTCCATCTTATCAAAATTTTCAAGTGTTGAAAATTTTTCCAATTTTGATCATTTGCATAATACCAAAATATTATGTAAGTAGATAAATATATTATGAGCTATATACTTAATAAATGAGTTAAATGACTTGGTGGTGCATTATATTTTTGGAAGAAATTTTGTGTATGAGATCAAATCTCATTAGAGACAATGTTGTGAATTGTGTGTGTGAAGCCGAATGAGAGAAGAACAAACAAATTGGCACATGGTGGAAAGGTAAAAAGACCAATTTGCCCTTAGAGTATAAGTGAATACTTAACATAAGAGAGAGGTAAAACAGTAATTTCACCCCCAAATTGATGTCACGCACAGAAGGTCTTCTGTTTCTTTTTCTTTTTCTCCTTCGCGCGACTGCTTCTTTCCTTTCTCCCCCTCTCTCGGTTTCACTCACTCAAATCTCTCTCTTTTTAATTTTTCTACCAATCAACCACTCTCCACTTAAATTCACTTTATGAACTTCCAAAACTTCAAGCAAACTCGAGGAATGGAAGATTAAATAGAGGAAATTTCAGATTTTCACGAAGGGAGAAATTTAGGGTTTTTGTAACCCAAACTCCAAAACTCAATCCGACTCCAAAATCAAGGTAATTTCTCCTCCCTAAACTTTGCTTTAACTTCTTTAATACTATATTGTGATTTATTATTGAGATATTGAAAATTTTTGTTAGGGAATCGAAACCCTAGGAATTTTGTGAACAGTGAATTTGGGGCAAAACGAAATGAAAATGGTAGAAGGGTTCAAATGATATCTAAATGATGAAAATAGAATTGTGAATGCAGATACCTGAATTTGTGAAGAAATTAGGGTTGTTAAATTGTTTGAAATTGGGGGAAAATAAAATGAATATGTTATTTATCTACAAATGTGATAAAATTTGATTGTGCTAGCTGAAAATTTAATGAGAATCATGAGAAATGTGTGTGCAAAAAAAAAAAATTGTGGATTGTTTTGGAGTAGACAAGAGATGAATTGAGGGAATGATGGTTTTAGTAGTCTAAAGTGACTTTGTGGTATTAGAAAAGGTTTGGAAATGAACAATTGAAGTTTGTTGATTTGGTGGTAAGAAAAAAGGGATAACATATATATACATTTAGAGCCTAAATACGGAGTCCTAAACATTGATCCTAGATGAAAAACTAATTGAAATATAATTTAACATGGTAGTTTTCAATTTGCGGCACAAATTTATATATATTATGTGTTGCCGTTGTAGTGACACACTTGGTGATCAAATGAGGGGATCATACTTCTTACATTGTGATGCATTTTAGGGAATGGCAGACTCTTCCGTATACAATGAGTGGATGGTTATGTGCATATGAATGAGTAAACTGTTTTCAGTTATGATTTATAAATTGAGTTTTGAAATGAATTTGTAAATTGAATTGAAATTATTTTGTGATTGTGGTATGTCTAAAATGAAATTTTGGAATGTCCATGACTCTTGAACTTGATTATTGAATTATTTACACCATGTTACTTTGTGATACTCATCTAAATTGTGAAATATTGCTCTACCTTATATTTGAGTAACATTTATTGATAAATTGAGTTTGGTAATATGGTGCTGGGAAAATAACCATAGTCTAAGTCTTGCCATGGACCAGGCCATTTGGGACGGCGTGGCTAAGGTTGTTTAATTTAGCTTGGTGATAGGAGCCTCCTCAAGCTGCCGAATAACGTGGTAGCACCCCACGGAGCTTCGCGCCAACGCCAAGGTGGAGGGGATTTTATGAAAATTATGGAAAACCTCTTGGTGGATCCTACCAACGGCCATTGGTAGGAGATTGTTTTCGGTAGACCCCAAAATTGTAGAAAAATGAGATTTGACTTATTGAATTGATTGTATGAGTTATGGTCGATCGATATGAATGATTTTATGAGAATGAATTTTGTTATTGTATTAAATGATATTTGATACATGCATTTGGCATCACCACCATCACCCATCAATTATATATCGCATATCATTGCACTCTACTCATTGGGTATTTAAAATACTCACTTCCCTGTTAAATCCTTTTCAGAGGACGTGTAGGTAGATGATGTCCACTATCGCGGATTGGAGGATTATTTTGTTGGTTTTTTTAGGTAGGTATGAATTATGTATATTTTGGGAGTTGTAGATCATTTATCCATGGAAATGAAGTTCTGTACATCTCATATCGTGCGAATTTTACTGATACTGGTTTGAGTTTTTTAGCAAGTATTGGTAAAATCCAACTGTTATGATTTGTGATTTCATTATTTTGTGTAAAATCATGTTTGAAAGATATTTATTTTTGAAATTGGACATTTGGAATATTTATCTTGGATTTCTGGATTTATAGCTTATTTTGTAAACTCTATGAAATGTTTAAGAACTCTAAATTGGCTGGAATGGCCACACTGCATGCATGCATGTACAGGAACCTCTCCCCAAATGTGTGCCGATGTATGCTTGTATGTACAGTGATGGGCCGATGGGCTTCTTGCATATGTATTGTTTATATGATTTCTTATTTTGATGTGTTTCATGTTTTGAAAGATTTATTATATAATTGGAATGTCTTGCACTATTCAGGTATATGGGGAGGTCATGCTCGTATGCCGAGATAACGCGGCGGTTACTACGTACTCGACGGGAGAGTGGGGAAATGACACATGTACATATTTAATTTAAATAAAATATAGTTATTGGAGTGATCACGTGATACATGCACACCATGTCCGAAACATGCATGTACATAGTTAATTTAAATAATATGTAGTTTGCGCGCGTGCGCACACATATACACGCACAGAGTGAGAAAGAGAGGCTTTTGGTTTTGGGGTCGTGAGGCTAAAACACATTGAAGTGTGGTTTTTTATGTGTTGACTTTCACTTGTCTCAGTTCCTCCCAGATCTCTCGCTCTCTCTCTGTCTCTCTCTCTCAACATAAAGAAAGTGTCGACAAAGGTGAAAATGAGAACAAGAGTGATGGTGGGGATGTTGTTGCTTTGTGCGATAGTGATACAATGCAGCATGTCATACAAAAGGGAATCAAAAAGCAAAGAAGCCTTCGAGGAGAGATTTGACATGGGAGGGCTCAAAAGAGTGAGTTTTCCAAAGGGTTTTGTGTTTGGTGATGAGAAAGGCTATATATTTGTAACAATAACAAATAGAATATTTTATTTCGTAACATCTCTTTATTCATGAATGGAAAGAGCCTTTATATAGGCTTTACATCACAACTAAAAAATTACAATGAAAGTAGAAATTTATGGCACTAAGAAGAAATTTCTACCACTAAAGAGAGATTTGTGGCACTAAAACAAAAGTGCTGCCGACTATAATTGAAAACCAAAATTGAGGAAAGTAAATGAGTAAAAAAAAAAAAAAAAAAAAAAAAAAAACAGAACTAACTTAGACCAAGTCATGGAGCAACAATAATCTTAATTTGGAATCAACTTATCCAGCACTCCCCAATAAATAAAAATTGCAGACTCCAAGCTGATTCCTGAAATAAACATGCTTCTCATAAGAAAGAGACTTTGTTAAGATGTCAGCTACTTGTTCATTTATACTACAGAATTTTAACACAATCAGCCCCTTCGACATCAACTCTCTAATAAAGTGAACCCGAATATCTATATACTTTATTCTTCCATGAAATGATGGGATTTTGGATATGGTGATTGCAGATTTATTATCACAATAAATTTCAGTGGCTGCTTTATGCTCTTGATCAAGATCAGTCAAGAGTCATTGTAACTAAATAGCTTGACATGCTGATGAAATTGCTACTACATATTCTATTTCTAAAGATGACAGGGATGTTGTTGCTTGCTTCTTTGAACTCCAGGATATTGTACCTGAGCCAAGACTAAAAACATAACTTAAAGTGCTATGTCTGTCCTCCAAACATCTAGCCCAATCACTATCAGTGTAACCAAACAATTTGAACTCTGAAACATGACCATACCATAATCCAAAATCTGTTATTCTAGCAATGTATCGTAGTACTCTTTTTACAGTTCTAGGATGATGCATTGAGGGAGAGTGCATGAATATGGAAATTACTCCAACTGAGAATGCAATATTGAGTCAAGTATGCATTAAATATATCAAGTCCCCAACCAAGGTTCGAAAGTAATTTGAATTTGGTTCTTCTGTACGATCACTAAGCTACAACTTCTCATTCAAATTCATGGAAGTAGCTGCGACTTTACAATTAAGCACATTAAACCTTTTAAGAAGATCAAGTGAAACAAATATTCCATCCTCAACTTGTTTCACTTCAAGACCAAGGAAATAGTGCAATAGACCCAAATCTGACATTTCAAATTCTTTCTTCATGCAAATTCTAAACTCATCAATAAGAGAGGCAGATAAGCTCATATATATATATATATCATATCATCAACACAAAGACAAACAATCAAAAGATCATTCTTACCCAACCTTTTCAAGTACAATGTGGGCTCATCAATAACCGTTGTGCTGATGGTAATTTTTAATGACGGTGACTTTTAGTGACGGTTTTTATGGTTTGTAAATATGCCCTATAACAAAACCGTCAGAAAATATAGATTTTTCCCAACTGACTAAAATGTTCATGAAGAAAAATTTATCAACTATAGGTAAATCTACCACAACCGTCTGTATAGCAATATTCAATTGCGATGGTTAAAAATTATGATCAGTAAATATAATAGTCCTTTTTGTACGGTTTAAAAATAATCTCAATATAAATCTTTTTTATTATCTATTTAACAATATCATCTTCATAGACTTTAAATGTATGGTAACAACAAATTCTACCGTCTTTTAAAACTAAATTTGTTTAAATTCTAATCTATATATTGTAATACCTGTAAAAACCTAATATTGTTATATTTTTATATCATATATTCTTTATATTTGAAAATAATCTAGATAATAAATTGTGGTAAATTTATAATAGTGGTAGTTTAATAAATAGGTGATAATGATAAGTAGTAGTAGTAGGTAAGTAAGTGGTAAGTAAATGATAAGTGAGTAACTAAATTTATATAGTGGTAAATTTATGATAAGTTTGTGATATATAGTCATGGTAATAGATGATAAGTGAATAAATAAGTTTATATAGTGGTAGGTTAGTAATAAATAGATGATAAGTGGGTAAGTAAGTTTATATAGTGATAAGTTTGTGATATATAGTCATGATAAATAGATGGTAAGTAGATTATAACTAAATGATAAATTGATAAGTAAATTTATATAGTGGTAAATTAGTAGTAAGTAGATGGTAATTGGGTAACTAACTTTATATAGTGGTAATTTACTGATAAATTTGTAATATATAGTCGTGATAAGTAGATATCAAATATTTGGTAAGTGGATAAATAAGTTTATATAGTGGTAAATTTGTGATATATAATCGTTTATTTAATCTACTATCATTATATTTATTTCTATTTTTTATTAATATACATTTATTTAATATTTATTAACATACATTACTTATATACATTAAATAATTTTATAAAATATTTTAATTATTTATACTAATTTAATATTAACTTATATACATTTTTTTTAAAAAATTTAAAATGTATAAAGAATTTTTGAAAAGTTTTATAATTTAATAATTTGAAAATTAAAAAATCAAAAAACATCATTTATTTATAAATATTATATTTACTTCAATTTTTAAAATTTTTCTAAATAATACAAAATTACATATATTAACTTTTAGTGTTATTTTATGAAGTTTTTAAAAACTATATAACACTATTTCCCTAAATTTTATATAGTATCGAGATTTTATAAATTATAAAAATATCAGCAATTTTTCAAAATTTTCTATATTTTAATTTTTAATAATATATTTTAAATTTCTTATAACAATTAATTTTTAATCTAAAATTTAATTTATTATAATAATATAATTTTAATATAGTGCTCTAAGATACGGTAATTGTCGCGATATATAGTAAATCATATAATTTCACTAAATCTAACTTTATTTTTATTTATATTTCTACAATTACATTTTATCATTTTTTATTTCTATTATTTTATTTCATTTTATCATTTTTATTTCCATTATTCTATTTCATTTCATTTTATTGTGTTTGTTTTTTTTTTTCTAAATTTTTGTTTTTCTAATAAGTATGGAATTTAAATTATAATATATTAAAAATTAAAAAATATATATATATATATATATTTAATCACAAATATTTGCCCTTCAAAATATATAAAATTAATAAATTATAATTCATTCCTAATATTCAATTTAAATATCATTCATTGATTTTGAATATGTTAAAATTGCAGTAAAAATAATTCAAAAGGAATACAAAACGAAAAAAAATGCTCCCAGTAAAAGAAAAAAAATAGAGGTGAGAGTAAAATAGGAAAAAAAAAGTGAGAGTGAAATAAGGAGGCAAAAAAAAAGTGAGATTGAGATTGATAGGAAGAAAGAAAAAAATAAAAAAAGAGAAACTTACGCAAGGGTATTGTGGTTTTATGGTTAATCCGAGTGCTTACAACATTTAATTCCTTTTTTACATAAATAAAAGGAAACTGAGCAAGCAGGCGCCAGTACGGGGGCTCGCATGTGCACCAAGCGGTCACTCGGACGGGCGCTCACATCCGCGCCAGGCGGGAGCCCGCACGGGCGCTCGCATGCGCACTAGGCGGGTGCCCGCACGGGCACTGCTTGCGCGGGGCGCCCGCACGAGCATGGTCAGGCGCCAGTGCGGGCGTTCGCATGCGCGCTTGCCTGTGCACAATGCCTGCCTATGCGGGCGCTCGGCAAGCGGGGGCTGGCACCCGTAGCAAGCTAGCACGATGTTGGCAAGCAATATTTAAATTATTTAATTTACTATTAATTTATTTAAATTAATAATGATAAAATTATTTACAGTTTTGAGAACTCAGTTATTTAAAATTATTAATATTGACATCGTTTGAAATATTATTTTACATCTAAAATAATTAATTAAGTTAGATAATATAATATTAATAATAATTACATGATTATTATACAAATATTATATTATGAAAAAGTACATTAACTTGATAAGTTGATCTAAATTTGTAACACCGACACTACGGTGTCAGTAATAGTGTACTATTCTCGAAAAATATATATAAATAAATATTTTTCAGTCTATATATATGTGTGAGGAGAGAAATTTTATTTATTTATATTGATTTCTTATTTTGGGGTATTTAAATTAAATCTTTGATATATTTTAAATTTTGCTGTATCCGCGAAATTTAGTGTAAAATGAATATAATACATATATATATATATATATTCAACCATTTATTAAATTTTTTTATTTACAAATTTAATTATTTATAAATTTATTTATAAAAAGAAATATATATATATATATATATATATATATATAATAAGAGTTAAAAAAAAAACACAACAGATGAGTGCTGAGTTTTGAGCCAAAACGCAACACCCCATACCCAAATCAAATTAGGGCTTTTAGCCCTAATCTCTCTCTCTCTCTCTCGCTCTCCGCCTTTTCCCCTTCCCGCGACCCGCCGCCCTCCCTCGCCCGAATCCGCCGCTCTCTCTACCGCTGCCCCTCCCTCACGCGTGAGCACGTTGCAGCGCAAGCTTCCCTGCACGAGCACAAGCGCACCACAATGCGATTCGCCTCACGTGAGCATGCCACAGCGCACGACCTTCCGCCAGCGCGCCATAGCGTTAGCGCGAGCGCGCGACTGCAGTCCAACTCGCGAGTGCATGCCTCAGCCCGTGAGTGCGCCAGCCCGCGACTGCCCACGAGCCCACGATCTATTCTCTCCTTCGAGAGCTCTCCTACGCGCGGGCCCCTTTGCTGCAACCCTAGCTGAAGCCCAAACCGCAGTCATCAACCAACCCCGAACCCTAGGTCGCGGCTTCTTCACTGCAAGTAACAGCTGCGTTGGTTGAAGTTCCAAGGTTTGGTGCTTAGAATTTGAGTTAGTTGCTAACATAGTTTCAAATATGGAAATATTACAGATTAGACCAATTCGACAGGCGAACGAAAACTAGATCTGAGATCTGAGGAACCCTAGGTGAGAGAAATGTAATCACTTCAACATTTGAATTGATTTTGTCGAATTTACGTTGAATTTAGAATCGGAAGCTTTATTCATATATATTATGAAATATGTTTAATTTGAGAAAAATTAGGAAAAATGAGAAATATTAGAAATTTGATCATTTGTGAGCCAAATGATTCGAAATTGATGAAACGGGAATCTAGAAAGGAGATTGTGTAAATTTAGCGTTGTCTTAAATTGGAAAGAAAAATTAAAAATCTCTTATTAGGTTTTTGTTTGATATTAAATTGTGATAATTTGATTAGAGAAATCTTTTTGGAGACTCGAGAAGTCAGATTGGATTTAATTTGAAAATAGGGAGTGACCACCCTCCCTAAAAATGTGAGTGGAACTCTAATCTCTTGCATAAAATTGTAAAACTTCTTTCTGTCATATTTTCCATAAAACATGTTTTCGATATGTATGGAATCAACGTATAATATTAAATTTCAAAACTTGTTTTGTGACATTTGGAGTGCTGTAAATTTATATTTCCGATGACTATGCATCCATGGTTTGAAATGAAATGATATTGTGCCATTATTTGAGAACCAGATATGTTTTCTATTCTACTATTGCATTGACATGGATTTGAAATGATTTGATAATTGTATTGACACACGGATTTAAAATATTTTGATAATCTGTATAGGTTGGGTGCCCATTTGTGATGACATGATCTGTATGGGCTGAGTGCCCACTTGTGATGAGATGATATTCTTTGATAAATTCCGCAGTTACGAAGGACGTTTGTAGAGGTATCGGTTGCCTGGATTTGTTTCTGCAAGAGGTATCCGCAAATGTCATATGTTTAATGGCTATAGGCGCGGCCGGTTGAACCCACGTAAGGGGGAGGACGTGTGTAACGCCACCGTCTAGTATCGGGTGGGGTCCTATACACGATGATGAGTTAGCCCCAGCGAACTCATGGCCAACGTCGGGGTAAAGAGCGACTTTTGAATTTTATGCATAATAAAACCCCCGATGCGCCTGTTCTTGGTTATGGTTGACCTCTGCCAGGATCATTTTTGGTTTGCTCTAATAATACTTGATTTTGAATGAATGCATATATGCTTGATATCGTGTGATTGGTTAAATGATTTCAAATTTCTAAACATATCATGTTTTACTGTGAAATGTAAATTGTTCTTACAAATAATGTTGTTTGACACCCAATGGTTCACCCACACTATTTATGCTTGATATTAATCCCCTCATTCACTGGGTATCTTCCCTGATACTCACCCCTCTCCTTACATTCCTCAAACAGGATCATTGTGATAGAGTGACGTTATAGGCTCTAGAGGTTTTCGTAGCATATTGGTGGATTCGATATTCATGACGGTGAAATTTAATTCAAATAAAAATTTGAAGTCCTTATTTTATTTCGACCCTGTGAGGTCATGATATTGAGATCCGTAGTTGGCCATGTATATTTATATGGGATGACTATATAAATTATGGATATTGTTTGGGAAACTCCAATATTTTACATGCATTGAGACACCTATAACCATTTAAAAATTTTTACTTGGGAAATTGTTGTACATTGTAAAAAGTTTAGGCCCGCTCGGTGTAACGACTGCTCATGCTCTAGTTAGACATAACAATAGAGGTCTGTGGCTAGAACTACTAGTAATTAAAAAGTCTTGCGTTGTCCTGGTTGTCTGCTGTGGTTTGGTTCATTATCTTGAGACCGAGATGACCCTTTTATTTGATTGATAGGATGGTTGTGAATTATACAGGTCAAATTGTATTTGGGAGACTTTCGAAATATGGGGAGATTTTGCTCAATTTTCTATAAAAATATAGCCGACATCCAGGGTAACAGGTGGCTGCTCACGACCTCGGTTCAGGGTGTAACAGTTCTATTGGTATCAGAGCGTTTAGATTAGAGAAATGATAATAGTAAAAGTCTTCCTAGATATATTTAAAGTTCTCAATGCATTAGAGAGTTTCATGCAGTCATTTAAAGTCTCAGACTTGGCCATAGCCATATAAATTCATCCATTTTAGGGGGTTAGATACATGATGCATCTAACCCATTATTTCACATTCAAATGCTTTGATTCATAACTCAAATTCTTTTGGGGGGATTAGTTACTAACTAACCCTAATTCTCAATTTCTAATTAATTAAAAAGATAATCTTTTTGAGGAATTATGCCACCAAAACGTGGCAGGCACGGTGCTAGAGTCGCACCACCCGAGAGTCCCCCGGTGCCTGATGTACCTAGGTTACCCGATGCTCCACGAGGACCAGAGGATGCTTCCTCTACTTGAGCACGCTCACCAGCGCTACCCCCAGTACTTCACCGACTGTTATAGCCGAGATTCCTCCACCACCACTCGATGCCTTGAGGTAGTAGCAGGAGTGGTACAGTAGATATGGGACGCAGATGTCACCACCTCCGCTACAGACTCCAGCGACTGCACCTGCGGCCGTACCTGCACCTATGACACCGATTTCTCCTTCGGTGGCCGGTTTTGCTGTTTCTACTCCGACCGATGAGACATCAGTTACTTTGAGGCGCATCCATGAGCTTACTCAGTTGGTGAAAGAGTCTCGACAGCTCAGATGTACAGACTTTTCAAGATCTAGTGATGCCGTAGCGGCAAAACACTGAATCAATAGGACTCGTAGGATCCTTACTAATCTGGGGTTGACAAAGGAGCTCAGGTTGAGAGTTGCTGAGAGGCTCCTCGAAGGAGATGCCTTCTCGTGGTGGGAGGCTATCCGTGATAGTGCTGCGCAGACTCTACGATGGAAGTACTTTCTACACGAGTTCGACCGCAAGTACTTCACCCCGTTCCAGCAGGATCATATGAGGACGGAGTTTCTACACTTATGCCAGGGGACTAGGTCAGTCTTAGAGTACGAGACTGAGCTTAGATGACTAGCTGCATTTGTCCCCGACATGACTACACCAGCTCAGATGAGGTTCAAGTTTGAAGATGGCCTCCAATTGAGTATTAGAAAGTATATGATGATGACCCCCTCTTTTACACTATCAAAGGTGATTGATTTAGCATATCGGGCAGAGGAGATCGTCCGAGCTGAGGCTAAGCAGAGAGAGTCACCAGAAGAGAAAGACTGGGTCACCGGGTGGACAGTTTTCGAAAAGGGGTAGAGGTTTTGGACATCCCGGGGGTTCTTTCAGTTTCAGACCAGTAGGACCGGGACAGGAACCTCGACCACAAGGTTTTGGGGTACCAGTCACTAATGTCTCCACACAGTTTACTATACAGAGACAGCTTTCTGCCGTAGATGCGGCAGCCAGCATGCCTTTGGGGCATGTAGAGTACCAGTTACTTGCTTCCGGTGTGGGAAGCACGGTCACATTAAGAATACTTGCCCAGAGTTAGGTCGAGGAGGACAGACTTCTCAGGGTCGTACTGGTACTTCTGGCACAGGCCAGCAGGGGCCACCTACGCACTCAGTTCTTACAGCTCCTCGGACTGTAGCCAGGAGTAATACAATGGCAGGACCGTCGCAATAGTAGCCTAGGGTCCAGGCTCATGTGTTTGTGATGACATAAGAGAACGCACAGGCAAACCCTAATATTATTATGGGTAATCCTCCCGTAGACCCCTTAGCGTAGTACTTTAGTTGTACTCTCTTTTTGAGATTTTGTATAACATGATGTAGATATACAGTTTTGACTAATTAAAACTTTAGAAACTTAACTAGTTAGATATATATATAAAAAAGTCTATTTTTTTCGTATTTTAAATACGTTTAATCTTTTTCTTACCTTTAGGTGCCAGGCGAATATTCAGTATCGACACCCGTATTCTTATAGATACCGGGTCAAAATTTTCATATGTGAGCGACACGTTCGCTCGCCGTTCTGATAGGCCTATCTCGCCACTTGATGAGGAGATTATGGTAGTCACTCCTCTTGATAAGCATATCATTCGACATACAGTCTATAGGGGCTGTGAGGTAGGCATTAGGGAGGCAATATTGGAAGCAGATCTGATTTGGCTCCCTATCACAGATTCTGATGTCATCTTAGGGATGGATTGGCTTAGTTTACACCAGACTTCCGTGAATTGTTACACGAAGGAAGTTGAGTTTCGGAGGTCCGGGCAACCACCGTTAGTATTTCGGGGTGAGAGACGAGTATTGCCCCACAGTGTGATATCTATTATGAAGGCCAGACGCTTGGTATGCCGTGGTTGTGTGGCTTATCTGAGTTATGTTGTCGACACCACCATAGAGGGACTGAGATTCGAAGATGTCCCTATGGTGTAGCAGTTACCAGATGTGTTCCCCGAGAAGCTTTTTGGATTACCACCAGATCGGGAGTTTGATTTCGAGATTGATCTAATATCGGGGAGCGATCCTATTTCTATTCCATCATACAGAATAGCGCCTACTGAACTGAGAGAGCTTAAGATTCAGTTGCAGAAACTTCTAGACAAGGGGTTTATACGCCCGACCACGTCACCTTGGGGTGTTCCAGTGTTATTCGTAAGAAAGAAAGATGGTACACTTCGGTTTTTTGTGGATTACAAACAGTTGAACAAAGCCACCATAAAAAACAGACATCCCCTGCCACATATAGAAGATTTGTTTGATCAGCTGCGAGGAGCTATGATTTTCTCAAAAATTGATCTCCGTTCAGGTTATCATTAGTTGAGGGTTCGGGCCGGAGATGTGCCCAAGACAGTCTTTCACATCTGATACGGCCACTATGAGTTTTTAGTCATGCCGTTTGGGTTGACTAATGCCCTACCTACTTTTATGGATTTGATGAACCGAGTCTTCCATGATTTTTTGGATCGGTTTATCATTGTATTTATCGATGACATCTTAGTGTATTCACAGAGTGATGAAGATCACGTTTAGCACCTTCGGGTGGTATTACAGATATTTCTTGAGAAGCAATTATATGCCAAATTCTCAAAATGTGAGTTTTGGTTGAGACATATAGGATTTTTGGGACACATTGTCTCCGCGGAAGGTATTTATATTGATCTGCGAAAAATTGAGACTATATTGAACTAGGAGCAGCCATAAACAATTACCGAGATCTGTAGAGGGATTTTCTCGGATAGCTGCTTCGTTATCTAAATTGACCCGGAAGAGGTTCAAGTTTGTTTGGGATGACCGTTGTGAGATGAGCTTTCAGGAGCTCAAACAACGGTTGATAACTGCTTCTATTTTAGCCATTCCCACTAGCAGTCGGGAATATACAATGTATAGTGATGCTAGCCGACAGAGATTGGGTTGTGTTCTGATACAGGATGATCAGGTCATTGCATATGCTTCTCGGCAGTTGAAGAAGCATGAGTTGAACTACTCGACGCACAATCTTGAGTTGGCCACCATAGTCTTTGCCTTGAAGATATGATGACATTACTTATATGGGGTGACTTGTAGGGTATTCACGGATCACAGAAGTCTAAAGTATTTGTTCACCCAGCAGGAGTTGAACCTCAGACAGAGGAGATGATTGGAGTTATTGAAAGACTACAATCTTATCATTGATTACCATCCAGAAAAGGCAAATGTGGTGACAAATGCATTGAGCCTAAAGTCATCATCCTCCTCTTTTCCCTCTACTATGACAGAGAGTGCTTACCTCTCTTGCTTGATGGGACTCCGTACACTCGGAGTCAGTTTGACTAGTAATAATCAAGGAGCACTACTAGCTTGATTTGAGGTGAGGCCAACTTTGCTTGATCGCATTAAAGAGCTTTAGGGGTCAGATGAGGAGCTCCAGAGTATTCTTGAGAAAATCAGCAAAGGCGAGAGTGGAGACTTCCGAGTCAGCGATAACGGACTAGTTATATACAGAGAGCAGGTTTGTATTCCCATAGACAGCGATCTTCGTAGGGCTATTCTTAAGGAGGCTCATTCCTTCGCTTATGCCTTGCATCTGGGCGGCACGAAAATGTATCGGACTACCGAGATAGTTATTGGTGGCCTAGGATAAAAAGTGAGATCGCAGATTTTGTAGCTAGATGTTTAGTTTGCCAGCAGGTAAAGGTCGAACATCAGCGGCCGATCGGTACATTGTAGCCCCTCCCATTCCTAAGTAGAAGTGTAAACATATCACGATGGATTTTGTGTTGGGACTGCTTCGGACTTCAGCATGGCATGACGCCGTATGGGTGATTGTAGATAGACTTATGAAGTCTGCACACTTCATTGCTATTCTGCCAATTTCTATTTGGAAGTGTTGGCACATCTCTATATCGACACTATTGCTAGACTTCATAGAGTATCTGTGTCGATAGTGTCAAATAGAGATCTTAGATTAACATCTAGGTTTTGGCCCAAGTTACAAGAGGCAATGGGCATAAGACTGAATTTTAGTACTACCTATCATTCATAGACAAATGGTCAATCAGAGAGGACCATTCAGACCCTTAAGGACATGCTGAGATCATGTGTGATGGATTTCCAAGGTAGTTGAGCTCGGCACTTTTCACTGGTCGAATTTGCATATAATAATAGCTATCAGACCAGTATAGGAATGCCCCCGTGTAAGGCACTATATGGCAGGAAATGCCGTACCTCGATATGCTAGGATGAGGTCAGAGAGCGATATCTCAGCAGTGTCGAGTTAATTGAGGAAACGAAGGATAAAGTTAAGATCATCCGTGAGCGAATGAAAGCCACCCAGGACAGACAAAATTCATATGCTGATTGTAAGCAATGATCTCTTGAGTTTGCCACTGGGGATATGGTTTTCTAAAGGATATCTCCTTGGAAGGGAGTTATACGGTTCAGGTAACGGGGCAAGTTGAGCCCCAGATATATTGGACTCTTCCGTATCCTTGAGAGGGTCGAGAGTATAGCATACAGATTGGAGCTGCCAAATGAATTATCCTATATTCATGAAGTCTTCCATATCTCAGTACTCAGGAAATATTTGGCCGATCCCTCTCATGTACTTGAGCCTCCACCTATTGAGTTACGAGAGTACCTTAGTCTTCCAGTTCAGCCCGTGGCTATTCTAGATCGGTAGGTCAGAAAGCTACAGAGTAAGAAATTTTCATTAGTTAGAGTTTTGTGGAGGAGTAACCAGGTCGAGGAGGAGACCTGGGAGCCCGAGAAGGCTATTAGGAGACAGTACCCCTATTTGTTTACTGTTTAGCCTTCTTTTGGTTTCGAGGATGAAACTTATTTTTGGAGGGGTTAGAAAATATAACGACACTGCGGTGTCAGTAATAGTGTACTATTCTCGAAAAATATATATAAATAAATAATTTTCAGTCTATATATATGTGTGTGGAGAGAAATTTTATTTATTTATATTGATTTTTGATTTTGGGGTATTTAAATTGAATTTTTGGTATATTTTAAATTTTACCGTATTCGCGAATTTTAGTGTAAAATGAATATAAATATACATATATATATATATATATATTCAACCATTTATTAATTTTTTTTATTTACAAATTTAATTATTTATAAAAACAAATATATATATATATATAAATAATAATAATAATAATAAGAGTTAAAAAAAAAACACAATAGAGAAGTGCTGCGTTTTGAGCCATAACATAGCACCCCCACCCAAATCAGATTAAGGCATTTAGCCCTAATCTCTCTCTCTCTATCTCCCTCTCTCCGCCTTTTCCCCTTCTCGCGACCCCGCCGCCCTCCCTCGCTCGAATCCGCCGCTCTCTCCACCGTAGCCCCTCTATCCCGCGCGAGCGTATTGCAACGCAAGCTTACCTGCAAGAGCACGAGCGCACCACAGCTCAATCCTCCTCGCGCGAGTGCGCCACAGCGTGAGCGTACCACAGCGTGAGCGCGCCACAGCATGCGACTGTAGTCCAGCTCATGAGTGCACGCCTCAGCCCGTGAGCGTGCCAGCCCGCGGCCCGTGACAGTCCACGAGCCCATGAGCCCGCGATTTGTTCTCTCCTTCGAGAGCTCTCCTGCGTGCGGGTCCCCTTGTTGCAACTCCAGCTGAAACCCCAACTGCAGTCATCAACCGACCCCAAACCCTAGGTCGCGGCTTCTTCACTGTAGGTAACGGCTGCGTTGGTTGAAGTTCTAGAGTTTGGTGCTTAAAATTTGAGTTAGTTGCTGACATAGTTTTAAATGTGGAAATATTACAGATTAGACCAATTCAACGGGCGAACGAAAGTTAGGTCTGAGATCTAAGGAACCCTAGGTGAGAGAAATGCAATCATTTCAACATTTGAATTGATTTTGTCAAATTTATGTTGAATTTAGAATTGGAAGGTATATTCATATATATTCTAAAATATGTTTAATTCGAGAAAAATTAGGAAAAATGAAAAATATTATAAATTTGATCATTTGTGAGCCAAATGATTCGAAATCGATGAAACGAGAATCTAGAAAGGAGATTGTGTAAATTTAAGATTGTATTAAATTGGAAAAAAAAAATTGAAAATCCCTTATTAGACTTTTGTTTGATATTAAATTATGATTATTTGATTAGGGAAATCATTTTGGAGACTTGAGGAGTTAGATTGGATTTATTTTGAAAATAGGGAGTGACCACCCTCCCTAGAAATATGAGTGGAATTCTAATCTCTTGTATAAAATAGTAAAACTTGTTTTTGCCGTATTTTTCATAAAACATGTTTTCAATATGCATGGACACGATTATGATATTAAATTTCAAAACTTGTTTTGTGATATTTGGAATATCGTAAATTTATATTTCCAATAACTATGCATCCATGGTTTGAAATGAAATGATATTATGCCATTATTTGAGAACCATATATGTTTTCTATTCTACCGTCGCATTGACATAGATTTGAAATGATTTGATGATTGTATTGGCACACAAATTTAAAATGTTTTGATGATCTGTATGGACCGGGTGCCCATTTGTAATGAGATGATCTGTATGGGCCGATTGCCCACTTGTGATGAGATGATATTTTTTGATAAATTCCGTTACTACGAAGTGCGTTTGTAGAAGCACCGATTGCCTGGATACGCTTCTGCAGAAGGTATCTGCAAACGTCATATGCTTAATGGCTATAGGCGTAGCCGGTTGAACCCACGTAAGGGGGAGAACGTGTGTGATGCCACTGTCTAGCACCGGGCGGGGTCTTATACACGATGATGAGCTAGCCCCAGCGAACTCATGGCCAACGTCGGGATAGAGAGCGACTTTGGAATTTTATGCATAATAAAACCCCCAATATGCCTGTTCTTGGTTATGGTTGACCTCTGCCAGTATCATTTTTTGTTTGCTCTAATAATACTTGATTTTGAATGGATGCATATACGCTTGATATTGTATGATTGGTTAAATAATTTCAAATTGCTAAACATATCATGTTTTACTGTGAAATGTAAATTATTGTTATGAATAATATTGTTTGACACTCTAATATTTTACCCATACTATTTATACTTGATATTAATCCCCTTACTCACTGAATATCTTCCCTGATGCTTACCCCTCTCTTTACCTTCCTCAAACAGGATTACTATGATAGAGCGACGTTACAGGTTTTAGAGGTTTTCGTAGCATATTGGTGGATTCGGTATTCACGACGGTGAGATTTAATTCAAATAAAAATTTGAAATTCTTATTTTGTTTCGACCCTGCGGGTCATGATATTGAGATCTGTAATTGGCCGTGTACATTAATATGTGATGACTGTATAAATTTGCATTTCTGTTGGAATAATCTCTCTCTATTTTTATAAACAAATTTTGAAAATAAGTTTTCACAAACCTTTTCCTTTTTTGTGCCAATTTTTTGAAAATTTTCCTTTTTAATGTTAAATCTCAAATTAAAATAAAAATAATATGTTTCTTTTTTAAATTTTGGGTAATATGTTGGATGATTGAGTTTGTTCGATTAAACTTGGACTAGTTGTGATTCTTCATATAATACTCTTCCTTTATTTTTTCAAATATCCAAGATAAAACTTTACAAAATATGAGTAAGAGGTTTAAATAAGTGAGGGAAGAAGAGCTTTCAAGGGAAGGATAGAGAAACTTTGATGGCGGATAAAATTTTGTAAAGTATGAGTGAGATGTTTAAATGAGTTAGGGAAGAAGAACTTTGAAGAGAAGAATGGAGAAATTTTGATAGTGGAGGTTTCACCTGCATTGAATTTATAATATATTATTTTCATAAACAAATTTTTAAAATCTCGCTTTCGCGCTTTTTCTCCCGCCTCTTTTTTCATTACCTCATTTTTTAATTTCTCACAATTTTTTTATACTTTAATTAATACCGCCTTGTGATTTTTATTATTTACTTACGAAGTATTTATTAACTACTTACTAACTAATTACTACATTTCACAAACTTTTTACCCTTTTTTTCTCTCTTTTTTTCTTAGTCACCATATTATTATACTCATTGCCTCAATTTCTCCATAGTTCTCATGCAATGTAATTTTTAGAATTAAATTTTAGAACTTGTTAATTTTTTCATATCTATACTCTTACAACTCCTTATAAGTAGTAGAGTATTCGCGGTTTGTCTTGCCAAATTAATCTAATTAAGCAAATGATTAAATTTAGTTTTCATTTAAATTTTCATATAAAAATACCAATTATATTGTTTTCATTTGTTAATATCATTATACTCATTTATTACATGATAACTAAACCACATAGTAAAGTCTTTACTATGATTTATTATAAAGTTTCAATATTTAACTTCTTCCACGATTGATTTATTCTTCGAACATGTTACACTCGCTTCATATGAAACAGTACATAGGATATTAGAGTTTAATAGAGTTTAATATTAATATATATATATATATATGACAGTATATACTTACACTCGCAATTGAGTCACTATTGAGTAGTATGTAATGAGTAGTATATATCTATAATATTTGTCATCTTTTTTAATAATAATATTTAAAAAAAATAATATCAAATTATGTAATAATAAATTTAAAGTTATACTATTCATTAACAACTAACAATATCGTGTTTATTAGTTGTACTACCCACTAACAACATCCATCTCACCCACTAACAAGTGATATGATATGATAGAACAAACATTTGCTCAATTGCTAAATTACCATTGTTGACATTTAGGTACCAAGACAAAGTTAATGTTACTAAGCACGAAAATAAAATTTATGTTGTATTAGTAACATTATTTTTGGATAGATACTCAAAACCAGATTTAATTTAGTTCAATGATTAAAGTAACTAATCTTAGGAAAACACAATTGATGTTTAGGTAATATCTCTTGGTTCATCCCATTAATCCTACAAGTAGTTTAACAAAATTTGACAATAAAGTAATCCAAACTTTTCACCTCAATTTTGTCAAAGGCAGAACATCATACACAATGAATTTTATTTTTCAAGCGGTTTAATTAATTTTGTTAAAGCCATCAACTCATCTTTCAACCATCTTGTAATGAGACAATGAATTTTATTTGAATTTTATGGTAATGTGGTTTGATTTTCCTAACACAAAGTCAATTTAAATTAATGTTTGTTTTATATTGTTTTTGTTTAAATAGAAGTAAGCAAAGAGAGTAAAAAAGAAAAAAAAAAAGAAATAAACATATAACAAGTAAGTAACATGATAATTTGGTGCTAAAACTAATTTTTTTCGCGATTGAGATAAAAAACAAATAAAAAATTTTGACGGTTGATTGATACCAAAATGTAAAATATTTTTGGGATTTTAACTAAATTTACTACCCAATTTTTGTAAGAATTATTTGATTGATTAAATATTATTATAATTTTTAAATAATAATATTAATAATTTAAAATAATAATATATAAATTACTAATTTAATAATATACTAATTTATGCATGTGTGCGTGCATGCCCCATGCTACGGCGCCCGCATTGGCATGGCTGGGCGCTCGCGCAGGCACTTGCATGCGTTGTTGCCCTGTGCGCGGGCATATGCTACCCATGCCATGCAAGCACCCATGCACACATTCGCACAGGCTACCATGCATGTCCCGTAGGTACCCATGTAAGCATGCGTCATGGGCCGAGCACCGCCCTTTCAATCAATAATGCTATAATTAATATATAAAAAATTTTAAATATGAATTATGTAGAATAATGATATAATTAATATTATTAATTTAAATAATGTAATAATATGAAATTAAAGGTTTTTAATGTAATTTAGTAATAATATTGTAATGTAACATAGTGTTGTAATGTTGTAGTAATAGTTGTTAATAGAAACAAAAATACAAATGAAAATACAAAATTTTTGATGATTTAATAAAAAAAGAACGGTAGACTAAAATAAAATTAAACTCTAAGATGGTAAAAACTTGATGATCTAAAGGCAGTAAAAAGGTTAAAAAAAATGAAAAAAATTAACGGGCTTTTGAAAAAATTGAAAATTTATTTGGACGGTGAAATAAACCAAATATTTTATAAATTATTCCCTCTGAACTCTCTTTCCCTTCCTCCCCTCAAAACCTCTCCTCTCCCCTCAAAACTCTCACTTGTGAATCAACCAAAATCTTCGTGAAACAGATAATCACATATTTTTTTTAAATAAAATTTGGATTATACTATATTTTAAATTTTCACAGTTTGTACTCATTTTAGATGAATTAAATGAAAAATGAGTATTTTTACTAACCATGACAATCACAAACATCCCAGACCAACTTGACTTTGAAGAAACTCAATCATCTGGTTTAGTACAGATTTATGTACGAATGTTATTTCTTTCCTTTCACACAATATTATTAATTTCAATTTCATTTTTATTTTTGAATAATAATCTAAATTATTTGTATTCTTAGCTCCCAACCAACAATCATTATCTCTACATGACTGTATCAAAAGATAATATTTTTATTATAACAATTTTTATTTATATGAATGGATTGACATATTCCATCCAGAAAAGATAATATTTTTTTATAACTATTTTTATGAATAGATTGACATGAAAGTTGATGCTGCGACTGAAATATTTTTGGGGCAGAAGATATGCTGAAGAGAAGAGAAGATATATAGTTATTTGATGTGTAATATTTTTTTTCTTATTCTATTAATGTATCAATTATTATCAATAATACAAGATGTTATATTATTTTAGTAATTTATTTATTTTATTGTTTATAACATTTTCTAAAATGTCAGTATGTGTCGTAATCGTATAGTATGTGATAACTAACGAAATAGTAATATTTGCTAACGAATAAATGACTGTAGTAACCGATATAACATATGAGCATATATACTGACTGACCATAAATGACTAACCGATGATAAAAAGTAACAATTGTATTCTTAGCTCTACGAGATTTAGGTAAGAATGTAATTTCTTTATTTTCACACAATATTATTAATTTAAATTTCATTTTTATTTTTGAATAATAATCCAAATTATTTATAATTTTAGCTCCCAACCAACAATCATTATCTCTACGTAACTGCATCAAAGGGTAATTTTTTTATTTGTAACAATTTTTATTTTTATGAATGGATTGACATACTCCATCCAGAAAAGATAATATTTTTTTATAACCATTTTTATGAATAAATTGTCGTGAAAGTTGATGCTATAACTGAAATATTTTTGGGGCAGAAGATATGCTGAATAGAAGAGAAGATATATAGTTATTTGATATGTAATATTTTTTTTTCTTATTCTATTAATATATCAATCATTCTTAATAATACAAGGTGTTATATTATTTTAGTAATTTTTTTATTTTATTGTTTATAATATTTTCTAAAATGTCAGCATGTGTGGTAATCGTATAGTATGTGATAACTGACGAAATAGTAACATTTGCTAATGGATAAATAATTATAGTAACCGATGTAACATATGTACTAACCGACCATAAATGACTAACCGACGATAAAAAGTAACAATTGTATTCTTAGCTCTACGTGATTTAGGTAAGAATGTTATTTCTTTATTTTCACACAATATTACTAATTTCAAATTTATTTTTATTTTTGAATAATAATCCAAATTATTTGTATTTTTAGCTCTCAACCAACAATCATTATCTCTACATGACTGCATCAAAAGGTAATATTTTTATTTATAACAATTTTTATTTTTATGAATGGATTGGCATACTCCATCGAGAAAAGATAATATTTTTTATAACAATTTTTATGAATAGATTGACATGAAAGTTGATACTGCGACTGAAATATTTTTGGGCCAGAAGATATGTTGAAGAGAAGAGAAGATATATAGTTAATTGATATATAATATTTTTTTTCTTATTCTATTAATGTATCAATCATTCTCAATAATACAAGTGCTATATTATTTTAGTAATTTCTTTATTTTATTGTTTATAATATTTCCTAAAATGTCAGTATGTGTGGTAATCGTATAGTATGTGATAACTGACAAAATAGTAACATTTGCTAACGGATAAATGACTGTAGTAACCGATGTAACATATGAGCATATGTACTAACCGACCATAAATGACTAACCGACGATAAAAAGTAACAATTGTGGTAAGCAAGTGGTAATCGAGTGGTAACCAACTATAAAAGTTATAACATTTTCTAATATATGAATAACCGTCTCTAAATGACAGTTACATGTTTTAACAGTTATGTGGTAACCGATGATAAAAGATAATATTTGTGCTAATCGAGTGATAATAACCTAGTTGTAATCGAGTGGTAATCAAAATCAATTAGTAACTGAGTCGTAACCAAATAGTAACCGAGTGGTAACTGACGATAAAATATAGTAATTTTTACCCATACTTAGCGTAATTTTACCAACACTTTCTAACCGTCACTACAAATATATGACATGCTCCAACAGTGATCAAGATTATTGGTATAAAGCTATCCCGACTGGTATATAGCTAACTAAAATCCTATCCGTTGGAGAAAGATCTGCCAATGGTTTTAGTTGATTTATCGGATAATTTTTGTTTGTCTGAATAAGTCATTTATTTTGTAGTATACTATAAAATAAAAGCATTATGCCGACGATAACGTTCACTGTCGGTAAGTATTATTGACGGTTTTTTGAATCTATATAGACGGTTGTAGTTGAAACCGTCGGAAATAGTATAAATTTTTCGACATTTCTAAAATGGTCGTCGATAAAACAATTTGAACCGTGGGTAAAGGTAGAAAACTATTTGTATAAACAAGACTTTATACTTACGGATATAATGACGTCTGAATTTACATACCCCTATCCTTACGGCTATAAGTTGTAATGGCAACATATAAGTTTTGTAGTCACGATTTTGTAAGGTGTCTATATAGACAAAACTATATATACAGCGGTTGTAATGATAGGTGAATATAGTAAGAAATGGTAAGTGTAAAAGGATATAGTAAATAGTGATAAGTGTAGAAAATGTAAGGTATGGAAAGTGCAGAGATGTAAAATAGGCAACTATAGGATATGTAAGATATGGTAAGTTGTGGTAAGTATGGTAAGTATAGGATATTTAAGGTATGATAAGTGTAGAATATGTAAATTGACGTTTAGAAAAGTGTTGGAAACAGTTTATTGGGTATATATATTAGTGAATATTAATATTTTATATTAAATGTTATTATAATTTATTGTGATTATATAGTAAATGTTATTTTATATTATTATCTGTTAATTTGACTATTGTGCTTAGTTTAATAGTAAATATTACTATACTTTTATCATGAGAGAAATAAATTTACTAATTTTCATATCCGTTATATAATAGTAAATGTTACTATATTTTATTATATTTAAATAGTAAATGTTACTATATCTTATTATTTGTTAATTCGACTATTATGGTTAGTTTAATAGCAAATGTTACTATCCTTTTATAATGAGAGATAAAAAAATTTACTACATTTCACATCCGTTATTATAATAGTAAATATTACTATATTTTATTGTAGTTATATAGTAAATGTTACTATATCTTATTATCTATTAATTCGATTATTGTAATTAGTTTAATAGTAAATATTACTATGGAGTTCTTATTGAAATGTTAAAATTGAAATGTTAACATGATATATTATTAAATTAAATGTAAATTAAAATAAATTAATATTAAAACCGACGGTTCATTGTACTATATTACTATATTACTAATAGTAAATATTACTATATTATATAAAAACCGATGATACTATATTCGTAGTTTACTATATTATAATATATAAATGTCACAACTTATTATAATATTAAATGTTAATATATTTTATTTTGATTACATAGTAAAAGTTATTATATGTTATTATCTGTTAATTCGACTATTGTATTTTGCTTAATAGTAAATGTTACTATTCTTTTATCATAAGAGACAAATAAATTTATCAACTTCTACGTCCATTATTATAATAGTAAATGTTATTATTTTATAATAAATATTATTATATTTTATTGTGGTTATATAGTAAATATTACTATATCTTATTACCTGTTAATTTGACTATTGTGGTTAGTTTAATAATAAATGTTACTATTTTATAGTAAATATTATTATATTTTATTGTGGTTATATAGTAAATATTACTATATATTATTATCTGTTAATTTGACTATTGTGGTTAATTTAATAGTAAATGTTACTATGGACTTTTCGTTGAAATGTTAAAATTGTTTATTGTTAAA
The DNA here is from genome assembly GCA_033439265.1 of Dillenia suffruticosa. Lineage (NCBI taxonomy): Eukaryota > Viridiplantae > Streptophyta > Magnoliopsida > Dilleniales > Dilleniaceae > Dillenia > Dillenia suffruticosa. Next base: position 19,560,338 of record JAVTVX010000015.1, on the reverse strand, counting down.
TTAAATATGAATTAAAATAAATTAATATTAAAACCAGTGGTTAATGCCTCATGCCGGCAGTTCATTGTACTATACACTATTATATTGTTATATTACTAGTAGTAAATATTATTACATTATACTATATTGTATTATATAAAAACTGGCGGTACCATATTAGTAGTCTACTATATTGTGATATGTAACACTAGAAAGAAAAGAAAGAAAAAAAAAATCGAATTAGGGCTTAAAGCCCTAATTCTTCCCCTTTCTCTCTCTCTCTCCCTCTCTTCCTCTCCCTCTCTCTCTCCCCCGAGAGGAAGACTGGGTCACCAGGGTAGACAGTCGTCGAAGAAGGGTAGAGGTTCTGGATATCCCAAAGGTTCTTCTAGTTTCAGACCAACAGCACCGAGACAGGGACCTCGACCACAGGGTTTTGGGGCATCAGCCCCTAGTGTCTCTACGCAGTTTACTACACAGAGACCGTCATTTTGTCGTAGATGCAGCAGCCACCATGCCTTTAGGGCATGTAGAGTACCAGTTACTTGCTTCCAGTGTGGGAAGTAAGATCACGTTAGGAGTGTCTGCCCCGATTTAGGTCGAGAAGGATCGACTTTGCAAAGTCGTACTGGTACGTCTGGCACAGCACCTGCGCACTCAGCTTTTACCACTCCCCGAACTGCAGCCAATAGTAAAACAGTGCCAGGATCGTCGTGACAGTAGCCTAGGGCCCAGGCTCGTGTGTTTGCGATGATATAGGAGGACGCACAGGTAAACCCTGATGTTATTATGGGTAATCATCCTGCAGACCCCTCAGTGTAGTACTTTTGTTATACTTTCTGTATGACTTTTTTTTTGTATATTTTGATGTCGATGCACAGTTTTGACTAGTTAAAGCTTTCAAAGCTTAACTAGTTTGATATATATATATATATATATATATATATATATATATATATATTCATTCACTTTTTCTTCGTATTTTAAATTCTGTTGATTTTTTTTACTTTTAGGTACCATACGAATATTCGGTATCGACGCCCGTATTCTTATAGATACCGAGTCAAATTTTTCCTACGTGAGCGACACGTTCGCTCGCCATTCTGATAGACCTCTCTCGCCCCTTGATGAGGAGATTATGATAGTCACTCTTCTTGATAAGCATATCATTTGAGATACAGTCTATAGGAGCTGTGAGGTCGGTATTGGGGAGGCGATATTAGAAGTAGATCTGATTCCGCTCCCTATCACGAATTTCGATGCCATCCTAGGGATGGATTGGCTGAGTTTACACCGGGTTTTCGTGGATTGTTTCACGAAGGAGGTTGAGTTTAGGAGATCCGAGTAGCCACCGTTAGTATTCTGGGGCGAGAGACGAGTGTTGCCCCGCAGTATTATCTCTGTTATGAAGACCAGACGCTTGGTATGCCATGGTTGTACGGCTTATCTGGCTTATGTTGTCGACACCACCGTTGAGGGACCGAGACTTGAAGATGTCCCTGTGGTGCAGGAATTTTTAGATGTGTTCCCTGAGGAGCTTCCCGGATTATTACTACTTTGGGAGTTCGATTTCGACATTGATCTAGTACCGGGGACCAATCTTATTTCTATTCCGCCATACAGAATGGCGCCTGCTAAATTGAGAGAGATTAAAACTTAGTTACAGGAACTTCTGGACAAGGGGTTTATTCACCCAAGCACCTCACCTTGGGGCGCTTCGGTGCTTTTGTAAAGAAAAAGAATGGTACATTTCGGCTTTGTGTGGATTACAGGCAATTGAATAAAGCCACCATAAAAAACAGTTATCCCTACCACGTATAGATGATTTGTTGATCAGCTGCAGGGAGCCAGGGTTTTCTCTAAGATTGATCTCCGTTCGGGTTATCATCAGTTGAGAATTCGGGCAGAAGATGTGCCCAAGACAACTTTTCGCACCCGATACGGCCATTACAAGTTTCTAGTCATGCCATTTGGGCTGACTAATGCCCCAGCTGCTTTCACGGATTTGATAAATCGAGTTTTTCACGACTACTTGGATCGATTCGTCATCGTATTCATCGATGATATCTTGATATATTCACGGAGTGATGAAGATCATGTTGAGTACCTTCGGGTGGTATTGCAGATATTCCGTGAGAAGCAGCTATATGCTAAATTCTCGAAATGTGAGTTTTGGCTTAGACAAATTGGGTTCTTAGGGCACATTGTTTCCGCGGAGGGTATTTATGTTGATCCGCGGAAGGTTGAGGCTATAGTGAAGTGGGAGCAACCACAAACAGTTACCGAGATTCATAGTTTTCTCGGTTTGGCTGGGTATTATCGTAAATTTGTAGATGATTCTCCCGGATAGCTGCTCCGTTGTCGAGATTGACCCAAAAAGGGGTCAAGTTTGTTTGGGATGATCGTTGTGAGGCGAACTTCCAGGAGCTCAAACAACGGTTGACATCCGCTCCTATTTTAGTCATTCCCACTAATAGTTGGGAGTATACAGTGTACAGTGATGCTAGCCGACAGGGATTGGATTGTGTTCTAATGTAGGATGGTCAGGTTATTGCATATGCCTCGCAATAGCTGAAGAAAAACGAGGTTAATTACCCGACACATGATTTGGAGTTAGCAGCCATAGTTTTCGCATTGAAAATATGGCGGCATTATCTTTATGGGGTGACCTACAGGGTATTTACAGATTACAGGAGTTTAAAATATCTATTTACCCAAAAGGAGCTGAATTTGAGACAGAGGAGATGGTTAGAACTCCTCAAAGATTATGACCTCATTATTGACTATCATCCGGGCAAGGCGAATGTTGTAGCAGATGTCTTGAGTCAGAAGTCAGCATCACCCTCACAGTCGATAGAGAAAGCCTACCTTTCTTGTTTAGTTGGACTCCGAGGCTTAGGAGTCAGTTTGACTAACGATGATCAGGGAGGCTTACTAGCCAGATTTGAGGTCAGGCCGACTTTGTTCGACCGTATCAGAGAGCTCCAGAGTACAGATAAGGAGATTCAGCATTTTGCAGATAGAGTCTGCAGAGTTGAGGGCGGAGACTTCAGAGTCTGTGATGATGGACTCATGGTATTCAGAGACAGAGTGTGTGTCCCGGTCGATAGTGATCTTCGACGTGTTATCCTTGAGGAAGCACATTCTTCTGCATATGCTATGCATCCCGGGGGTACGAAGATGTACCGGACCATCAGAGGTAGCTATTGGTGGTCAGGCATGAAGAGGGATATAGCAAAGTTTGTGGCATGATGCTTGGTGTGCCAGCAGGTGAAGGCCGAGTATCAGCATCCAGCGGGCACACTGCAGTCTCTTCCAATTCCTGAGTGAAAATGGGAGCATATTACTATGGATTTCGTGATGGGATTGCCACGGACTTCTACACGGCATGATGCGATTTGGGTGATTGTTGATCGACTCACCAAATCTGCACATTTTATCCCTATCTGCGGTGACTATTCTTTAGAGGCGTTGGCACGTCTCTACATTGATACCATAGTTCGACTTCACGGGGTGTCTGTGTCGATTGTTTTAAATAGGGACCCCAGGTTCACATCTAGGTTTTGTCCTAAGTTACAGGAGGCATTAGGTACTAGATTAAATTTCAGTACGGCATATCATCCTCAGACGGACGGCCAGTCTGAGAGGACCATTCAAACCCTTGAGGACATGCTGAGGGCATGTGTGATGGATTTCCGGGGTAATTGGGATCGGCACCTTCTACTGGTCGAATTCGCATATAATAACAGTTATCGGGCCAGTATAGGGATGCCCCCGTATGAGGTACTGTATGGCAATAAATGCCACACCCCGATATGCTGGGATGAGGTCGGAGAGCGACGTCTCAGCAGCGTTGAGTTGATTGAGCAAATAAATAATAAAATTAAGGTTATCCGTGAGCGAATGAAAGCCGCCCAGGACAGACAGAAGACGTATGCTGATCGTAGGCAGCGACCTCTTGAGTTTGCTACGGGAGATATGATTTTCTTGAGAATATCTCCTTGGAAGGGAGTTATACGGTTCAGGCAGCGGGGAAAGTTGAGCCCCAGATATATTGGGCCATTCCGTATCCTTGAGAGGGTCAGAAGTGTGGCATATAGATTGGAACTACCAAATGAACTCTCCCGTATTCACGACATATTCCATGTCTCAGTACTCAGGAAATACTTGACCGATCCTTCTCATGTACTTGAGCCTCCACCTCTTGAGTTACGAGAGGACCTTAGCCTTCCAATTCAGCCCGTGACTATTCTAGATCGGCAGGTTAGAAAGCTGCAGAGTAAGGAAATTTCATTGATCAAAGTTTTGTGGAGAAGTGATCAGATCAAGGAGGAGACCTGGGAGCCCCAGGAGGCTATGAGGAGTCAGTACCCCCATTTATTTGCAGTTTAGTCTTCTTTTAGTTCCGAGGACGAAACTTGATTTTAGGGGGTTAGAAAATGTAACACCAGAAAGAAAAGAAAGAAAAAAAAAATCGAATTAGGGCTTAAAGCCCTAATTCTTCCCCTTTCTCTCTCTCTTTCTCCCTCCCTTCCTCTCTCTCTCTCTCTCCCCGACTTTTCCCCTTACCGTGACCCGCCGCCGTCCCTCACCGAGTCTGCGGCTCTCCTCCACCGCGATCAACCACCACCACCACTATCTCACTCTCTCACTGTCTCTCCCTCTTTCCCTCGGTCTCACACTCTCTCTCTACCTCTCGCTGCTCTCTCTCTATCCCTCCGTCACTCTCTTCTCCTCCTGCGACCGCACACCACCGCGCTCGGCAGCGGCTCCCTTCTCCCCTTCGCGCACGATTGCAGCGTGCGTTTCCCCGTACGAGCGTGAGCGCGCGATCGCATGAGCACACTACCGCGCGCCTGCACACGAGCTGTGTGATCCCTACACCAGCTCCAACGCTGCCTCCTCGAGCCCAGCGCCCCATAGCGAGCGATCTCCAGCAAGACCTGCGCGCTACCCAATGCGAGCCAGTGCCGGCACGAGCACGAGCCAACAGCCCGTAGGCACTGCGGCCCGCAAGCCCATTGCGGCCCGCAGCCCACTGCGGCCCGCAGCCCACTGCTGCCCCGTGGCTCGCAGCCCGAGATGGCCTGTGATAGTTCACGAGTCCCTGCGAAGGTAAATGACTCAAAATTTCGATTTTCGCACTAAGGTTTCCAATTTCTTTAGTAATTGGACTTAAATTGCTCACAATTGTTTCGAATTTGGAAACATTCAGGTTTTAGACCCAATCGACGGGTGAACGAAAGCTAGATATAAGATCCGAGGAACCCTAGGTGAGAGAAATGCACCCACTTCGAAGTTTGAATAAATTTTGTTGATAAAATCCCTTATTAGGGTTTTATTTGATATAAATTTTGATGATTTGATTAGGTTTGTCTTTTGGAGAGTCACTGAAAAATAGGCAGTGACCACCCTCTCTGGATATGTGAGTAAAACTCTAATCTCTTGCATAAAATAGTAAAACGTGTTTTCTGACGTATTTTCGATAAAACATGCTTTGATATGCATTCGATTGACATATGATATTAAATTTAAAAAATCTGTTTTGTGATTATTGGAGTGACTTGAAATATATTTAAAATAACTATGCATCCATGGTTTGAAATGAAACAATAATTGTGGCATTACTTGAAAATGTATAAATTTCATTTTATATCGTTGCATTGATATGCTATTTTGAAATGAATTGATGAGACGTATTGGCACGTAAATTTAAAATGTTTTTTGATGAACTACGTGGGTTGGATGCCCACTAGTTATGTGATGATGTGATGATACTTGTGGGACGTTGTGCCTTTTGTGATACTATGATGATTCCGTAGCTACGAAGGGCGTTTGTAGAGGCACGGGTTGCCCGGATACGCTTCTGCAGGAGGTATCCGCAAAAGTCATTTATTCTAAAAGCTATAGGCGCGGCCGGTTGAACCCATGTAGGGGGAGGACGTGTGTGACGCCACCGTCTAGCACCGGGCGGGATCCTATACACGTTGATGAGTTAGCCCCAGCGAACTTATGGCCAATGTCGGGGTAGAGAGTGTTTTAAAGTCTATGCATAATAAAACCCCCGATGTGCCTGTCCTTGGTCTCGGTTGACCTTTGCTAGAATCATTTTTTACTCGCTCTGATATTACTTGATTTTAAAATGGATGTATACATGCTTGTTAACGTGTGATTGATTACATGATTTAATTGCTAAACATATCATGTTTTGATGCGAAATGTAAATTATTGATTCGAAATGTTGTTATTTGACACTCCAATGGTTCACCCACACTATTTATGCTTGATATTATCCCTCTCACTCACTGAGTATCTTCCCATGATACTCACTCATCTCTTTTCTCTTCTCAGACATGTTTATTGGGATAGAGCGACGTTACAGGCTCTAGAGTGGATTTGGTGTTCCGACGGTGAGATTTACTTCTAATTTAGTTTCGACCCTGCGAGATCTTGACATTGAGGTCCGTAGTTGGCCGTGTACTTATTTTGGGATGACTGTATAATTTAAGTCTCATATTTCATTTGCATTGAGACGATTGTACATATCTAAATGTTACTTGGGAAAATTATTGTATATAAGATAAAAGTTAGGTTCGCTCTGTATGGCGGCTGTTTATGCTCTAGTTGGGCATGACAGTAGAGGTCTATGGCTAAGACTGCTAGAAATTTTATAGTCTTGCGTTGTCTTGGATGTTTGGAGTGAAATTTGTTAATTTTGGAGAGGCCGGAATGACCATTTGTTAAATTATCGGATAATTTTGCTTATACAGGTTTAATTGTACACGGGAAACCTCCGATTTATGGGGAGATTCTGGCCGATTTTCTGTAAAAATATAACCGCCATCCAGGGACAATGGGCGGCTGTTCACGATCCCGGTTTGGGGCGTGACATGATATATAAATGTCCCGACTTATTATAATAGTAAATGTTATTATATTTTATTGTGGTTATATAGTAAATGTTATTATCTGTTATTATATATTAATTCAACTATTGTGGTAAGTTTAATAGTAAATTTTACTATCTTTTTATAATGAGAGACAAATAAATTTACCAACTTTCACATTCATTATTATAATAGTAAATGTTACTATTTTATACTAAATGTTATTATATCTTATTATCTGTTAATTCGATTATTGTGGTTAATTTAATAGTAAATGTTATTATCATTTTATAATGAGAGATAAATAAATTTACTATCTTTCATATCCGTTATTATAATAGTAAATGTTACTATATTTTATTGTGATTATATAGTAAATGTTATTATATCTTATTATCTGTTAATTTGACTATTGTGATTAGTTTAATAGTAAATGTTATTATGGAGTTTTCGTTGAAATGTTAAAATTGAAATATTAAAATGGTATAATATTAAATTAATTGTAAATTAAAATAAATTAATATTAAAACCGACAGTTCATGCCTCATGCCGGCGTTCATTGTACGATATACTACTATATTACTATATTACTAATAAATATTACTATATTACTAATAAATATTACTATATTATACTATATTGTATTATATAAAAACTTGTGGTACTATATTAGTAGTTTACTATATTGTGATATATAAATATCACAACTTATTATATAATAAATATTATTATTTTATAATAAATGTTACTATATTTAATTGTGGTTATATAGTAAATGTTATTATATGTTATTATCTGTTAATTTGATTATTGTGGTTAGTTTAATAATAAATATTATTATGGAATTCTCATTGAAATGTTAAAATAGTATATTGTTAAATTAAATATGAATTAAAATAAATTAACGTTAAAACCGACGGTTCATGCCTCATGCCGACGGTTCATTGTACTATATACTACTATATTACTTATATTATTATATTGTACTATATAAAAACCGGCAGTTCATGTTTCATGCCGCACCACACTGCCAATAAATATTACTACATTATACTATATTAGTAGTTTACTATATTGTGATATATAAATAACACAACTTATTACTACTATATTACTATATTACTAGTAGTAAATATTATTAGGCGGTTCATTCCTCATTCTTCATGCCTCGTGCCGCACCACTATATTAATATTTTATTACCACTATATTACTATTTTAGTAGTAATAAATATTACTATATTGTACTAGTAGTAAATATTACTATGATATATAAATATCACAACTTATTACTATTATATTACTATTGTACTATATAAAAACTGGCAGTTCATGCCTCGTGTCGGTGGTTCATGCCTTGTGCCGGCGGTTCATGCCTTGTGTCGGTGGCTCATGCCTGCCCCGCCCCGCCCCGCCCATAATTTAAAATAATAACATTATTAATTTAAATAACAAAATAATAATTTCATTATTATTATATTATATTATATTATGATATGAAATTATATAATTATTTTATAAATTTTATTATATACAATTTATATTTAAATTAAATTATTAATTGGTCATTTATATCTATTTTATTATGAGTAAGTAATTTTACATCAAATCAAATGAACATAAATATATATTATATCAATCGTTTTTACTACAAAAAAAGAAACATTCACCAGCGGTCTTTCATCAAGTTCTTTTGTTTAAGTGCCAACAATTTTTTCTCAACAACAGTGTACTCAGTTAAGGAGCCGAATTGCTTGGGATGCTTCAATGCTTTCTTACTGATATCACTGTAGAATTCATTACCAACTTTTAGTTCCTTCACTTAGCTGCCCACCTTTACCACCATAGCAGCAACATAAATGCCTGGAACAGTGTGTAGCACAACAAGAGTTGTTACAATACTTGAAATTGACAACTAACTCAAGATTTGGTATAAGGAAGAGTGCATAAATAGTTATATTACGATGCTTTTCATGTTAAATGAAACATTGTTCTGTAATTCCTCCATAAATAACACCAAACAAAATAATGAAAATGAAAACATATATTGCAGCCGACGGCTCATTATAGGATGGAAGTGCTGTTGATTAACAACCATAAATGGGACAACCCAGGACCTTTTCAGTGAACATCAATATGATAATTTTCATTTTAAATTATGTATCAATTATAGCATAGAAACTGAAATAGAAATCATGTTTTCTTTTTAAATATTGGAGACTTAACTCCATGCATAAAATTTCATGTTTCCGCCTTAATCCTTCCCCGTAAACAGAAACCAAGAAAATATAGTTAGCCATTTTTAGGTAGAAAGTAATGGACCCACAAAATTAGGGAACAACATGTTCTCTATACAGCAACGATAATCATAAACAAAGCAATTCAACAGAATATCAAATGTTATTGTGAAACAACAATTCACTTAGGGTAATTTAACTACATAAAACCATTGTGAAACCCCAAAGCCATTTAGAGAAGTTTTCAAATTCATCGGGTTTTCTGTAACTTTTGCTCAGCTGCCCTTTCCCAACGAGCAAACAACTCCAAATTCTTCACAAAGTTGCACATCATATTTTAAAATTCACAGACCCAAATAATTGTAATGATTGATTATTTAAATTCACTCTTCCAAAGTTGCTCTAAGAGGCATTTTGTTGAACATATTTCATGCGTTTATTCATACTCTTACCATATTCACTACTAAATATCTGATTAGAAGTCAATAAATTGATCAATGATTAGTTAATTATAACAGAAATGAATAATGCAGCTAAAATATAAACGAAAATGGTGCTTGATTTATAACAAATGTAAATGTAAGAAAAAGAAAAAGGGAAAATAGATCTGATACTTGAAAGGCCCTAAACGTTGATTTGTATGGAGACGAGTCTTCCTTTGTTGATTTGTATGAAATGAGCAGTCATCCCGACCGCTGGTAAAGGGGCCCACTGGTAAATGACGCATTTTTTGTAGTGCTTCCTCCCACTTTCTCCTCCTCCTCTTTCGTTTTTGGCACCATTTCTTGGTGCCAAATAAAGAGGCGCCAAAAGTTTGGCGCTAATCTAGTATTGGTTTTGTTGAATATTTAGATTTTGCCACCATCAAAAAAATAATCTCTATTGATTAATCTTTCTCCTTCTGCCATTCTCTCTTTATTTCATTTAGTTCTCTCTTCTCATTTTTCATTTATTTTTCCACTTTATTTTTACAATGGATAAGAGATTGATATATTTTTATATTTTTAATCACTCTACTTTATTCTTATTTTTCGTATCATGTATTGTGATGTGGTGTGATAACAAATGGTAAGAATTAGTAATAACAACTATTTTTCTCTTCCTACAAATGGTAACAAATGGTAAAAATTACTTTTATTCTCTATCTATATTGTAACATTGTAATTTTTATTCTCTATCTACAAGTGATAACTAACAAAGAATAAATGGTAACAAGAATTGGTTAACGTAACAAGTGGTAAGTCAATAATTATATAAAATTTGTATAATATAATATGGTAACAAGTGGTAATAAGTAGTAAGAAATAGTAATAACAACTACTTCCTCTTGATATAAATGGTAACAAATATTTTTATTTTGGTAATGATTTTTATTATTGTAACAAGTGATCTATAACAAATAAGAAGTGTACTTTTATTATTATACCAATAAAGAATAAATGAGCGTATAATTATGTAAAATTTGTATAATATAATATGGTCACAAGTGGTAACAAGTGTCTTTTAACAACAAATGGTAAGAAATGATAACAATGGTAATAAATGTATATCAACTAACAAATGACAATGAGTTATTATAATAATTATATAAAATATGTATAATATGGTATATTTTTTAACAAATGATAGACAATAACTATATAAATGAGTGATTTTTATATATGATAATAAGATATATAATAAATAAAAACTAATAAATGATAACAGATTACTAACATAATAATTCTATAAAATTTGTTTATGGCATGTTAAGAAGTGATGACGTAAGAAATGATCACAAGTGATTTAAATCAAATAACAAGTGCAAATGTATTTCTGACAATGCAATAATACTATAAAATTTGTATAATTTTTTTTTAAAACTGTATGAAATTTGTATAAACTAGAAAATAATGATAATGAAAATAACAACTTTTAAAAATTACTGACCTAACGATAAAATAATACATATAAAACATATAAACATTTGGAAGGGTATTCGCTATAACTACTCCAAGAGATATTTACTATAACTATTCCATTCTAAACTATAACTATACATTAAAAAAAAATGGTAAATATTTTAAAAAGTCCATAAAAAATTAAAGTGTCCCAATAAATTTGTAAAAGAGGGAAAAAAGTGAGGATAGATTTTCAACATTTGGGGCTGGTTTCACTTGAAACATAAACTCTCAATATTTGAATATGTTGTTTGGCGGTATAATACAACTATTAGTGCTTAATTGAGTCGAATAAATATATTGTTTGGTCAATATAATATAACTATAGATTATATTATTTCATAATATAAATTTATAAATTTATTATAATTATGATTATTAATTTTATTTGATTAACATTATATTACTATAATTTAATATTACTATACTATACAACTTAATTAATTATCAATATTAATATTAATAAATAATACTATTTTTTAATTTCAATATTCATATTTTATTACTAATATCAAATAATTATTAAATTTAAATAATGTTATTAAGATTGTGTTACATTTTAATTATCAAATAATGACTATCTAATTATCATATTTCTTAATTATAAATTATAAAATATAAAATATATATTAACATATCTAACAAGTGGGTTGCATGGTAACAAATGGTAAGAATTATTACTTTCTCTTCGTATAAATGGTAACAATTATTTTAATTTTAATAACAATAATTTTTATTATGATAACAATAATACTAAGTGGTAAAAAGTGATTTTGATCCAATGTAACAAGTAATAAGACAATAATTATATAAAATTTGTATAATAGAACATTGTAACAATTACTTTAATTCTAATAATAATGATATTTATTGTGGTAACAATGATAATAAGTGGTAACAAGTAATTTTGATCCAATATAACATGTGGTAAGACAATAATTATATAAAATTTTTATAATAGAATATCGTAACAATAGTAACAATTGGTAACAAGTGGGTCGCATGGCAACAAGTGGTAAGAATTACTAATTTCTTTTCGTACAAATGGTAACAATTACTTTAATTCTATTAAAAATGATTTTTATTGTACTAACAATGATAATAAATGGAAACAAGTGATTTTGATCCAATATAACAAGTGGTAAAACAATAATTATATAAAATTTGGATAATATAATATCGTAACAATGATAACAATCGGTAACAAGTGGACAATTACCTCCTCATATACATATGGTAACAAATAGTAACAAACATTTTTATTCTGGTAAAAAATATTTTTTAAAACTATATAAAATTTGTATAAATCGAAAAATAATACTAATGAAAATAAATAATGTTAAAAACTATAGACCTAACAATAAAATAACACATATAAAATATATAAATATCGGAGAGTATAAGTATTATAACTATTTCAAAACTATTCACTATAACTATTTTATTCCAAACTATAACCATACATTAAACAGTAAATATTTTAAAAAACTCATTAAAAATTCAGTTCTCACAATAAATTTGTAAAGGAGAGAAAAAACCGAATGCGGATAGATTTTCAACATTTGGTGCTGCCTTTGTTTGAAACATAAACTCTCAATATTTGAATACGTTGTTTGGTAGTATAATACAACTATTAGACTGAAACATAAATATGTTGTTTGCCAATATAATATAACTATAATTTATATTATTTCATAATATAAATTTATAAATTTATTATAATTATGATTATCAAATTTAATTGATTAACATTACATTACTATAATTTAATATTATTATTCCATACAACTTAATTATTTATCAATATTAATATTACTAAATAATACTACTTACTAATTTCAATAATCATATTCTATTACTAATATCAAATAATTATTAAATTTAAATATTGTTATTAAGATAGAATTATATTTTATATAATAGATTTAATGGTACTAATATATATATTCATAATATTTTTATGATAGCTTCCTTAATTTTCTTCGTATTTCATTTAATTATTTTAGTTTTTTATTATTATTATTTTCAATTTAATTATTGTTAATCTAAATAATTTTGATAATATTATGAACTTTTATTGTAAAGTTTGTTATTACATTTTGATTTCAATTCCTTATCTTTTTAAATAAATAATATTAAATATAATTATCATATTCCTTAATTATAAAATATAAAATATAAATTAGATATTAACATATCTAATTGATATTAATAATTTAAATAACTGATATTCATACCAATCATATTCATTATATGCAATCCATCAAAACACATGATTCGAACCGCATTCTTTAATTATAACGAAATTTAAATTATAAATTAAGTATGAAATATTATTATTTTAAATAATATAATCATATAAAATTATGTAACTAATGTAGTAATAATAACATAAAAAATAATATGACTTTTTGTAATATATGATTTTATTTAAAATGATATATTCATAAAAAATATAATAAAATGTATTATGACACTATATAATATAAATTATAAATTTAATATATTTAATAATTGTATATAACAAACTTAGTAACATAATTTCATAATTTCATAATTTCATATAACAAATTTAGTAATATAATTTAAAATTTTCATATGATTATATTAATAATATAAATGTTTTGTTATTTAAAATAATAAAATTATTATTTTAAAATAAGGTAGTGGTTGAGCCGCAGGTTGTGCTGCAAGGGCATTTGAGGACGCTTGCATGGGCGACTCAGCCATCGATTGTGCCGCGCGTAAGCATTTACGCATGCTTTTGCCTGGGCCGCTTAGCCGTTGGTTGTGCCACGCGTAGGCATTTGCACGCGCACTTGCATGGGCGGCTTAGCCGCCGCTTGTGCCGGGCATAGGTATTTGTGCGCGCTTGCCTGGGTGGCTCAGGCACTGGTTGTGCCGCGCGCAGGCATTTGTGGGCGCGTTTGCCTGGGTGGATCTGCGGGAGGTTGTGCCGCACAGGCATCACCCGATTTAGTAATATGATAATAATACTTACTACTATTTCATAGAATTAGATGGTAATACATCAAAATCAAAGTTTTTTGTTAATTACTCAAATTATAGAAAAGAGAGATAAACAAAAAAAAAAATTTATAAACTAAAATATAATAAACGGGACAAAATGACGGGTTTTGAAAAATTTATTTGGTGCTAAACAAATTATATATATTATAAAAAAAAAATTATTTGGCGCTAAACCAAATATATATACTATAAACCCTTTCTCCCTCTACAAATATCGAAACTTCTCATTTTCTTCAAAAACTCTTCTCGATCTCTCATATCTTTCAAAATTTCTAACTTAAACAAAATTTCATTCCATCAAATATTTTCAACAAAATATTTTCAACCAAAAATCTCATTCTATCATTTAATTATTTTAGTTTTTTATTATTATTATTTTCAATTAAATTATTACTAATTTAAATAATTTTGATAATATTATGGATTGCAAAGTTTGCTATCATATTTTGATTTTAATTTATTACATTTCTAAATAAATAATATTAAATATAATTATCAAATTCCTTAATTATATAATCTAAAATATAAATTAGACATTAACATATCTAATTAATATTATTAATTTGAATAACTCATACTCATATATCATATGTAATCCATCCAAACCACCTTTTCCTCGAAATTTAAATTATAAATTTAGTATCAAATGTTATTATTTTAAATAATATGATCATATAAAATTATATAAATAATGTAGTAATAATAAGATAAACAATATATGGCTTTTGTAATATATAATTTTTAAAAAAATTATATATTCATAAAAAATATAATAAATGTATTATAATACTATATAATATAAATTATTAATTAAAAATATTTAATGATTGTATATAACGAAATTAGTAACATAATTTCATATAACAAATTTAGTAATATAATTTAAAATTTTCATATAATAATATACATGTTTTGTTATTTAAAATAATACAATTATTATTTTAAATTACATTGCTTGTTTGAGCCGCAGGTTGTGCCGCGATGGCATTTGTGTGCTCCTGCCTAGGCAGCTCAGCCTGCGGTTGTGCCATCAAGGTATTTCCAAGCACGCTTGCCTAGCCGGCTCTACTGGCGATTGTACCATGCAGGCATTCACCCGAGATTTAGTATTATTTCGTATAACAAATTTAGTAATATAATTTCAAGATTTCATATAATAATATATATGTTTTGTTATTTAAAATAACATAATTATTATTTTAAATTACGCTATCCGGTTGAACAACAGGTTGTGCCACGATGGCATTTGCGCGCGGGTAGCTTAGCCAGCGGTTATGCCATCCAGGCCTTTCCATATGCTTTTGCCTGGGCGGCTCTGCCGGTGGTTGTGCCGCGTAGACATTTGCCTAAAATATAGTAATATGGTAGTAATATTTACTATTACTTCACAGAGTCATATAGTAATACGTAAAAGTCAAAATTTCTTTGTTAATTACTCAAACTAAAAAAAAGAAATAAATAACAAAAAATTCAAAAATTAAAATGTGAAAAACGGGGCAAAATGACGGGTATTGAAAAATATATTTCACGCTAAACAAATTATATATATTACAAACCAAAATTTATTTGGCGTTAAACAAAATATATATACTACAAACCCTTTTTCCCTCCACAAATATCGAAACTTCTCATTTTCTTCAAAAACTCTTCTCCCCACATCTCTCAAAATTTCTAATTCAAACAAAATTTCATTCTATCAAATATTTTCAACAAAAGATTTTCAACGAAAAATATGGGACGAAATAAATGAAAAATGACTATTGTAGCTAAAGACAAAGAATTAGAATCATCCGAAAAATAAGTTGACTCTGAAAAAGCCCAATTATTCAAAAATGATATCTCAGATTTGGTTTTGTTTATGTTTTTATTCAAAAATAAATCATTTCATTTTTATAATATATTTCTATGTAATTACTATATTATATATTTTTTTTCATTTGCACTAGTTCTCAAGAGAAAATATAGAGGCCCAACCCGCTGTCAAGATGTTTGGAATTTAGAAAAAGAGAAATGTATGCTGGTTGAAATGAATGATTTGAATCAACCAATAAGAATCGAAGGTACGATCTTCACTTGATTCCTTGGCTCCATAGTCATAGTACATTCTATTGCTCCAATAAACTATACAAGTTGGCGTGACATGCCGACTAAGTATAAAAAGGATATGTGGAAAATTGTACAGGTATCTACCTCTATTACTCAATCGAATCATTTCATACAGGAAAATTAAGATATCTAATTTTTTTTCTTATATTGTAGTCAAAGATTACCTTCAAGCTACTTACAGATGATAATAAGAAATGGGTTCTTGCAAATTTATTCGACAAATGGAAGAGTTTTAAAAATTTTCTCAAATCAAAATGGTTTGATGATTTACTCAGAATAGATGAAAATATAAAGAGAATGGAGGATGAGAGAGTTGGTTCGAATCAATACAAGGATCTTGTTGTTTTTTGGTTGAGTGGTAAAGGGAAGATAGAAGATTATACTTTTACTTTTTACTTTGGGAAATTTAATTGTAGTCTGATACTTTTTCCTTGTTTAGGAAATGAGTAGAAGAAATTTAAAATGTCATGCAAAGTTAAGCGATACGCATTGTTTAGGATTTAAGTCCTTTGCCAAACTCATACATGACACTGTATAAATAATTCATATCTTATTTTATTTGAAATTAATTTTTATTACATCATAATATAAACTAAATCATTTTATCAGACAACACAATTTGTGACAAAATCTTATCGAGCTGAACTTTATATTACAAGTAGAACTCGATCAGATGGGAGTTTAGTTTCTACAAAAGTGCAAGAACTTGTGGTATAATTGATTGTTTTTATCTATTCTCAATTGATATGTTTATAAATATTCACGTTTAATTCATTTTACATAGGAAATGATGAAGAGTGGAAAGGATACTGAGAGTAAATCATAAAGTTCAAATTTATCTTGGAGAACTAATATCATATCCAAAATTAAAGGGTCTGATTCCAGGGGAACAATCAGATGGTAGGCAAAGTTACAACTCCATCACAACGACAGCATTCAAGCAAATCTCAAAACGAATATATGACAATTATGATGGAATAATTAATGGAACAAAATCAGAATCTTACTAATCTGGTGAGCAATGTTCTTATGCATGTCGGAAGTGAACAACGAGATGAATTGTTGAACTTCATTAATGAAGCGAGACTCATTGTTGGTGTTGAGGTATAAATATTATTTTTTTACTTCTTACTATAATCTCATTATTTTTATTTCTGAACAATAATCCACATTATTTGCATTTGTATTGTTAGCGTCCTCCGATACAAAATGCTGGGAGTGCACATCGAGACTAATCATCATCACCACCTTCTCAGTCCATTCCGAAAGATAATATTTAAATGTACAATTTTTTATAATATACCTTATAATTATATTAATTTCATTACTATAGAATAATACCACATATCACGCTGAATCTTGGAACCGGATGCCACGGACGCCGGAATTTTTTAGGTGCTCTAAGTTAACATTTTTGGTATGAACATTTCATTTCAGAAGATATGAAGATATATACTGATCAGAAGTTATAATCTTTTTCTTTCTCTTGTAATGTGTCTGTAACATTATCATCTTTTTCGTTCTCTTGTAATGTGTCTGTAACATTATCATATATATTTCATAACATAAAAGGTACTTCATTTCCTAAGATACGGTATTTATAATATTTCCTAACTCTTTATATTATTTGTATTAACATATCATAATATTTACTAATCTTATGATAAACGACCCAAAAGAATAGTAATATTTGGTTACCAATGTTAAGTAACAAATAACATATACTAAACTAGTAAAATTTACTCACCAACAACAATTCTGTAAAAAGTAATAATATTTACTATCCAAACGACAATAAATGTAGTAACATTTACTAACAAATTATTTCTATAACCGATATTAAAGGTAGTAATATTTACTGACCCATAATTCTGTAACCAATAATAAAGTAGTAACATTTACTGACCAATGATTTTGTAAACAACAATGACAATAAAAGCAGTAATATTTACTAACCCAATAAGCGACAATAAATGTGGTAATATTTACTAACACAATGACCGACGATAAAATTAGTAATATTTACTAACTCAACAGTAAACGTGTGACAATAAAAAATTCACATTTCCTATATTCTAAGATCCGACGATATTGTAGTAATATTTACTAATATTTGTATTTATCGACAATAAAAGTTATAACATTTCCTAACATACTATTATTTCATTGGTGACAATAAATAGTTATACCAATTTTAACAGTTATATTGAATCATTGAGTGTTGATAAAGGTAAAAACTTTTACTAATCTTTAAATTGATGAAAAAAGTAGTAATTTTTACTAACACTTTACAAGATGACGATAAAAATTGTAATTTTTACTAATTCTTTGCAAATGATGATAAAGGTAGTAACTTTTACTAACCCCTTTACAAAATGTGATGATAAATGTAGTAACTTTTACTATCTCTTTACAACCGATGATATAATGTTTATTTTTACCAACACTTTTCTAACCATCCGGATATTGAACATGCTCCAACGGTCATCACAAGTGTCGAGAGAAGTCTATCATGACCCGTGTTTAGCCAACTGAATCTTTATTCGTCGGAGAAGACTTTATCGATGGATTTATCACATTTTCCTCACGGTTTTCGTCCGTCTCCATAAGCCATTTCCATTGTAGTGACTCAAAAAGGTTTTGAAATAAACAAGGAATAAAATAAACATTATAAAGGAGTTTGACATTACCGTGAACTTCGTTTATTGCTATGGTACCTTTGCCTTCAGCTTGCATTTGTTTATCATTTCCAAGTCTTACTTTTATCTTGTAAGACTCATCAAATTCCTTAAACAAACGATTTTATTCTATTATATGATTTAAGCATCCACCGTCCAAAAACCAAATATTGTTGGAAGATGTTGTCTCTTCATGGTAGGCCATGAACAACTTGGCTTCTTCTTCCACTTGCTCTACATAACTTGCTTGCTTTTTTCATTCTCAACATTCAGCCTTTACATGCCCAAATCATTTGCAGTAATAACATTGAACACCACTCTTGTTCCTTTGTTGCTTTTGATTATATTGATTCTTTTCTCGTCCTCTACCATTACCATGACCACCTCTGCCATGTGATCCTCCTCTGCCATGTGATCCTCTACTGGTTGGTTCTCTTTTATCATTTTTTGTGATTGTGTGTCTCCCCCTTCACATGAAATATTTTTTCTTCACTCTTCTCATCTTGTCAATTTAATCTTGCCTCATGAGTTTGCAAGGATCCTATCAGTTCATCAAATGAGTATGTAGCCAAATCTTTTGACTCTTCAATGGCTGCAACTATATGATCAAACTTTAGAGTCAAACTCCATAACACTTTTGCAACAATAGCTTGATCAGAAATCTCCTTTTCGTAAGACCTCATTTGATTGACAATTGTGGTAGTTCTAGTTAGAAAATCTTATATAGATTCTCTAGTTTTCATTTGTAAGGTTTCAAGATCATGACAACTGTGATTACCTTCGAAGAGCCTTGGAATATAGTCTGCTAAGTAGCCCAAACTTCTTTGGCTGTGGTTGTTGCTGCAATTTTTGAGAAAATCAATTCATGAACTGCTTGTTGACTGAAGAATAATGCTTTGGAGTCCTTCGTCTTGTTCTCTCCCAGTTTGGTTTCATCATCTGGGTTAGAATACCCATTCTCTACCAAGTCCCATAGCTCTTGAGACCTGTCTACATTTTGATGCTCCAGAATTCATAGCTATCAGCTTTAAACACATGCATTGCTGGTTGAGAAGTGCTCACAACATTCCATTTATTGCGTTGATATTTTTCTTTTGCCCCGGTTACAAACGAACTTGATGCTTAGATACCACAATGATGGGAAAAGCTATTGGATTTTTGGTAATCAGAAATGTATATTTGTAACAAGAACAAGTAGATTATTTTGAGCTATAACTTCCTTTTATTCATGAATGGAAAGAGCCTTTATATAGGTTTTACATCACAACTGAAAAATTACATGAAAGTATAAATTTATGGCACTAAGCAAAGATTTTTATCACCGAGGAGAGACTTGTGGCACTAAACCAAAGTGCTGTAAACTATAACTCAAAACCAGAAATTGAGGAAGTAAATGAGTAAAAAAAAAAAAAAAAAAAAAAAAAAAAAAACAGAACTAACTTAGATTAAGTCTTGGAGCAACAATAATCTTTATTTGGAATCAACTTATCCAACATTTGGAATGGCCACATCTGCTTATCAAGTTGAAGGCATGTGTCCCTAAAAGGAGGACGGGGCCCTTGCATCTGGGATGAATTCGTCAGGTCTCCAGGTAACGATTTCATATCACAAATTGCGTGTGCAGTGAAAGGAGTTCAGAAGCATAAGTTTTTTCTTAATCACCAAGATATCGTTAATTATATAATTTTTCTAAATCATCATTGAACTATTATTATTTCTTATACAATAAAATGATAAAATGATTGATAATTGTTAGATGATATCTTAAAGGTTACTGAGAGTCACGAATAGGTGTAAATATTTTTGCATAATGTGAGCATAAGATAAAATTGTATAAACTTTGTTATAAAGATTTACTTTGACACTCTCTCCCACTTTATAGTTAAACCATCAAGCGAGGTATGTGACATGGGTATAGTGGATATTAAGTAAATGTTGTTGCATACCCAAGTTATTGCTTCTTTGAACAATACATTACATGTTTTGAATTTGCTTCCTTAATTGCTTTTTTGGCAATAAGTGTTTTTGGTAATAAGTGGTTGAACATTTTATTAGTCTTCTGAAATAAAAATTCATCCATCTATTAACGGACTAAATTTGGGAGTCTTTTTTCTTTTTGGCCTGGAAACTAAATTGGGACCATTGGTTATCCATGTTCATAATATTGGATACAGGGATAATTCCGGATAATGCCAAATGCCGAAAGGTTTTAGTGACGGATTTTTTCCGTTGTAAAAATGACCCCACTAATTTTTAGCGACGGATTTTATTTTCGTTGCAAATATTAGTGTTGGAAAAAATCTGTCACTGATATTAACGACAGAAACAAATCCGTCGCTGAAATAGAAAAAAAAATATCAACGTCGGACCAGGTGTCCATTACTGATTTTTTAATTCTGAAAAAACATTGAGTAAGATCAGGAGCCCCACAAATTGCCTCTCGGCGGAATCGTACCCATCCACAAGAGTGAGGAAAAGAGAGCGCTAACCATCGGACCAAGTTTATGTTCTAATAACATATCTTTATTTTATTTACTTATTATATTTATTTCATATTTTTTAATAATAATAAAATAATAAAAATTATAATAAAATTAAAAATTATAAAATTATAAAATTATAATTAAAATAAAATAATAAAAAATTTGAAAAAAATAAAATAATATTATTATTCTACAAAACAAAATAAAATTAAAAATAATTAAATTATTAAATAAAATTAAAAAATTAAAAAAAATAAAAAATAAAAAAATCTGTAGCTAATTTTTCTGTCGGTAATCCGTCGTTAATTTTTCATCGTTAATCCGTTGTTAATGATTATATTTTAAAAAAAAAAAATTTTTCCTTCACTAATTCACTGACGGATTACCGATGGAATATTTCCGTCGCTAAATATTCTGTTGATTATTCCGTCGGTAATCCGTTACTGATAATTTTATAATTATTTATTTATTTATTTATTTTTGGTTTGGCGACGGAATTATTTCTATCGCTAATCCGTCTCTAATCCGTCGGTATTCAGTCCGTCACTAATCCATCGGTATTATCGACGGATTTTTTTCTATCGGTATTTATCAGTCGCTGATGCTAGTTTTTCTGGTAGTGACAGCAAAAGTTGCGGCAGACCAATATCATCAATACCATGTATGTTAATATTTATTAAATAGTGATCACACCCAAGAAAATCATTAAAACAATTTTAGCAAAATTTGAGCAAATATTAAAGTGTCATTTTTGTCATATCTGTCTTATAAAATTTATGAAATCCACAGATTACTAATATGTGATGATAAACATCTTGATAGACCATTATTAATTAACAAAAGTTCAGACCAATAACAGATATTACTTATCTAAATGTGCCATTTATTTATTTATTTATTTTTAAATTATCAGTATTCAATAATCACTTTAAACTCGATTAAACTCGAATCGAGTAGATTTAAATTATTAGAGGACAAATCTCTCTCTACGTATATTTTTGTATGCATAAGAGTCGAATCCAAATTTTATTTAATATATACCGATACCTCACCTCTATCTTCCTTCAAATTGTGTGATAACTATTTGTCTGATTAATCAATATAAATATTTCTCTCCTTTTATTTTCTTTTTTTTTTTTTTGAATTTTAAGCTTTTTTAATCAAACGAAATTTAATTGTAGCTAATTTTACTAGCATTTACTAAAGAGAAGCAAAGAATTTTTTTTTTTTTTTTTTGGTGATATGGGACTATGGATCAGTGAAGTAACCGGGCCGGGCCGGGCCCGGGCCGGTTCAATGACGGTTCAAGGAACCGCGGGCCGGGCCGGCAGCGGTTCCTAGGCCAGACCGGGCCGTGCCGGGCCGGTTCCAATTTTTTTCCTTGTGGAACCGGCCCGGCCCGCTGAACCGGAACCGGCGGTTCCTGGCCGGGCCGGTTCAGGGCCGGGCCCGGTTCGGTTTTTTTTTTTTTTTTTTTTTTTTTTTTTTTTTTCTTTCTATTGCGTTTTTCTAAATTTTTTTCTAACTATATTTTTTAATTCCATTTTAATTTTATAACTCCATTTTTTTTTACTTTGTTTTTTTTTAATTAACTTTTGATAATTCACTTGTAATTAAAAATTAGAGACACAAGATTTTTAGAGTGGTTCCACCGAATTCGGTGTACGTCCACTACCAAGCTCATCACTTGGATTTTTAAATCCACTATTTTTTTTTACATTATTTTGATAATTACATCACTTTGATTTTTTTTTTCTATTTAAAATGACTTGTAAACAAAAGGAAAATATTAATATTATTATTATTATTATTCTTCTTCTTCTTCTTCTTCAACTTCTTGTTCATCATCTTCCGAGGCTTTGATAATTCCTTGCATTCTTTTTTCTGCATCCTTCCAATCTTTAATGCATATTAAAGCTTCTAAAGTGTCGTCCGCTAAATTTGTACGTTTTTCGGTTAACACTCGACCACCTGCACTAAAAGCACTTTCGGATGGTACTGTAGATAGCGGAGGGGTTAGTACATCTTTAGCCACTTGGGCCAAAATTGGATAATATGATGCATTATTTTTCCACCAACCTAATATATCATATAAATCTACATCATCAAAACCTTCTAATCTAGGTGTTTGTTTATATAAAAGTAATTCATTAAATGATGATGAAGAAGTTCTTTGTTTTTTTCCTAACATGTGTAAGGGATTAAATGAAAATGAAGATGATTGAATACTATTACTACTACTACTAGCTATATTATTAGTATTTAAATTATTACTTTCCTTTTCATATAATTCAAATATTGATTGTAAAGTATGAGATGTTTGTTGTTTTAAAAAATGTGGGTTAATAGACATTTCAGATGGAAAAGCTTGTGCAAAACAATCTATTAACATTTCAGCACCTTCAACCTTAACACGTGGATCTAATGCACTTGCAACTAAATATAAAATTGGAATTTCTTCATAATATTTTAAAAATTTTGTTTTCATTGAAAGAACAATTTCACCAAATCTTTCTTCATTTTCAAATTGATTAAATACATAAATAATTTTACAAAGATTTGGTAGCATTAAATGGGTGGTTGGATAATAATATCCAGAAAATAATTTTGTACATAAATAAAAAATTTCCAATAATTTTGTAAGTGTAGACGCAAATTCAAAAGCGGTATTATCAATAAAACCATATTCGTAATTTGAATTTGCAAATTCAATTAAAATATTTTGAAAAGGAAGAACACCTTGTAACATGTCATATGTTGAATTCCACCTAGTGTCACATTCCATTTTAAATTTTTTATATTTTTTGTTATGTAAAATACATAATTGTCTCATTTCTTGAGTTTTTACAGCAGAATTTCTTATTTGATGAATTAAATCGCGAATAGGTTGTAAAAATAGTTCTCCCATTGCTAAACCATCCTTAACACATAAATTAATTATATGACATGCACATCTAACATGAAAAAAAGCTCCATTTAAAATTGTTTTTAAAGAATTTTTTAAACTATTAACCGCAGTAGTATTAGCCGAAGCATTATCAAAAGAAATTGAAAAAATTCTATCACTTATTCCATAATCATAAACAACATTTGAAATTATTCTAGCTATATGTGCACCAGAATGTGGAAATTCCCAACGTTGAAAAGCTAAAATTCTTTTTTGTAAAGACCATGAATTATTTATCCAATGACATGTTACTACAATATAATATTCTTTTTTATGCTCACTTTTCCAACTATCCGAAGTTAATGAAAATTTACATTGACTAGTCATAAATTCTGTAAGTATACCATTTTTTAATTCCTGATATCTATCTAATGATCTCCTCCTACCGGATTTTTTACTACTTTTTTTATAACCGGGTTGTAAATATTTTTGGACATATTCTTCAAATACAGGACATGCAACTATACTAAGTGGTAATTCTTTTCTTGCTAGCCATTCTATTTGTCCAATTTTTTCTTTATCCGAATTATATTTAAATGTACCAATTATATTACCTCCCCCCGTAGAAATTTGTGTTTGTTTTGTTTGTGGTAATTTATCTGGATGATTATTAATTAAGTGTCTCTTAAGTGTGCCTACCCCCCAACCTTTTAAAAATTTATATTTTTGATGACAAATTTTACAAATTGCTTTTTGTTCATCATTTTTTCTTTCAAAAAATGTCCATATATTAAAATCATTTTTTTTAGTTTGTGTTGTGTTAGATTCAGTGTTACTAGGTTCGGTTTCTTCCAAAAAAGTTTCAATATCTATATGATCGGGAATTTCAAAAAATGGAGGAAGAGAAGATTGTTGAGAAGATTGTGAAGAGTGTGTTCCGGCCATTTTATAAAAAAAAATTAAGATTAAAATTTTTAAAATAATATATACGATAAAATTTTTTAAAGGAAATTTAAAATTAAATTTTTTAAAAAGATAATACAAATGTAATGCAAATGCAAAAAAATAAATATGCAAAAAATAAAAAAATACCGATTTGACGAATACCGCAGTTGTTTTTCGCAAAATCTTGAATGAGCTCCCAACCTTGAAATCTTCTCAAATCTTGATTAATGTAGATAATGGGGTATAAGGTGATGAAATGGTGTAAATTTTGATGGAAATGGTGTAGAATTTAATGGAAATGGTAAAAAAATTGGTGTAGGTAATGTGGTATAAAAGAATAGAAATGGTGTAGAAATTGGTGGAAATGTAAATAATTGTGGAAATGTAGATAATGGAGAAAATGAAAATGGTGTATAAGGTGATGAAATAGTGTAAATTTTGATGGAAATGGTGTAGAATTTAATGGAAATAGTAAAAAAAATGGTGTAGGTAATGTGGTATAAGAGAATAGAAATGGTGTAAAAATTGATGGAAATGTAAATAATTGTGGAAATGTAGATAATGGAGAAAATGAAAATGGTGTATAAGGTGATGAAATGGTGTAAAAATTGATGGAAATGGTGTAGATAATAGTGTAGGAAATGATGGAAATGATATAAAAAATGGTAATACAAAGGAAATAATAATGAGAGAATATAGTAATATTGAGAGAATGTAGATGTGAGAGAGAAAGAGAGATTTTGTTGTGGAAATTTTGGAAATGGGGTATAAGGTATTTATAGGAAAATTTTTTGACCCTATGGACCAAAATAACCTCAAAAGTAGCCGTTTTATAGCTGTTGGGAGGGGTAAAATTGGAAAAAAAATTTCAAAATTCAAAAAAAAGGGGGAAATTTGAACCGGAACCGGCCGGGCCGGGCCGGTTCCGTGCCGGGCCGGGCCGGTTCCGGGCCTGAACCGGCGGTTCCAGCAGGTTCAGGTCCGGTTCCGTGCCGGTTCCGGGCCCGGGCCCGGGCCGGTTCCGTGCCGGTTCCGTGCCGGTTCCGGGCCCGGGCCGGTTCCGGTTCCGGGCCGGTTCGGTCCGGTTCGCTTTTCCAAACCGGGCCGGTTCCCGGTTCAATTTTTTTTGAACCGGCCCGGCCCGCTACAGGACACGGTTCCGGGCCGGGCCGGTTTTACTGTAGCCTTGGGCCGGTTCCGGTTCGGGCTTGACCCGGGCCAGCCGGGCCGGTTTTCGGGCCCAAACCGGCCCGGTTCCCAGTCTACTATGGATTATGCTTTCCCGCCTGCAGTCTCGGGGTTATAGAGACGAAAATACTAAAAATCACTAAATAAAATAAAATACACACACTTTTACTCTTTGCATTAAAATAAACAAAAAAAAATTCCTTTTATATTGAATTTATCATATATAAGCTTAAATAAACCTGCTTATTTTGGTCAAGCGTAGAGCTTATAGATAGGAGGTAACACACCGTAAAACTTTAAGAAAAGATTTAATATGCACATTTTTTAACATATTTCAAAAACACATTGATAAAGGTTTCGAAAAAATCAATATTAAAAATTATAAAAATATTATTAAAATTCTTTAAATCATTTTTATTTCTTAAAACTTTATTTCTCCCAAAACGCGGAAGTAAAATAAGCTGAATTTCCATTAAATCTCAAAATTCTTGTGCCCCATGAATTGAAAATCATTTTCTTTCTAGTTTACTTCATTGACATCAACAAGTCTTGGAAATTTTAAATGTGACTGTTTTCCAAAAATGCATGATTAAGTGCCTGCTCATTCAACGATTGTAAAACAGTAAATTTAATTGTTCTATAATTCTAGGAAGATGTGGACACTATGTGAAGCTTAATTTCGTTGCGTACCGTTTCTCAATCTCATGGTCCAAAATTTTTCCAAGTGATGTCCGTCATCCTCAACTTACATTTTCCATAATTTCTGAGTAGCCCTGGATTATACATATGTCAAAGTCCATTTTTTAACTTGTTGAATGTAGATGGAACTTGGTGAAGTAAATTGGGAAGGATTTTCTTGCTACAATAACTTGATCAACTACGTTAAATTCTTTTGAGTTTAGTGGTCAAACGTTTTACCTTCTTAATCAGAGTTTTTGTGTTTGAATTCTGGGAATAACAAAAAATGATATGGGAGACCCAACCCCTGAAATGAACTCCATAATATTCGAACCAAATTAGTCAGACAAAATCTGGATACCATTGAAAAAACCAAAAAAAGAAAAAAATAAGTTGATCAACTATTTACTCAAAAAGGGTAATCGCCAATTCTTCGAAAAAGTGTTCAGGGAAGTGCTACCTAGCATGAACTCTGAGCACAAACAATTTGTGATTAAATTCTTCATCAGATCATTTGAATTCTAAATTTATAACTTAGTCAATATATGATCAAGAGGA
Source organism: Dillenia suffruticosa (assembly GCA_033439265.1). Lineage (NCBI taxonomy): Eukaryota > Viridiplantae > Streptophyta > Magnoliopsida > Dilleniales > Dilleniaceae > Dillenia > Dillenia suffruticosa. The sequence goes on along the minus strand of JAVTVX010000015.1, from coordinate 19,532,744 downwards.
TTTGCGTATCTTACACCATATGAATGATGATAGTGGTTGCTTATATATGGTAGGCATTACTCCATATGCGACTCTCTATCATTTCGATCTCCCTCAAGCACCTGTAGAGAAGTATAATGGATTATCGAGCAATAGACAATAGGGTTAATGAGATGTGACGCTAGATCCCTTAATCAAGTTCTCAAATTAGACTCACGGTTTGGATATGAAAAAAATTACATTGCAAGGGTATCCCCCTTAATGGATTATTATAAGTCTTAAATCGGATTAATCGTAAAATGGTTCTGGATATCAATTGATATATAAAAAAAATAATAGATTATTGAGCCGCATCGTAGTGTAAGTCCGATGAAGCATTAGTACTAATACTTTGTGGTGGTTTCTTGTGAAATACTTCAATCACTAGGATTACCAACATGGTATCTTTTGTTGATCGCCGGTAGGTTTCATATATTCTATGAGTTGGGAAGCCTTTCTGATATACAATCTATAGGTCTATTTTGAGGTTTGTGTCTGTGTAATGCATGATTATGTTATACGCTTTCAAGGTGCATAAACTTATTTTTCACTGTTTTCAGTCAAAAGTTTTGGTGAATTATAAATTTCAGGGAGGATTTTGTAAATATGCGGAGTTTTGTTTTGACACATTTGGAGACAAAGTGAAAAATTGGATGACTATTAATGAACCAAGAGTAATAGCTTCTCTTGCATATGACAATGGAATCCACAACCGTGGAAGATGTTCTAAAGAGGTTGCAAGTTGCAAGGTTGGAAATTCGGGGACAGAACCCTATATTGTGGCTCATAACATGATTTTGGCTCATGCACTTGCCGTTCAAAGATATTGCAAAAAATAGCAAGTAAGCATAATTTTCTTTGCTTTCGCCTCGAGATTTAATGGGTGAAATAACCATTAATAGATGTGCTCACCCTGCATTGTACCTAGAGTTACCAAAAAGGCAGAATTGGGATTGCTTTGGACCTCAATTGGTATAAATATCTCAGTACTAAAAAGGCCGATAGAGATGCCGCTCAAAGAGCAATAGACTTCAACATTGGATGGTGAGTAAACAAGAAGGCAACTTAGCAACAAGGAGACACAAATCATTATAACTTTAAATATCAAAATTTACCGGTTTCTTCATCCCCTTGTCTTTGGGGAGTATCCAAAAACCATGCGAGAAAATGTTGGAGAAAGGCTACCGAAGTTCACTGAAGTAGAAATTGAGATGGTGAAAGGTTCAATGGACTTCGTGGGTATCAACCATTATTCAACATACTACATGAAAGATCCACACCAATCAAGACATGATGTCACAAGATACCAAGAAGACAGGAATGCTGGATATGCTTGTAAGATAACTTATTACCAAACATTGCATACTCCTAACAAATTTTAACTAATTCAAATTCTATTAATTCTAGGGAACTATGGTCTTTTGTGAAACTTGCAGCTGAAAATGTTAGTGTTGGTGATTCAAATTTTTGGCCCAGCCTAAAAGTTCGCGGTGCAACCTGTTTGGTGAAGAAATATTTTGGGTGAAAATTTGGGGATCTGTTGTGGTAGCGGTGGTCTCGGGCCGTTTACCATTTATGAGTTAGGGTTATTTGTGCATGTATATATATTGTTTTTTCAGATTTTAGCATTATTAGATGCTTTTGCAGCCATACTTCTTTGTCCTCTCTTCCCTTTGTACCATCCTTTGAAATAGTGGATTCACAGCGCTCCTTTGCCCGTGCTTTTTCCTGATTTGGGTTTTCCACGTAAATCTTGGTGTTCTTCATCTTTTTCGTTTTCTTTGATTTACCATTATTTTTTTCTAACAAACTGATATCAGAGTAGATATGGTTCGCTCAATTTTGCCCAAAAAATGGCGTCTATGAAATACGATATTCCGCTGCTAGATCGCAACACCAGGTTTACTCTATAGCAGGTCAAGATGCAGGTTATTCTTACTCAGATGGATTTGGAAGAGGCGTTGTTAGGGTTTGATAAGATGCCCTCTTCTTGGACAGCAGAAGAGAAACAGAAAAAGGATAACAAATATATGTCTCAAATTCACCTCCATCTAGCGAATGATATTTTGCAAGATGTTTTGAAGGAGAAGAGTGCCGCTGTATTATGGTTGAAGCTGGAGCAATTGTGTATGATGAAAAGTCTGCCCAGCAAGTTGCATCTAAAGCAATGACTCTACTCTCATCGTTTGGCAGAAGGCACATCTGTGAATGATCACATTTCAACCTTTAAGGAAATTATTACTGATTTAGAGACCATGGAGGTCAAATACGATGAAGAAGATTTAGGATTGATTCTATTGTGTTCTTTGCCTTCCTCGTACACGACTTTTAGAGACACTATTTTGTATAGTCGTGTGACTCTTACCCTAGAAGAGGTTTATGAAGCTCTGCATTGTAAAGAAACGATGAAGCAACTTGTTAATGGATCTGAACCGAAGGCTGAGGGTCTAGTTGCTAGAGGAAGGCCTTAGGAGAAAAGTTTTGAAAGTAATGATAAAAGCAGATCAAAGTCTAAGAACAAAAACAAATCGCGCAAGTATTGCAAGAAAAAGGGGCACGTTATTGATGATTGTTATAAGTTGCAGAACAAGAACAATAAGGTGGCTGTGAATCAGAAAGGAAAACAACTGATGAACTCTGGCTAAGTCAGTGTTGTAGAAAATGATTACAGTAATGGTGAACTCCTTGCTGTTTCTGATGGCGATTCCAGTCCTGCTGAGGAATGGATTCTTGATTCTGATTGCACGTTTCATATGTATCCCAATCGGGACTGGTTGTCAAAATATGAAATTGTCTCCAAAGATGCTGTAGTGATGGGTAATGATGCATCTTATAAGATTGCAGGTGTTGGTACAGTGAAAATCAAGATGTTTGATGGAGTTGTCAAAACGTTAAGAGATGTGAAGCATGTCCTAGATTTGAAGAGAAATCTCATCTCATAGAGTACTCTTGATTCAAAAGGGTACAAGTACACTGGTGGAGGTGGAGTCTTGAAGGTTTGTAAAAGAGCTCTTGTTGTGATGAAAGGACAAAGAAAAACTGCCAACTTATATATCTTGCAGGGTACTACAGTTATAGGAGATGTTGCTGTTGTCTCTAAGTCCATGTCAGATTGTGATGTTACTAGATTGTGGCAAATGCGTCTTGGGCATATGAGTGAGAATGACATGACTGAATTGAGGAGGAGAGGACTACTTGATGGTCAGAGTATTAGCAGATTGAAATTCTGTGAATATTTTGTTTTTAGGAAGCAAAAACGAGTCAAGTTCTCTAGGGGAATTCACAACACCAAGGGAACACTTGATTATTTACACTCTGATCTTTGGGGGCCATCTAGATTGCCTTCTAAAGGAGGTGCTAGCTACATGTTGACTATTATTGACGATTTTTCTAGAAGAGTTTGGCACTTCTTCTTGAAGTACAAGAGTGATGTTCTGGCGACGTTCAAAGAGTGGAAGATTATGATCGAGAAGTAAACAGGAAAGCAGATAAAATGTCTTCGTACCGATAATGGTTTAGAGTTTTGTTTAGACGAGTTTAATGCCTTATGCAAATCAAAAGGGATTGTTAGATACCGTACAGTAGTTGCTACTCCACAGCAAAATAGTGTTACAGAACAGATGAATATAACTATTATGGAGAAAGTTCGATACATGCTTTCTAATGCTAGATTATCAAAGTCTTTCTGGGTGGAAGCGGCTTCTATAGCTTGTTTTCTTATCAAACCGGTCTCCCTCACTTGCCATTAAAAAGAAAACTCTAATAGAGGTATGGTCTGGTGCTCCTACAGATTATTCTAACTTGAAAATTTTTTGTTGTCCTGCTTATGCTCATGTTGATAATGGAAAACTGGAACCTAGATCTATTAAATGTGTCTTTCTTGGCTATAAGTCTGGTGTAAAAGGATACAGTTGTGGTGTCCTGAGACTCGTAAGGTCATTATTAGCAAAGATGTTATTTTTTATGAAACTGCTATGTTGCGAGATTTGCGTACTAGTAATCCTTGTGATACAAGTCAGCAGAAGTTAGCAACACTGGTGGAGCTATAGATTAGAACAAAACCTGCATCAGGGTCTACTTCTCTGTCTTTGTCAGATGAGCAGGATGACGTTGTTTCCTCTCAACCATCACCACCACCACCTACACCACAGTATAGTATTGCTAGAGACAGAGATAGAAGACCAATTGTTCTACCGAAGTGCTATGCTGAAGTTGATTTGGTTGCATATGCTTTAAATGTAGCAGAAGGTATTGATTCTTGTGAAGAACCTTCTACTTATAAGGAAGTAGTGAGTTCTAAAAATTCTGGTAGGTGGATAATTGCTATGCAGGAAGAGATTGAGTCTCTTTATAAGAATGGTATATGGGACTTGGTGAAACTCCCCAAGGATAAGAAACTCCCCAAGCTCATATTCTTGCATCAACAAGTTGATTCAAGTCTCTTTCACAGTATTGGTTCCGCCACGTGTAATACACAACCTATCCTAGATTCTTTTGCTGTTGGACATGAAGAAATTAAGTTAAACTCAGTTCGTGAAATAGTACATAAAAGCAAGTGTTTAGCACAAAAATTAATAGATATTTTTCTCTTGTCATCCTCTGTGAAAATAGGTAATTTAATTTCTACATTTTCAAAATTTATCATTTCCCAACTCTCATAATCAGTGGTTTGAATGAATATCTCCATCTTACTTTTCCAATGGAAAAGTTTACACCATCGAAATATGGTGTCCTGTTCATGGTCTGGCTATAGTTATAAGGAAAAATCATGGATTAAATACTCTAAAAATGTCTCTTTAATGGAGTAGAGAACCAGCTCTAATACCAATTATTGGTCCCAAAGACAACCAAGAAGCGGGGTTGAATTGGTTGTCTAAAATTTAACTTTTCAAATTTTATCTAACTCCACTTAGATCTAAACAAACCTATGGTCAATCTGTATCAGATATAGCAAAAATAAAAGAGAAAGTAAGGAGACAAATTTGGTTTATAGTGGTTCGGCTTTCTGCATACATCCACTCTTCCAGCCAAACAAGCCGGGCTCTAGCAACCTGCTAGTTTCCACTATGATCCAAGGCAACATAGTACTTCTACTTGTTGATTTTTGATCTTCACTCCATGAAGATTGTTTCGTCCAATAATGGAAGACAAATCACACAAATGTTCAATCAAAGATTATAAGATAAGTAAATAAAAATGACAGCAGTAGTGCTTAGAATTGCAGATATTCTTGTTAAGTTTTTTGGTGCTATGAAGTCTCAAAAATTGATAGTCATTCAGTCTCTTACATCCTCTATTCTCACACCATGAAAAACCTGCTGATAGCTGCTACATTTGATAGCAAAGAGGCTCAACAAACAGCTGTAAAAATCTCGAAATTACTATAACAGTTTTCAGTAACAGTCCCGAGAGTAAATATTTTTCTTCTGAAGTTTAAATATCTCTCTAATATATTCAAGAGTTGTTTTGATTATATCCAGATGATTCCTTTTCCAAAAAATTCGAAAACAACTCTAAAAAATCTGTCCCCAGTTCTGAATTTTTCAGAATAACTAACCAACTTTACCCATTTATTTTTCCACCAAAATCTCAAGGTAATTGTATCACGAATCATCATATTTGTTGTTCAACTATAGTACTATAATATAGCATAATCAAATTAAAAAATCCAAAACCAGTGGTGAAGATATCGAACGCCAAATATCCTTTCAGAACTATTTTCTGATAAGTAATTCTGTTATATAAAATGATTAATCAACCAACTTTCAGTTGATTTTTTTCTAATATATCTGTAAAATATTTGAACTGTAAATATTTGAAATTGAAGTTCCACGCACTTTTTTTGAAACATAATTTTTGATTTTGGAAATAGTTCAGCGTATAAGAAGATATAGTTATTCAAACATATCCAAATGATCACACTTCAACACTTAGAAAAATTTTTAAGTGGTGGAATATGAATTGTTCTCATATTGGAGTATTTTTTATGTGTATTTAGGATCAATTATAAGTTAAGTGTAGTACCCAAACTACACTTACCTTACTGGCTGGATTTTTAACAGATATAAAAAAATCTTACATCTATGACCAAATAAGTCTTGCTTTTATGATCGATTTTATGACTGGTTCGATCACTTTTATATTGAATAAAAAATTCTGCATACTAAATAAATTGATTAGAATTATATGAGAGATTTTGTTATTATCAAAACTAAGAAAACAACAATTTCCTTAACAACTACTTTACCCTAAAGTTTTAATTGAATTAAAATAGGCTTGTTGGGTATTTTGGTCATTTTACTTTGTCAAAGTCTTTTACTGTTTGAACAAGTGCTAGGGCATTTGACTAGGAGTGTTGGAGTGCTCTGGCCTTGGCTGGCAGCCCAAGTTTTCCTACTGGACTCATCAATTTGAAAAATCGCTGAATATTCATTTCTCAACGAAATGTATTGAACCAAATGTCATTTTAAAGATCTAATGTCTAGCTTTTAAAAGAGAAAACCGTTCTTAATTCAGTATTCTGTAGAGAAAGATTTGTTGAAATACTGTCGCTAGGTTAGTTTTTTCCTTTAGTTTTGGAATTTCTTTTTTTCCCCCTATCTTCATGCAATGAAATTTTTTGACTTGCTTACTCCATTTCATTTTTATTCTAACACTATAAAATACACAAAGAATACACAAAACTCCAAGGAAAAAAATTATGAAACTTTCATTGAAAAGTCAAAATCAATTACAAATGATTTTCCCCATTATTCTTTAAGGAAAAATTCAATGAAAATTTCTAACACCGAATTTTTAATGTTACAACACTTAACCCCTCTAAAAAGGAATTTTATCCTTGAAATTTAAAAGAAAATTATACATAAAAAAGGTAGGGGTGTTGTTTTCACATCAACTTTTTGGCCTCCCAAGTTTCTTTTTCCACTTGGTTGCTTCTCCACAGCACCTTGACCATGGGGATTTGTTTACTTGTCAATTGCTTGAGTAGTTGATTAAGAATTTTGACAGGGTTTATTTTAAAACTTAAGTTTTGATTCAGCTCTACCAAAGGTGCCTCTAATATATATGAGGGATCTGGTAAATATTTCTTTGACATTGAGATGTGGAAGACATCATGAGTTCTTTGCAACTTTAGTGGCAACTCAAGCCGATACACCAACTTTCCAATCTTTTCAACGATCTTAAAAGGGCTAATATAATGAGAGTTCAAATTTTCCTATTTCTTAAATAGGATTATGTCTTTCCAAGAAAATATATTCAAAAATATCATATATCCTACTTTAAATTCTAAGGACCTTCTCATTTTGTTGAGATAGCTCATTTGCCAATGTTGAGCTGCCTTCATTTTTTCTCGGATCATCTTTACTTGTTCCTTGGTGATCTCAATCAACTCTACGCTTTCTATTTTCCTCTCACTAATCTCATTCCAGCACAATGGAGTTTGACTCTTTCTTTTATAGAGAGATTCCTAAGGTGATATCCTAATATTAGTTTGGTAGCTATTGTTGTACTAAAACTTGATTAATGAGAGCTGCCGATCCCAACTACCTGGAAATCCAAGACACATACCTTAAGCATGTCCTGAAATGTCTAAATAATATGCTTGGACTGTCTATCCATCTGTAGATGGACAGCGGTGCTGAACTTCAATTTAGTTTTGAAAGTAGCTTACAACTTAGGCTAAAATTAGGAAGTGAGTTGGGGATCATGGTCTGATACAATAGATATAGGAACCCCATGGAGCAGGACAATCTCATTTATGTAGAGCTTCACCAACTCTTCTAAAGGATAGGAATTTTGGATGGGCAAGAAATGAGCTGACTTGGACAGCTGGTTTACTATCTTCCAAATGGCATCATGCTGACTCGGTGTATGGGGCAACCCTAGCACGAAGTCCATGATGATGTGCTCCCACTTTTACTTAGGATTTGGCAATGGTTAGAGAGTGTCAACGGGTTTCTAATACTCAGTTTTCACTTATTAGCACACAAACCATTTGGACACATATTCGGCAGTCTCTCTTTTCATACTCGACCACCAATATGTTTCTTTGATGATTCGGTACATTTTGGTACTCTCCGGATACATTGTACATGACGAAAAGTGTGCCTCCTCAAGTATTACCCTTTAGAGCCTGCCATCCTTAGGAACACAAATCCGTTTCTCAAACACAACCATCCCATCCTCTCAGAGACGGAACTCTCCACCTTTATCCTTATGAACCTTCTCAGCTATGCATTTCAACTCCTCATCGGTAGCCTGAGTCTCCTTAATATGATCCACCAAAGTTGACCTCACATCAAACTTGGCTAGTAGTGCCTCATGATCATCCCTGGCTAACTCAACACCCAATACTCGGAGTTCCACCAAACAAGAGAGGTAGAAACTCCCATGCGATGCCAAATTAGAAGAGGACTTTCTGCTCAACGCATTCGCAACCACATTTGCCTTCCTGGGGTGATAGTCAATTACCAAATCATAGCCTTTAATTAGTTTTAACCACCTCCATTACCTCAAATTGAGCTCCTTTTACGTAAGCAAATACTTTGAACTCTTGTGGTCGGTGAAGATCTTGTATGTAGCTCCATATAAGTAATGCCAACAAATCTTTAAGGCAAAAATAATGGTAGCTAGCTTTAGGTCATGGGTGGGGTAGTTTAACTCATGCTTCTTCAATTGTTGAAAGGCATAGGCAATCACTCTATCACCTTGTATTAAAACACATCCCAACTCTTGCTTACTAGCATCACTATAAACTACATAATCATCATCACTATAAGAAGAGTAAGTATTGGAGCAAATGTAAGTCTTTTCTTGAGCTCTTCGAAACTCTCGTCACACTTGTCACTCCATTAAAATTCGACTCATTTTTGAGTCAAGTTAGACAATGGAGCCATAATCTTGGACAATCCCTCTACAGATCTCTGGTGTATCTGCCAATTTGAGGAAACTCCATACGTCGGTGATGTTTTGCTGTTGTTCCCATTTTAGAATTACCTCTACTTTCTTTGGGTCTACAAATATCCCTTCTTCGGATACTAAATGCTACAAGAAACTGATCTCCCTCAACCAAAATTTGTACTTGCAGAACTTGACAAAAAGTTGTTTTTCTAGAAGGGTTTGCAACATAACTAAAAAATGCTCAAAGTGTTTCTCATTGTTCTTGGAATATACCTATATGTTGTTTATAAAGACTATGATAGAGTTATCAAGGCATGAATGGAACATCCTATTCATCAGATCCATAAAAGTTACAAGGGTGCTTGTCAATCCAAAAGACATCATCAAAAACTTGAAGTGTCTATATCGTATCTTAAAGGTGGTCTTGTGAATATCATCATCCTTTATTCTCAATTGGTGATTGTCCGACCTTAAATCAAAATTTGAAAAGACACTAGCCTCTTGGAGTTCATTGAACAAGTCATCAATCCTTGGCAAAGAGTATTTATTTTTTATAGTTACCTTGTTAAGTTGCTGGTAGTCTGTGTACAACCGGAGGGTCCCATCCTTATTCTCTACAAATAAAATCGGAGCATTCCAATGTGAGATATGTGGTCGGATAAATCCCTTATCCAACAACTCTTAAAGTTGGATTTTCAATTCTTTTAACTTTGTGGATGCCATCTTATATAAAGGTATGGAAATGGGTAATAAAAGATAATAATATTTCCTAATACTTGTGGTAACCGATGATACAAGATAATAATTTATATTAACACATGTGATAACTGATGATAAAAGACAGTAACGTTTCTTAATGTTTTTCTAACTGATGATAAAAGATAGTAATTTTTTTAATACTTATGATAATGAACAATAAAAGACAGTAATATTTCTTAATACATGTGGTAATTGACAATAAATGACAGTCATAGTTAATAACACGTGCAGTTACCAATAATAAAAAGGAGTAACATTTTCTAACATGTGATAATCGACGATTAAAGACAATAACATTTTTTAATATATGTAGTAACCGATGATAAAAATAGTAAATTTTTATAACATTTGTGATAACCAACGATAAAAAATAATAATTTTTATCAACGCTTTTCTAACCGTCACTATAGATTCAGAACATGCTCTAACGGTGACTAAAACTATTGGAATAGATCTATTCTGACTGGTACATAGCCAACTATAGGCTTATCTATCGAAGAAGGTTCTGCCAACGATTTTATTGGGTTTTGCAAACAGTTTTTGTCCTTCTATATAGAACATTTGTTTTGTAGTGATAGCAATTGAATGAAGAATTGGGGCACCTCAAAAAGCAACTTGTGCAGAAAAATTATTGGTTTGTTTTTGTTTCTGTTGACATTTTTTGGATATTCGAAAATTCATGGACAATATGAAATTTATTGGTTCCAATAAAATGTTTGAAATTTGATTTTTATGTTAGTTGAATAAGAAAAATTTGAAATATATTGGATGGACATTTGCGGTGAAATTTTATATTTTTGTTGGTTGGACGGGACGTTTCTTTTTAATAGGAAAAAATTTGAAAAATAATATGAAAAGGTACATTTTGTGGCTAAATTCTCAAATTTGTCACTAAATTAGTCGCAAAAAGTTTATCATTAAGTTCGTCACAAACGTTCGTTGCAAATTTCATAGCAAAATAATCGTTTGTCACTAAACCTAAGATAATTTTACTAATAGAATTGTAACTTTCGTGACTAAATCTAACCACAAATTTGAATATTTTATGGTTGAATTTAGCCACGAATTTTGAAATTCATGACTAAATTTAGCCAATGACATATATCCATCGCTAATTTTAATCACGAATTTTAGTATCAGTGGTTAAATTTAGTCACCAATTTTAGTATTCATGATTAAAATTAGCAATGAATTATATTATTTCTGACTAAATTTAGTCACAAATTTGAAAATTTGTTGCTAAATTTAGCAATTATCGTTAAATTTAGTCACAAATTCTAAAATTCGTGATTAAAATTAGTTACAGATTCTATTATTTATGGCTAAATTTAGTTATGGATCTTGATATTCATGACTAATTTTAACCATTGATTTTCAAATACATAATTAAATTTAACCACGATTTAACCACAAATTTAGCAATGACATTTTTGTTTGTTGCTAATTTGATCACGAATTTCTAACATTTTGTTGTTAAATATTTGCGATGCGTATTTAGTTACGAAAAAATTTTTGTCGTTAAATTCGTAACTAAATAAGTTAGGGACATATTTTTCTAAAATTTTTGTTGTTAGACTTATCGCTAAAATCATATATTTTTTTGTAGTATCATTTTTGGGAGAAACTCTGTTGATTAACCCACCTTCGAGGGGCTTCACTTTATTTTAAAGTTTAATTAGTCTTTCTAATTATTTACGTCACTAAATAATTTCAAGTGTAAGGAAACAATATCAGTTGGGCTATATGTGTGCCTAGGACACTTTGTTAGCTTTCGTGGAGTAAATGCGGTGGTCAAATGTGGATCCGTTTTTGAAATATTCATACACACAGCTAAGGCTCTTCAGGTAGAAAACACTTTTGTCATCACAAGTGCGATTTCTGGGCTCGTATTAAAAATTACAAGAGAAAATAATGCACTCAAAATGTTGAGAAGGAGAAGGGCCATCATTACGCTTTTTGTCCATGCAAAGGTCGTTGAAATGGGAACTTCACATCTGCTGTTTATCCCTTTAGCGCAGAACCGCTGTCACTATTGCAAACAAAAAGTTTACATTGTTGGTGTAATATTTAAAGGGACCATAGCAGGGGCCTTGAAATCGTATTAGGCAGTGTTATACGCATGAGAATTGCCTATGAACTAGAGAAGTACCTTTCAATGGAAGTCTCTCTCGCTTTGTGAAGAATTCACATGACTATGTCTCAGTTGAAATGATTTGGGACAAAAAGGTAGGTGGGCTCAGCATGAATATCAAATGGTAACCAGCTGCCGAATGATAAAACGGAAGTCAAGTTTCCAATTCAAATGTCATGAATTTCAGCCAGTCCACCATAAATTCCACAGTGATTATGCAATAGAAATTATTTCTATCAAAATGTCATTACTTAAAAGATAAATGATATTTATCCTAATCATTCATCTAGCTGTCTGCCTCATATTTTAAGTTGAAATGTGCAAACTTGAGCGCGCCATGTAATTACAAAAACTTTTAACCATTATGTAGTGATAGACCTAAAACCAGAGACAGGAGTACAAAAAAATTATAAGATAGTTATTCAACTGACAAATATGAATTATAAAATTATATTAAAAAATCTAAAATCTTAATAAAAAAATAATTCAATATAATATTTTAAAAATTAAAAGTTTTAATTGAAAACATTTATCTCTTTTATATGACAAATAAGGGATTTATCTTTTTAAATTTGAAGACAGTTTCGATAGTTAATTAGAGAAAGTTAGAGAATCGAGATTTTGGTATTTGATAAGTGAAGAAAATATAAATGGGGAATTATGAATGTGAAAATAAAAGTGACAGCAGAGAGTAATTGGAAATGAAAAGAAGAAAAAAAGACGAAAGAGAAAAAAGAAGAAAAAACAAAATGGATGGAAAAAGAGGCCCACAGGGAGAGGGGGGAGTAGAGGGAAAGTTGGTGGAAGGAGCGAAAGAAAAAGGATAAGTGTCAAAGTGATTATAACTTTTTTTTTTTGACATTAAAAATTATAAAATATTTTTTTTATTAATTTAAACTATATGATTGTAACATCATATTTTTTTATTACGTGATTAATTTTTTTAAAAAAGATATATATAACATTTAGTTAAATGAACAAGTTTTAAAAAAAAAATAAGTAAGGATAAAATTATAGTTAAGTAGGAATAAAATAAATTTGAGTTATTAATATTAATTAAATTTAAAAAATTGAGGAGGTGAAATTGTACACACGTCAACTACTTCTGTCTGCCCCTGCCATTATGCAACGTTTGAAAATTTTTCTGAAACGCACGATACAAAAATCGTGAGTTTTTTCGATGGTATTTTCCCAACATACAAAGGTCACCAACAATTTTTATTTGTTGACATTTTCTAAACTAAACGTCGTTAAAAGTAAATTAGGATGGTATTTCAAACCAAAAACGTTGTCCCAAATCAATGACATAAAAATATAAGAAGTGGCGATTTTTTTTTTTTTTTTTTTTTGCCGATGTTTATGGGAGAAAATGTGATAAAAAATTTTATATTTTCGATATTTGAACAAATTTTCTATGGGAACAAGCTGAAGGTATTATCCTCTGAGGCAAACACAATAAAAAAAAAAAAAAAAAAACCTTCTGTTTGTGCCAAACCCTATAATAAAAGATTCGAATCTTCTATATCATCTAATCAATTTAATTAAAAGATCAATATGATTTGATATATTGACTTTCAAACAGGGGCGAGCTCAATGGCTGTGGAGACAACTGTTCCTTCCATTTTTTTAAATATAATATTTATAACCGATAATAAATTTTAATAATATCAATTTTAATTTTTAAAAATAGTACCACTGAAATTGTTTAGAATATTATTTAATCCCAAAAATTATTATAATATCATTCCTTTCATTTTTAATATTTACATATTATATATATTTTTTATTACTGATCGATATTTGAAATCTTAGTTTAACAAATCTGACATGAGTTGTATCTGGAAAACTCTCTCAATATAATATTTTATATTTCTAACTTTTGAACTCGAGATTCGATTAACAGAATTAACACTTTTATCTACTAGATTAATTGTCTGTTACTATTTATATATTACATTAACTTACTAATATAAATTTTTAATTTCAACGTTACTTTCAAGGTGACGACATTATAAAGAAAACAAACCAGCCTTACAGCATGAAGAACTGAGTTTACCTAATAGGCAGAATTCATACACTCATTGAATGGTGGATGGATCTGCATGCTTCCTCTCTCTATTATCCAGCAAGAGCACAGTCCGGTCAACTTAAAACCAAACAGAGCTGGTGGTAGTTGGGAGTTACGAAAATCACATGCAACTACCTCTATCAACAGAAGAATCCGAAACCAAAGTAGCTTAATTCTAATTTTCATGGCATGGGACTTCTTTTGAATGTTTGGTGCCACCCGAGTAGTTTTCAAGTTACTATCAATCAGCATTTTGTTTCTCATCTGTCACTTTACTTATTTTTAGTAGATTATCATCAATCCCCGTTTCGGATTTTGAATAATCATGGTTTTAAAGGTCAATATTGAATTAATCTTAATTAAAATCGATAAAAATATAAAATAATATGAATATAAAAAATAAATGAATATAGTTGTGATATCATATAAGGGATGGAGAATAATATAATAGGGATATAAAGTAGATACTCTTGGTTCATGCCTCAATAAATTATTATAATAAATTTGATTTATATAGAAAATTTATTATCATAGATATAAAAGCTATTATTATAATATATATAAATATAAAAATAAAAAAAATTAAATATATATCAAAATCAAATTAATAATTGATATGATTTTGACATGTAGTGTATTTGCTATTGTATCTTAAAATTTAATGTGATAATGAAAAATATTTGATTTTGAAAAATAAGATAGCTGTATGTTGAAGAGCAGTTTTTTCGGAACAGACCATGAATCTTCTAAAAGCATGTGCCGGCGCATATTGAAAGACAATTTTTTCAAAACGGACTAAGAATTTTCTGGAGATGCACGTGAGTACGTATGAAAAGACAGCTTTTTTATAACTAATGAGAAGTCTTTTGGAGGTGCGTGTGGGTGCGCTGTCAGAAATCTTCTGGCTCATATGGGTGGAGTACCTACAAGCCATAAGGTCTTCATTCTTCAATCTTGAATTCGGATAAGATTTTCAGGTAGTGCAATTGAAATATGTAGTTTTATAAAATAGGCTGTATCTGTATCTACAAGCTATCCCACACACTCATTAATTATATTCACAACTCTTGTGCTGGCTGTCCGTTTTTTGTCTTTCATATTCTATCGTCCATTGTGAAAGTAAATTATCCATGGCCCTCCTTTTTTTTCCTTCTTTTTGGCAGCCTCTATACGATTTTTCTCCTTTTCTTCATTTCTGCGCCATCTTGGAAGCGATTTTAGATTGATCCTTATATAAGACATTATCATGATTACTTACTAAAGTTTCTGGTGCATAAGATAAGTCTACTGAGGCCATATTCCTCATCATGCATTAGTTTGCCATAAATTTTCTAACAAAATTTTGTTGAATAGTTCGCTAGCAAGTTAATAAACTCGAATAAGTATTATTTTTATTTTATTTATTTATTTATTTTTTGTTCAATGATGGTTGAACCATACAATGGGAGTAGATTTCTTCCTATGCATACACCCCGACTTTGACACAAGGAGGATTTGATCGAGAACAACTTGATACTATTTCAAGGATCATTTACCCGGTGAACTAGTGAACACCATTGATAAGAAAGGAGCTAACATATTGGTTTTACATGCAATAAATATATTGGGCGAAAGCAATACAACAACAATAATATTGTAAATGATACATATATAAATTTTTTATTTAGTTTTATACTGTTTGGCTATTTAACGCAATTTTCTTCATTTATCCGGATTTGTAACCAGTCATGGCAGAGTTATTGGAGTGAAAGCAATAGCAATACAAAATTTGGATGAGATTATTCTTGAATTCTCTAGTGTTTCATTTTTTTCAGTGTATTTTATATTAAACTTTCAGACTAATTTTTTTGCACTTAGAAATGAATGTAACATACACTACTAACTTTAGAACAACGAATACTATGGCGAAAAAGGATAAGAAAAACCTTGTAGAACCTTGAAACATAGCCAGTACCGTTATATTTCTCGAATGCTTTTAAAGGGAAATACCGTTTCACAATGGCATCCAATGCCTTGGATTCACCAAATAGAAGGTTCGGCACAAATATAGTCCAGGAAGGATAGAAAAACTACAATTTTCCATCAAACATTTCTTTCAGTGTTCTGAAATTTTTGTACAGAGGATAAGTAAAGCACTTGAAGGCATGGAAATGTAATAAATTTACAAAATTGCTCATACATCCTTGAAAATGAAACGTAAGCATAAAGAGAGGAAAGGCAAAACGACGAGAACAACAGATTAAGTGCAGTACAATTGACTACACAGATAATCAATTTTCCATGAGAACATATAAAACAATTGTTACATATACATTAAACCGGCGACCATGGCATTTTCCCCATTCTCCTTCTCCTATTAGTTGATGTATACATTGCCTTGTCTTAAATATATGAATACAATGGGCAAGGAAATTCCCTTTCATGCATCAAATTTCACAAGTATATGTCCGCTGCCGACAAATAGGAGATGAAACCCTAACCAATTTAAGCAAAAAGCCCTAAATATTTACAATAAATTTTGACATACATTTTTGACAATTGATTTCTATAAATCCCACAAGCATCAGATCATATATAATGAATAGCACAGATTGGAGAGCGGCATCACCTTAGTTCTTTCTTCAAGAAAATCAAATGGTTGGATATATACTATACATTCAAGTCTGGCAACCCTTGAGTCTTGTCATCTAGAATAGCAGTGGTATTTGATAAATTGTTGTTTTGATGTTCAGATTTCGCATGTTGAGGATGAGATACGGACTGTGGAAGGCGATGCTTGTCGGGATCAATGCCCGTTCTAATTAGCTTTTTCCTTAGATGAGAATTCCAATAGTTCTTTACTTCATTGTCAGTTCTTCCCGGAAGTCTGCCAGCAATCAATGACCACCTAATGGGATCAAGAAAAAAAACATCATAATTAACACCTATTTCAATCTCTGAATCTCATATTTCAAGCGCATCCACAAAATCTAATGCTAATTAATTTGTTCTTTCCCGTTTCTTTAGTTTTTCTTGGTCAAAGAAAAAAGAGTCTACCCACCGGTTTCCTAAAAGGGCATGAAGCTTGATGATGAGGTCTTCTTCGTCTTCTGCAAAGTTTCCTCTTTTGAGGTCTGGCCTTAGATAATTTATCCATCTCAGCCTACAACTTTTCCCACAACGTAACAAACCTGTAGTGGAAACAAATTAATATTAGAGAAGTTCCAAAAAAGATCAGCACTCATATCTATTTATGGGGATTTGCATGATACCTGCCCTACTTTGTGAGATAGAGACAGGGAAGTGAGAGAGATTGTTGTATGCAGTGTACCTGCAGCCTGAGGTAGAGAACGCCAGCTACCTTCTCCATGCTTCTGGATATAATCAATAAGCTTCTGATCTTCTTGCTTAGACCATGCTCCTTTGTTTATGTCTTGCTTATCACAACAAGGTTTCCTCATTCCTCTTGTATAATTCTAGTCATGGGGGGGGGGGGGAAGGCAAAACCAAAGGGAGAATATATCATAATAGTGTAACTATATAGGAAATGTACCGGAAATAGAGAGAATCTATATGTGAAGAAAGGAGAGAGATGCATGTTGACTTGGACTGGTGGTTCTTCTCGGGGTGGTTTGGAAAATGGGCCTATTGGGTGGCGCACGATGGAGAATAACTTACTAAGGAGGTACTTAAGTGGTGAATGCATTTATCGCAGTCCTCATCATCTCACACGCCAATAGGTGATTGCCACCACGTCCATTTGTCGAAGTAACTATGTTTTGGAAAATTCATTAATATGGTTGGTAGAAGTGTGTCACGTCCCGATCCTCGGATCGATCCCGTGACAACCTTCGCATTGTCTCGAAACACGGACATAACCTCTCCATATACCGAGACTCCGCAAGGCAACCAACTGTACAATATTTCTTCCAAATACAATACATATATAAAGGATCCATCCGGTTCATCCCAATACATACAATCCCATATCGACACACAAATGGGGAGGGGGTTCCTGTACATGCACGCATGTAATGTAGCCATCCCAGCCATTTCAAAGACATTTCAAAATCAAAACAGATGAAATCCCAAATCATAATCGTAGGATTTTACTGACACTTGTCTGAAGAAAACAAACCAATATCAGTAAAGTTCAAACAGTATGAGATGTACAGAACTTCGTAAAATCAAAAGAAAGTATCAAAATTTAACACTTCGAACCAAATGTCCCATTCAAACAATAAGTTTTACAAAAAATAGAATTTAAAAAAAAGTAAACAAGTCTTCCCTTCCATGGATTTCAAATTAACTAAAATAACTTTATATCACTATCATACCTACACAAAACAGTAGATAAACCTTCCCAAACTCCAATTTCTGCAGCAGACCTAAACTTCCTCTGAAAAATGTTAAATAGAGGGGTGAGTATTGGGAAATACTCAGTGAGTGGAGTGCAATGGTATGATTATGTAATAAATAAGGGGTAAATGTGGGAATATCAAATTATATCTCAAACAATACTTCATATATATCGAAACATTTTCAATAAATCAGATATTCATAAAATATGCATCCACATCAAATGTTTTTTCAGAAATCACAAAGGTCCCATCGAAATCACTTCCGTCCTGCGTTTGGCCGAACCAAGACGGAAGCCCGCCAGGGGATTTTCCATTTCAGTATCACAAACACTACCTCCTTCTCTGGCGTTGGCTCGTACCTCCCCGGGGTGCAATCCAGATAGTACGATGTGGCAGAGCAGAGGCCGCGTATACCTCTCTCGAAATAAAACTCCAACCACGCCACCCCGTCGGGTCGCTTCGTGGAGGGAATGACTATAGCCATTACACTCATGCATCATCATTTCGCAATCGTTCAAATTACCATCAATGAGCCATGTATCAATCAAACAAATTCCAAAATCATGCTACAAGCATTTACATATCATATATCCAATGCAAATGGCACATATTCATTTATAATTTTATAGGATGCATTTGTAATTCAAATTTCTATTTCAGACATCCCACAATCACAAATAGTTTCATATAAAACATGTACAAATCATTCAAAATCATTTTTCAAAGAATTTCAAATCATTTTGCTCATTTACTACACAATGAACCATTCACTCACCTTCTAGGGAGGGTATCCACTCCCTATACCCTATCAATACTCAAGAAATCTCCTTTCAAGCTCCAAAAATGTCAACCTAGACCAATAATCCACAATTTCAATTCAAATTCCAAAGAAATCTATTCTAATCGACTCAACAAGTTTCTAATTTCATCAAACACGTTTCTTTCGTATTGATCAACCTAAATTCATGTAGAATTTAGACGAAACCCTAGAAATCACATATCAAATGTCAGAAAATGCATTCTAATCGAATCTAACATATATCCTAAACATATACAAGACCTCTTACACTAAATTCACTCAATTTATCGACAGGATTTAAATTTCCCTCACCTATGGTTTCCGTAGCTTGCAGCCCTAGCGTCCGTGCGCCTACAACTCGATCCGAACTCCTGTAATGTTTCCAAATTTGAAATATATTAACACTAAATTTTTAACATCAAACCCTAGAACTTTAACCAAATCATAGTCGTTACTTGCAGAGAAGATACAGGTGAGCTCTCGAAGGGGAAAGCCGGTCGCGGGCTTGTGGGCTGGAGCACTGGGGTCGCGCGCTGGCTCGAGCTGGGGTCGCGCGTAGGGGTCGCGCAGCGGTCGCGCGCTGGCTCGCGCTGGGGTCACGCTAGCATGTGCTGGGTCACGCAAGGGAGTGCTCGGGTTCGCGCAGGAGAGATCGCGCTGCGGCGGAGGAGCTGCGGTCGCGCTCGCGGAGGGGCAACGCTCATGGGAGGAAGGTGAGGCGGCTAAGGCGCGCTCACGGGAAGGAAGGAGCAGCGGCGGCTAGGTACGGGCGGCGGTGAATCGGGCGCAGCTGCGGGAAAGAAAGTGTGCGAAGGAGAGAGAGAGTTCGAGAGGCAGAGAGATAGAGAGTGCGAGAGCGAGAGAGAGAGAGAGAGAGAGAGAGAGAGAGAGAGAGGTAAGAGGGAGACGAAGAGACTTAGGGCTTTTTGCCCTAATTGATTTGGGGGAGAGGGAGGTGCTGCGTTTTGGCCAAAACACAGTACCTCCTCTCTCTATTTTTTTTAATAGGTATTACAACTATTAACCCCCTAAAAATAAATTTCGTCCCCAAAATTTCAAAATACAATTGGATCCATTAGTTTCATTCCTTTCAATCACACTTTATTATCAACTAAAATTTCCACTCATACAATAACCAACCTATATCTTTAGTCTCCTTTCTTCAACCTCGGATAACCTTTTATAGAAAAAATATTGAAGTACAAGGACCTCATTCGCACTGCAATAGCCATCCTCAATGCTTATCAAGACTTCAAAACTATGAAAATTTCTTAAATTATCCTTCGAAAGGACCCTAAATAAGAATGGCCATTACCATGCCATGTTCATATCAATAATCACATTTATCCCTACTTTCAAGATTTATTAAATGAACTATAGATGCAACCAGAATACATATATTCTTAGAGATAATAAACTTTCAAGATGGTGTATATGGCCATCACATAATCTTAAGACTTAGTATAAAAGGTATACAAAACCCATCTATCATCAAACTTGTATATGATGAAGTGTAGATTAACCTCAATATGCCCTCAAGTAAGTGATAAAACTTAATCCATTGACAATATTAGAATACTTCCAAGTTTTAAATCTCAAATTCTTAGTTGGATAACTTTTCAATCAAGATACTTCTATCACGATCATTCTCAATCAATATAGTATCATATAATATCACCGATATTCTATCCAAATCAAATCAAGCATATTTATCCACATATCACATAGCGTTTGCATTATAACCCCCAAATTATCAAAGTTTAAAGACAAGAAATGCATGCTTCATTATTTCTAACTCTATTGTCACAAGAGACATTATTTCCCACTCCAGGGCCAAAAAGATAGACTCAAAACCTACTCTATATTACCTTATTCAATAATTCACAAAATAATAAGCATAAATGAATAACGAGAATACTAATCTCAAAGCAGAAGAATCCAATAACTAAATATTTGGTTTTCTATTTCCAATGGCAGAAGAATGATAAAACACAAGCAATCCTTTGACCTACTTCCCTATCAAACTCATAAACTCCGTGTCGATAAATGCACGGGCATCAATGCTATATATATACATATATATATATATATTTTCATTTCCAAGAGATGAATAAAGAAACTTATACTAGAATGCTGATCTAAAGAAGTCAAGCACCCATATTAGAGGGTAAATACTTCGGTCCAAGTGGGCGGATCTTTCCATTGGTCTGCTAGTAACATGACATATCATTATGAGTCAATATAGGTATAGTCATGTCCTAAATTCCAATATGGGTTCTACAAATAAAAATTCTCATATGATACTTGTGTTGATGGATTATAAAACCCTAGTATAACAACATTATATTACACTACACCATTGTCCCTTGAAATGACTTTTACTCTACAACCTAACTAAGCGTGTAAGAGGCTAAGCATAACATTTATCACTCCCAATGCCATTGTCACAGCCACTATTTGATTCAAGTTTCACTCACCACATTAATTCATGACAAGGATGACATCATAAAAAAATGCACAGTACCCTTCATTTTGCAGCACATTCCATTCCAACCCCAAAACCCTTTTTAGAATTTATACCAAGAACCTCTTAATCTCTTTAGCATTGTCTGAAGATGACATTCAAAAATAGGGAGGGAGATGATCAAAATGCATCTTATAAGCCTTGTCCTTTGAGGTGAAATCCACATCAATAATCTTCCTTAATTCTCATGACAAGAAAGTATTTATATCTATAGTTCTCAGTTGATTTAATATGAATCGAGATCCTCAACACATTTCAATTGATGCCCTAAAGCACTTGATTCTTATTCACCTCAAAGCTAATTATTATAAATATATCTACAGCTCATGAGGTTCTACAAGATGTCAATTCAGCCATAGCAAAATGAGGCTGCGTGCTCCCCTAATCATTGGTTTACTAAAGAACCTGGATAATATACCTCTAATACTTGATCATGACTTCTCAATACATATCTCTATAGGTTAATTGTATTTATTCCTATCTTACCTCCACTTCTCTCTACATTTACTCTCTATCTACTTGTCAATTCAAAACATAAAAAAATGTTCATATTAATGTCAGTATAGAAAAATCCTCATCTCCAAACTACTTCCGTCAATTTATTTCCACTTTCAAAGGAAGCACTTCAAGATAATTCCCAAGATTCTACCAAGCGATAAGATCCTTCGACAAACCTTTTATCAACCTCAAGCAGATCAATCTCATCAATATCTCAAAGAGTAACACTTTCCTTCTCTCCAGTATCTCCAAAAGATTCTTATTCTAAACTTTGGGAGCCATTTTTAAAATTTTCAATTTCCTAAAAAACTTAAAGATTCAAGTCGCTTTATTAACAAAGAACTTTCCAAGCCTGCACAAGTCAATCTTCTCAAAGTGCAAGAAACTCAAAAACACGTGAAAAATACTTGGATTTAGATTGACAAGCTTATTGAAACACAGCCAACCATAGATATTCCTTGAAAGAAAAGCTTATATGCTCAATAGAGCTTGAAACCGACAACAACACCTACAAGTAACATGATACAATTGCATGTACCTTTGCTAATTTTACCTCCAACTAAATTTATACTCTTTCTAAGCAAGTTGTAGTCTTGAACCACAAAATTGGACGACTTTGCCAGATAATATGAAGGCCAGAGAAATACAATGATTTCTATGATAATGTCATCATTAGGGCTTGTGATCAATGGCCATAATGAGTAAGAGAGATGGAGAGAATTTTAAATTCTAATGACACCTAATTTGCCATCAAAAGTTGAGACTCCTACCTTCTTTTGGTCCCTACAGGACCAATTCGAAAACTTTTTTTTAAAAAATTATCCTCGGTAGGAGGAGTAGTCCTAACTTTCACATTCTTCCAATGGGGTGACATCCAAAAATCCTTTGTTAAGAGAGGTCAAGAATCGGTTGAAGTGTTTAGCAAACTCCATACTTATAAGTGAGTTATTAGACCCCATGGAAATTAACACCCATTTATTAACTCAAAAATACTCATCATACTTAATAAGATAAACCATGAAAACCTTTATCCAGTCCCAACATCTATTCGCAATTGCAATCTCTCAAGAGTATTTTACCATATATCATAATCCTAAGTAATTTCATACTGCCGTGCCCACTAAACAAGTATCTCAAACTTCTAGCATCAAGATATTGATTCAAAGGAATTTCTACAAGAGTCCTCATCATTTGACCAAACAAGCCATGGTAGGTCTTCAATCACAATTAAGAAACTATTTATAAAGTGATACATCATTCAGGTTGTGAAGGTAGAGTAGAAAATATCTTATTCGGATTCCTTACTCTTCGTATGGGGAGCAAAACTGTACAGGGAGTGTCTAAACTTAACAATTTAAAATAGAGACTAACCCAGGTGCTTAACCCCCTAAAAAGAATATTTCTAATTTCCTAAGAATCCATGTAAAGTTCTTGAACATCCCTTGATAGATAAATCTTTAAAAGTCAGAATTTTCAAAACAACAACCCTTTCAAAATCTTTGAAAAACTTTCAGGGACATTTGGAGACATTTGAAAATGTTTCAAAATCATCAAACTTTTAAAATTGTGAACTTGGCTCTGATACCAATAAAGCTGTCACGCCCCGATTCTCGGATCGACCACTCGACAACCGCCGCGTTGTCTCAATATACGAGCAGAACTACCCATATACCGAGACTCCGCAAGGCTAACCAACTGTACAATATTTCTTCCAAATACAATACACATATAAAGGACCCATCCGGTCCATCCCAGTACACACAAGCACACATCGGCACACAAATGGGGAGGGGGTTCCCGTAAATGCACATATGTAATGTGGCCATTTCAGCCACTTCAAGGATATTTCAAAATCAAAACAGATGAAATCCCAAATTATAGTCGTAGGATTTTACTGACACTTATCTGAAGAAAACAAACTAGCATCAGTAAAGTCCAAACAGTATGAGATGTACAGAACTTCGTAAAATCAAAAGAAAGTATCAAAATTCAACACTTCGAACCAAATGTCCCATTCAAACAATAAGTTTTACCAAAAATAGAATTTAAAAGAAAGTAAACAAGTCTTCCCTTCCATGGATTTCAAATCAACTAAAATAACCTTACATCACTATCATACCTACATAAAACAGCAGATAAATCTTTCCAAACTCCAATTTCTGCAGCAGACCTAAACTTCCTCTGAAAAATGTTAAAGAGAGGGGTGAGTATTGGGAAATACTTAGTGAGTGGAGTGCAATGATATGATTGTATAATAAATAAGGGGTAAATGTGGGAATGTCAAATTATATCTCAAACAACACTTCATATATATCGAAACATTTTCAATAAATCAGATAATTCATAAAATATGTATCCACATCAAATGTTTTTTCAGAAAATCACAAAGGTCCCATCGAAATTACTTCCATTTTACGTTTGGCCGAACCAAGACGAAAGCCCGCCAGGGAATTTTCCATTTCAGTATCATAAACACTACCCCCTTCCCTAGCATTGGCTTGTACCTCCCCGGGGTACAATCCAGATAGTACAACGTGGCAGAGCAGAGGCCGCATATACCTCTCTCGCAATAAAACCCCAACCACGTCACCCCGTCGGGTCGCTCCGTGGAGGGAATGACTATAACCATTACATTCATGCACCATCATTTCACAATCGTTCAAATTACCATCAATGTGCCATGTATCAATCAAACAAATTCCAAAATCATGCTACAAGCATTTACATATCCAATATCCAATGCAAATGGCACATATTCATTTATAATTTCATAGGATGCATTCATAATTCAAATTTTTATTTCAGACATCCAACAATCACAAATAGTTTCATATAAAATAAGTACAAATCATTCAAAATCATTTTTCAAAGAATTTCAAATCATTTTGCTCATTTACTACACAATGAACCATCTACTCACATTCTAGGGAGGGTATCCACTCCCTATACCCTATCGATACTCAAGAAATCTCCTTTCAAGCTTCAAAAAGGTCAACCTAAACCAATAATCCACAATTTCAATTCAAATTCCAAGGAAATCTATTCTAATCGACTTAACAAGTTTCTAATTTCATCAAACACGTTTCTTTCGTATTGATCAACCTAAATTCATGTAGAATTTAGACGAAACCCTAGAAATCACTTATTAAATGTTAGAAAATGTATTCTAATCGAATCTAACATACATCCTAAACATATACAAGACCTCTTACACTAAATTCACTCAATTTATCAAAAGGATTTAATTTCCCTCACCTATGGTTTCCGTAGCTTGTAGCCCTAGCGTCCGTGCGCCTACAACTCGATCCGAACTCCTGTAATGTTTCCAAATTTGAAATATATTAGCAACTAAATTTCTAACACCAAACCCTAGAATTTCAACCAAATCATAGTCAATACCTGCAGTGAAGATGCAGGTGAGCTCTTGAAGGGGAAAGCCGGTCGCGGGCTTGCGGGCCGTCGCAGGCTCGCGGGTTGGAGCGCTGGGGTCGTGCACTAGCTCGCGCTGGGGTTGCGCGCTGGCTCGCGCTGGGGTTGCGCTGGCACGTGCTGGGTCACGCGCACTTGTGCTGGTCACGCTGGGTCATGCGCTACTTGCGCTGGGTCGCGCACTGCTCGAGGGAGATCGCGCGTTGCTCGCGGGAGATCGCATGCTGCTCGCCGGAAATCGCGCGCTGCTCGCGGGAGATCTCGCGCTGCTCACCGGAGATCGCGCAAAGGAGTGCTCGGGTTCGCGCAGGAGAGATCGCGCTGCGGCGGAGGAGCTGCAGTCACGCTCACGGAGGGGCAACGCTCATGGGAGGAAGGTGAGGCCGCTATGGCGCGCTTGCGGGAAGGAAGGAGCAGCGGCGGTTGGGTGCGGGCGACGGTGAATCGGGCGCGGCTGCTGGAGAGAAAGTGTGCGAAGGAGAGAGAGAGTTCGAGAGGCAGAGAGACAAAGAGTACGAGAGCGAGAGAGAGAGAGAGAGAGTGAGAGAGAGAATCGGGAGAGGTGAGAGGGAGACGAAGAGACTTAGGGCCATTTGCCCCGTGCGAAGGTGAGGCATTTTGACCAAAATACAGTACCTCCTCTCTCTGTTTTTTTTTTTTAATAGGTATTACAAAGTGAGTCTATGTTAAACTGAGTTCGGACTGCTTTAGGACCAAATATCAGCTCAGCTCATAGCTCAACATAGTTTAGGACTAACTCAGCCAATTTCTTTGGGCTGCAGGACACATATTTACCATAGCATTGAAATGAAATATGACTCAGCTATATTCAATGCTCGGGACCCATCAAAATTCTTCTGCCGTGTGACTGTTTTCTATTGCTTTTCGCCTTCATAGTTGCAGTTCTTTACTTTATTATTATTGTAAATGAACGATACAACACAAGCTCATAATTATTTATTTTGGCTATTACTACTATTAGTGTACGTCTCCAAACTGAATTCGGCATCCATTCTCCCCTGATTGCAAAAGATTCGACATCAACTCTTCTTCTAATAGTAAAAATGGCTAAAATTTTGGGATTCTTCGTAAGAGGCATGGAATCTATTACAACACAATGAATTAAGAGACAACACAAGAATACATAAAAATAACATAAAAATATAGATAAGAAATTCAATAAAAAAGAAATTATAGAGTACAAAAGGCAATATCTCTCTCAACTTCCTTTGTTTCATCTAACTTCCGTTCTATCCCTCTCTCTAAGCTTTTTCTTAATCTAACTTTCTTAACAGAGCCAAGGGGTTCTATCTACAGTAAACTTTTTCAGCCAATTTTTTTTTGTGATTATTTGTTTTTTGTTGGAGTATTTTTGTCTATTTTTGTATTACAGTGCTTTAGAAATAAAATATATAATCCCTTATCGTTGATTGGCTACCCAAAATATTTATTTGAGGAGACAGCTACGTAGCCCATTAAGGTTTGTTTTTCATATTCCTGCAAGCCCTTTCAGCATTTTCAGAAAGTGAACACAATGTTTTAAAATCACTTTAAAGGGTGCACTCAAGCCCTAAACCAAACGCATCGTTTGTCATTTATTTTTACTTTTTTATAATTTTATTTTATTTAGAAGCAATTGTCACGTCCCAAACCGGGGTCGTAAACAGCCGTCCGTTATCCTGGATGCTGGCTGTATTTTTACAGAAAATCGGGTAGAACCTCCCCATATTTCGGAGGTCTCCCAAGTACAATTTGACCTGTATATCCACATTCATCCTGTAAATAAACAAATGGCCATCCCGGCCTCTCCAAAATCAATCACTGCCACAACTAATATCCAGAACAACGCAAGGCTATAAAATTTTTCCAACAGATCTATCCACACCTTTGTTGTCATACCCAACTAGAGCATGAGTAGCCGTTATACCGAGCGGACCTAAATTCTATGCATATATAAAATAAATTCCCAAATTATTTTTAAATATTCACAATTGCCTCAATGCAATGAAATAAATCAATACGAGAGTTTTACAAATAAATGTTCATAATTTATACAGTCATCCCATAAAAAAATTAGATAAATACATTGGTCAAACTAAAATCTCCAATACATAACGATATCATCAATCATCGTAGCGGAAGAAATGAAAATATCCATACCCAAGCCTAGTGATATCACGTTCGCGTCACAATTATACAAATCCAACAATAGCTTCTCAGTCCAACACTAATCCTGTGGGAAAGAAAGCGAGGGGTGAATATCTATGGGAGAATACTCAGTAAGCGAGAGCATTGACATCATACTATCAATATCGAGGGTGAATTTAGAGTGTCAAAGCATGAAACACAATATCAAGTGTGGAAAAAAAAATAACGTGCTATTTCAACAAATCAGATATCATTAGGCACACATTTGAAAATAACATATGCATCCAAAGTGTAAATCAATTCATAAAGAGCCGGCCAATCAAACAACCCCGGCAATGATCTATCTCGACCAAGGACGGCACATTGGAGGTTTTTCCAAATGCAAATATTGAATAATGGCTTTCTGCCCCAATGTTGGCCACAGCCTACTCCAACTAGTGTGGTTACTGGTGTGTTGGTTAGCCCAACGGCATGACCACGAACTCGTAATGTTCATATCGGGTGCGGAATGCAATCTTGGGCACTTCCTTAGCCTAGATCCGTAACTGATAATATCCAGATCGAAGATCGATCTTTGATAAAAACACGCGCACCCTAAAACTGATCAAATAAATCATCAATACGCAGTAGAGGGTACCGATTCTTGATGGAAACCTTGTTTAGCTGCCTATAGTTCACACATAATCTTAGAATCCCGTCCTTCTTCACGAATAACACCGGAGCACCCCAAGGCGAAGTGCTCGGACGTATAAAACCCTTGTCCAGCAACTTCTGCGACTGGACCTTGAGCTCTCTAAATTCAGTTGGCACCATTCTATATGGCGAAATAGATATGCGAGTGATCCCTAGAGTTAGGTCAATCTCGAAATCATACTCCCGAACTAGGGGTAGTCTAGGTAGCTCCTCGGGAATATATCTGGGAACACCTGCACCACTGGGACCTCCTCAACTCTCAGCCCCTCCATAGTGGTGTCAATAACATGAGCTAGGTATGCCGTGCACCCTTGGCATATCAATCTCTTGGCTTTCATCACTGATACAACACAGCGAGGTAACATTCGCCCCTGGCCTAGAAACCTCAACAATGGCTTCTCGGGTCTCCGAAACTCCACTGTTTTGGTGAAGCAATCTACTGAAGCCCTATGCATACTTAGCCAATCCATCCCTAGGATGACATCAAAATTCATCATCTCAATTGAAATTAAATCTGCCTCAAGTATCGCATCTCTGACCATGACCTTACTCCCTCTGTAGATAGAATCTCTAAGTATCTGCTCAACGAGAGGAGTGATGATCAATATCTTCTCATCAAGTGACGACATAGGCTTACCCAACCTATGGGCAAAAGACACTCGCACATACGAATGGTTCGACCCGGTGTCACATAGAACACGAGTGTCGACTCCCCATATTTTCATGACTCCTAATGTGAGAAAATAAAAAGATCAGTTGATAAATATGGAAGAAAATATATGCTCACACATATATATATATACCAAAATATATGTACAACCCAACATAGTTAAGTATTTACGGCTTTAACTAGTGATGGTTCTCAAAAGAAAATAGATGGACATCTTTAAACATGGGGATCAGTGGGAGGAACACCAAAAATCTCGTCAGAACTCGCCTCAGCATCCTCCTGCGTCATCGCATATACACGGGCCTGTGTCCTCTACTGCTATCGTGATGGCCTTGGCACCGTGTTGCTCTCGGCTACCGTCCGTGGAGCAGTATGACTTGAGTGTGCAGGCGCTCCCTGTTGTCCTCCCCGGGGAACACTCGAGTGTCCAGTAGCTATGTGACCTCCAAATCCCAACTCAGGGCAGGCGCTCCTGATGTGCCCTTGCTTCCCACACCGGAAGTATGTAATAGGCACCGTACATTCTCCAAAAGGGTGGTGTCCACCACATCGGCGGCAAAAAAGGTGCCGCTGATCAAAAGTTTGAGTAGTGGTGCTAGAGGCCGGTGCTCTAAATCCCTGAGATCGTGATCCCTGTCCAGGATGTGTTTGTCTCAGTTGAGAAGAGCCTTCCTGATATCCTAAACTCCTGCCCTTGTTCGAGCCCTGGCTTGAAGAAGCCCCAGATCTCTTATTCCTTATCTCTCTGTTTTCCCACTGTTTGCCCTTAACACGGACGATCTCCTCCTCCCTAAGTGCTGAGTCCACAATCTCCGCAATGGAAAAACTAGGGGTCACTATCATGTATCTCCTGATGTTCAAGTTGAGGCCATCCTCAAACTTAAACCGTAACTGCTTCGGTGTAGCCAAGTCTGGAACGAAAGCGGCTAGTCGCCTTAACTCAGTCTCAAACTCTGTCACTGTCCTGGCTCCCTGCTGCAAGTGCAGAAACTCTGCCCTCTTGCGGTCCTGCTGGAACTCAGAGAAGTACTTGTGATCGAACTCCCGCAGGAAGTCCTCCCATCGCAGCGGCTCGGTAGCATCGTCACAAATCGCCTCCTACCAAGTGAGGGCGTCACCATCTAAAAGTCTCTCTACTATCTGAAGCCGGTAGTCCTCGGTCAACCCCAGATCAGTCAAAATTCTGCGGGTGCGGTTGATCGAGTGCTTCGTTGCTGTGGAATCACCCGTCCCTGCGAACTTTGTGCAGCCTATCTGCCTCACCTCCTTCACTAGTTGGGTGAGCTCGTGAATACGCCTCAAGGTGGAGGAGGTAGTGTCGCTAGGTCCCGACACAGTAGAAGGACCAGTAACTGGTTGCTGATCTGGTACAACAAAAGGTGGTACAACCATAGGAGTCGGCGCGGCTGTCGGTGGTGGTGGTAGTGGGGGTGGCATCTGAACCCCGTGGGAGGTGTACCACTCGTACACCTGCCTAAACGCCTCAAGAGACGGTGGTGGAATCTCGGCAGGAGCAGCCGGCCGAGTAGGCGCTGTAGGGTGCCCATGTAAAGAAAGTAGTCTCAGACACTCCAAGGGTCTCAGGCTCCCTCGGAGGGTCAGGCACGTAAGGGGTCACGGGTAGCGCGGATTTAGCTCCACGTCCTGCTCGTCTACAGCGTCTAGGCGGCATAACTCTGTAAAGGGAAATTATCATTAGATATAATGTTATAGCTTGCCGAGATTTAAGAATCAGGGTTAGTTGCATAGCAACTAACCTCCTAAAATGAATGAAGTCTTGGGTCTAAGAATTTAATAAAAAATGACATACTAGATTAGATACGAATCATATCTAACCCCCTAAATGAATAACTCATATGCCAAAGACCGTGTATAAGACTTTAAATGACTGTGTGAAACTCTCAAATGTATGGAGGACTTTGAAATGTACTAGGAAGACTTTTATTACTATCATTTCTCTAACCTGTCTCTGATACCAACCGAACTGTCACGCCCCAAACCGGGGTCGTGAATAGCCGTCCGTTACCCTGGATGCTGGCTGTATTTTTACAGAAAATCGGGCAGAAACTCCCCATATTTCGGAGGTCTCCCAAGTACAATTTGACCAGTATATCCACATTCATCCTGTAAATAAACAAATAGCTATCCCGATCTCTCTAAAATCAATCACTGCCATAGCCAACATCCAGAACAACGCAAGGCTATAAAATTTTTCCAACAGACCTATCTACAGGCCTCTACTGTCATGCCCAACTAGAGTATGAGCAGCCGCCATACCGAGTGGACCTAAATTCTATGCATATATAAGATAAATTCCCAAGTTATTTTTAAATATTCACAAATGCCTCAATGCAATGAAATAAATCAATACGAGAGTTTCATGAATAAATGTCCATAATTTGTACAGTCATCCTATAAAAAAATTAGATAAATACATTGGTCAAACTAAAATCTTCAATACATAACGATATCACTAATCATCATAGCAGAAGAGATGAAAATATCCATACCCAAGCCTAGTGATATCACGTTCGCGTCACAATTATACAAAACCAACAATACCTTCTCGGTCCAACACTAATCCTGTGGGAAAGAAAGCGAGTGGTGAGTATCTATGGGAGGATACTCAGTAAGCGAGGGGATTGACATCATACTATCAATATCGAAGGTGAACTTGGAGTGTCAAAGCATGAAACACAATATCAAGTATGGAAAAAAAATAACATGCTATTTCAACTAATCAGATATCATCAAGCACACATTTGAAAATAACATATGTATCTAACATGGAAATCAATTCATAAAGAGCCGGCCAATCAAATAACCCCGGCAATAGTCTACCTCGACCAAGGACGGCGCATTGGGGGTTTTTCCAAATGCAAGTATTAAATAATGGCTCTCTACCCCAATGTTGGCTACAGGCTACTCCAACTAGCCTGTAAATAATAATAATGTACATATAACTAGTCGGCCGTATATGGTGTCCCCGCCTGGTGCTAGACGGAGCCGTACTCAATGTCATTTTCGATGAGGGTCAACCTGGAACACCCATACACATGACGATCTGGCGGATACCTCCGGCCGAAGAGTATCCGGCAGATATCACTATGTCGGCCGGACATACAGCCCCATGCATCATATCATATCATCGGCCGGGCATACAGCCCAAATATATAAGTAAATCCATTTAAAACCATGTACCAGTGCAGTGGAAGCATTAAAGCATATCAATATATCGAAAATGTGGCATAATATTCAGTTATCAAAACTCATGGATGCATATCAATAAAGTCAGAAATTAAGACACTCAAAAGGTCACAAAACATTTCTTAAAATATTTGAAAGTTCTAATAATCATATATTTTGCAGAAACATGTCATTTAAAAAGTATTTTTGAAATATGGTTTTCAATCAAAAGCGAAGGTCAAAGTCCCACTCACAGTTCAGGGAGGGTGATCACTCCCTATTTTCAAAACGAATCAGATCTGACTGCTCAAGTCTTCAAAAAAAAGATCAACCTAATCAGATCATCAAAATTTAATATCAATTTTTCAAGCATCTTTAGGGTTTATCCATTTTCATAATACTGAGATCGTATTTAGATTTCCTATATGCAAAATAACTTATAATGAAAACGATTTCAACCATCCCTAAGCTCTGATCACCATTTTTAAGCTACCCTTCTTCATACATACCATTTTGCTAATTAACTACTCAAAACAACCTAAAAAAGACATGAAATGTACAATATCCTCCACTTTACGACTCATTTCATTCCAACCCTACAAGCCAGATACTTTCATGCATATTTCAAAGTTTAACTCTAAGGGAAACTATTCGAATTAACTCGACATGATTTTATGATTCTATAACATGTTTTTTTCATATCAGACCATCTAGTTTCTGTAACATTCTATACTTAACCTTCAAAATCACATATAATCTTTTCAGAAATTGTATTCTATTCGCATTCTACTCACACTCTAAACATATACAGAACCTTTCATCTTAGATTCAATCCTAGATTCATTCAATTTATCAATTAGAGCCGAAATCTCCTCACCTAGGGTTTTCTCGAAGCGTAGAGTTTCGTCCGAATATCTCTTCGGTCACTCCAAAGTCTGTAGTGTTTCCTATCAAAACAAGATTTATTAGTTAGATCTAAACACTTAGATCAGAATCAACACTCTCAATTAGTTACCTGCGTGGAGGTTCGTGGGCTGTCACGGGCCATCGCGGGCTCGTGGGCTCGCGGGTTAGCTGGCTAGTGGGCTAGCGAGTAGGCGGGCCGGCAGGCCTGTGGGCTGGTGGGCCTGCGGCTGATGGACCTGTGGGCTGGCGGGCCTACGGGCTGGCGGTGGCTCGCGGGCCACAGTGGCTTGTGGGCTGGAGCTCGTACGCTGGCTCATGCTGGTGGGCACTGGTGCGCTGAGGCACGCTAGAGCGCGCTCGTGCGCTACTGCGCCTGTGCGCTGCTACCCGCTCGTGCGCCCGTGTGCTGGTGCGCTACGCTGGTGCGCACTCGTGCGCTGCACTGGTGCACGCTTGTGTAGTTGTAATACTCCTATTATGTTCAAATGATTTAAGTTGGTATTCTCTTGTCAATCCTTGATCTTCACATCCTTGATCCATTCTTTTTGGTTAGTGATGTTATTGATTAGTTGCTTATCCTTTTATGTTTGGGAACTGTGAAATCTTTGGTGTAGCCTTATTTTGCTTCTTCAAACCATGGGCTGTTTCTCTGTTGCTCATTCGTTGTTTTGGATCTTCTTTTAGCCTTATTTTGCACAGTCTTATGTTTTGGATCCAGTATATCTTATATCTCCTCCTTGGTAGATTTATAATGAGCAATAGTTTAACCAGAATCCTATAGAGAGTTTGAGTGGAGATAAGAATGAGAAAATCTATACTAGTATATTGATTTAATGTTATTATTAGAATGACATCTGTTTTTTAAGGGTAATCTCATCTCAAATAATCTCATATAATAAAAGTTTATCTTAAGATATATAAGAGATCTTACAATGAGACCCATACTTTATAATAAATAAATTTGTCTTTTAAGAAATTTGAAAGGTCTTAACACGTAAAGATTACTGAGAAAGTGAGTAGTAAATATAAAAAAAAAATGTTGAATTTCCTTATCCAACTAAAGATTACTGAGAAAAGGGCAGAAGGGTTGCATTTCAAATTTGCATTGTCTGTAAAATAAAACATATTTTTTTCCAAATAACTAAGGTGGTTATTTTAGTGAATGTGATGCATATTTTATAAATTTAAGATTGGATATTTTAATTGCCGAAATTGTTAGTTTTTTTTTCTATTTTTTAAAATTTTAGTGTGGTTGTGATAATATACCATGTAAAAATAATAGTTATGATTAAAATTAAACATTTTAGAATAAATTGGGACCTTCGGGCAAATATTTACAGATAAATAATATTATTGCTATTAATGAACTATAAATCAAATGATATCATCTCTTTTCTCTTAATGATTTTGAGATCAAATCTTTATTATGTATAAAAAAAATAATACTAGTAGTTGCTCTACTATACATTAGGGAAGCAAATAATAAATCTTTGGCTCTGCTATTTATTTCATAAATATCAGGCAATGGCTGAATGTCTATAATTGCATGCAAAATCTAGAGTGGAAATGTTGATTATGTGAATAAAAATGAATTAATGCAAAAGGGATCAATAAATAATAATGATATCTTTGTTTTGATTGTGAAATTTTTATGTGAAATATCAATACTTGGTGAGTTGTGAAGCTTTATTCTTTGGTAATTATTTTAAATACACCAATGACATGTGGCGCTAACAGCATGGAGTATACCCCTTTAACTAAGGTCTCTACTTCGATTCATAAATGGGTATTGTGATTATAATTATTTCAATTGATTATTTGTTATACAGTTACTACTTCGATAATGGGGTCCATTGATTGTAGTTGGATGTATCATCGACTAGCTAATGGATACTTGACAGATAAATTTGTTGAGGGTATTATTGAGTTTTTGGATTTTGCCTGTTCTCAACCTAACTTCATGGATGGAGTCAATATTAGATGTCCTTGTCATAAGTGCCGCAACAATAAATTTTGTACTTGGGATGAAGTCGCAGTTCACTTATTTTCGAGAGGGTTTGTTAACGGTTACTCCATTTGAGTTTCTCATGAAGAAATGAGAAATAGGGAATATGTTGAAGGGCAATCATCTCGATAGAGACAGGATGATGAAACTTCATATAGATCCATGGTTGTTGATGCATTAGGCACTCAACATGATTGGAGTTCCATTTATGATGACTTGAATGTAGAGAATACGGACGGTCCTAATCCTGATGCAGCATTGTTTTATGACTTGCTTAAAGCTGCTAAAGAACCATTATGGGATGGATATAAAATGCAAATAACGTTGTCAGCTGTATCTCAATTGTTAAATTGTAAGTCTGAGTTCAACCTGAGTGGAGCATGTTATGATCGCTTAAATGGGATCATTCAAACGATGTTACCTAAAGAATCGAAATTGCCAACAACTTTCTATAGAGCAAAGAAACTTTTGAAAAAATTAGGACTTGGGTACGAAAAGATTGATATTTATGAAAATTATTGTATCCTATACTATCAACAACATTAGGATAAGTCGAATTGTGTTGTCTGTGGTCATTCTTGTTATAAATTAAGAAATGTTGGAAGTGGAAGACGAAAAAAGTCCCAAATAAGGTGTTACAATACTTGCCTCTTACACCGAGATTTCAAAGGCTTTACATGTCAAGAACTATATCAGAACGCATGACATGGTATGCAAGAAATGAATATAGAGATGATGAAGTTGTTCCACACCCGGCCCATAGCGAAGCATGGAAGCATTTTGATTCTATTCATCCATCTTTTGCCTCTGAATCTCGAAATGTGCGCTTAGGGCTATGTATAGATGGATTTAACCCATTTGGTCAGTCTACCATCGCATACTCTTGTTGGCTAATTTTTGTAACTGTATATAATTTGCGTCCTTCTATGTATATGAAGCAACCATTCATTTTCCTGAGTCTTATTATCCCGGGGCCAAAAAATCCGATAAAGCATATTGATATCTTCTTGAAACCCTTGATTGAAGAATTGAAAATGTTATGGAATGAAGGTGTAAACACCTATGATATTTTAAGAAAGCAAAATTTTTGTATGAGGGCAGCCCTTTTATGGACAATAAGCGACTTTCCTGCTTATGCGATGTTGTCTGGTTGGAGCACTAATGGAAAGTTAGCTTGTCCTTATTGCATGGAGCACACAAAATCATATGTGCTAGCAAATTGTCGAAAGACAATATTTTTTGATTGTCATCGTCAATTTTTGCCTCTTGATCATCCTTATCGGAAAGAAAGGGACAAGTTTCGAAAAGGGAAAGTTGAGATTGCTGAGCCGCCTCGTACATTGCCAGGGGAGGAGATATTTTCTCGAGTATGTTGTCTTCCAAATATTATATATATAGCACAAAATGCGGTAAACAGACTATTCAAGGGTTTGGGATTGAACACAACTGGGTGAAAAGAAGTGTTTTCTGGGAGTTGCCTTATTAGAGAACACTTCTTATTCATCATAACTTGGATGTCATGCATATTGAAAAAATGTATTTGAGAATGTGTTCAACATTGTTATGGATGTGAAAGGAAAGACGAAGGATAGCATAAAGGCCAGACTGGATCTGGGGTTGTATTACAAATGATAAGAATTAGAATTGAAGGAAATTAATGGGAGGGCTTGGAAACCCAATGCTTCATACACATTAATAAAAGATCAAATATTTGATGTATGTCGATGGGTGAAAAAATTGAAATTCCCTGATGGCTATACTTCAAACTTGACGCGATGTGTTAGCTTGGAGGAAGGCAAATTTTATGGGATGAAGAGTCATGACTATCACATTTTCATGCAAAGATTGATCCCTATTGCCTTTCGTGACCATGTACCTAACGCTGTCTGGGATGCATTAACAGAACTCAGTACTTTTTTTCGTGACTTATGTGTGACTGAGTTGCATGTTAATCATTTGAAGTTATTAGAGAGCAATATAGTTGAGACAATATGCAAACTTGAGAAAATATTCCCCCTTCATTTTTGATAGTACGGAGCATTTGCCTGTTCATTTAGTATATGAAGCGAAGGTAGGAGGACCCATTCAATATAGATAGATGTACCCATTTGAGAGGTACTGTATACAACTTTTTATTAATTCACACGATTTCAAGACACTTTTCTAATTAATGCTATTTTAATGTTAGGTGTATGTTTCGTTTAAAGAAGAAAGTCCGAAATCGAGCGTGTGTTGAAGGATCCATATGTGAGGACTACATTATTGAGGAGATTTCCACATTTTGCTCTTTCTATTTCGAACCGCATATTGAAACCAAGTTTAATCGAGTTTCTCGAAATGATGATTATGGGTTGTCTTCAAACAATGGGAAGATTATCCATATTCTCTCTCTCAGGTCGAGCATCTGGGGAATGCCGTCGTAGATTTCTATCAGAATCAGAATACAAGGCTGTTGTTATATATATGTTATTGAATTGTATTGAGTTAACTGAATTTATAGAGTATGTATCTTCATATCTGTTTAGTAGTTACGTTTATTTAAATTTTAGCTGTCATGAGATGATGTTTCCTTGCTGTGAGTAGGATGTTTGATGATATCGTGAGACAAGAAAATACCTTCATCACAGACGCGCAACTAGAGGAAAGACGGGAACAAGAGTTCGAAAGTTGGTTGAGGTAATTTGTACGTACACCATTTTCATTCCAAGTATAATGTGATTTGAGAGCTTATGTATATCGTCACTTTATCTAATTATATGTTACTTATTTATTTTTTTAATAGGTAACAGATGAAAGAAATTTCGTATC
This sequence comes from Dillenia suffruticosa, assembly GCA_033439265.1. Classification (NCBI taxonomy): domain Eukaryota; kingdom Viridiplantae; phylum Streptophyta; class Magnoliopsida; order Dilleniales; family Dilleniaceae; genus Dillenia; species Dillenia suffruticosa. The sequence goes on along the minus strand of JAVTVX010000015.1, from coordinate 19,494,861 downwards.
AAAAAATGTTAGGGATATTGCACAAGGGCCGTCACGTTTAGTAAAATGTTACAATGGATATTTCGTTAATGGTTTCAAGTTTCACACATACGACTATAGTCTATGGAAATCAATAATGAATAGCGGTGTATGTGTGAAAGAGAGTTGTTACAATGATTTTGAGCGTGACTTCTATGGAATGTTGGTTGAGATCATAGGGTTGGAGTACTTTGGAGTTGGTAACATACTGGTGTTATTTAAGTGCATTTGGTATGATACTAAAAAAGGAGTCAGGGTTCACCCTCGTCATGATCTTGTTGAAATTAATCATAAATCAAAACTGCATTCCAATGAGCCTTTTATCTTGGCAACACAAGCACAACAAGTGTATTATAGTTGCTACCCTTCTAAGAGGAGATAGAGGAGTGAGTGGTGGGTTGCATGTAAAACAAAGGCTAGAGGGTCTGCTAATGATGGGGTTATGGTTCCCATTGTAAATGAAAGCTTTTATCAAGAAGATGAACCCTCAATGAATGTTGATGTAGATCATCTACCCGAACTTGATGATTCAATGATTTTATTTGGTGGTAAAATGGAAGAGGTAAATACTAACAAACTTCCATAAAATGAAGCCATCTTGTATCATTTGTCAACAGATATCGAAGATGCTGAAGGAGAAGAAGAACAAGAAGCACAAGAAGATGAAGAAGAAGAAGAAGAAGAAGAAGAAGAAGTAGAAGGCAAAGAAGAAGCTGATGATGAAGAAGAAGAAGATGCAGATGAAGATTAACAAGAAGAATAAGAAGAAGAAGAAGACGATAAAGAGGAATAGTGTGTTGTTCCGAAATAGAGCACAATGCAAAAATTGATTGGGATGGCGGTGACGACGACATGGAATGATCACACTTGTAAAACGAAAGTGCTTTGCCAATTTATATAAATTTGAGAAACATTACATAATGACTAGCTTTTATCCCTGTTTGCTTTTGTCTCTCAAGACTTGTCACAAAACTGATTTGCTTTACATATATTGTTGTTGTGGTAGAGGGACTTAGGGTATTCTATTTAGTCGTACAAGAGGATTAGGCAGCTCCCAGCATTAGTTGGTAGTTTTGTTAAAAACCAAGAGTAGTCCTATCACTTTCTCTGTGTGCTTCTTACATATTAAGCAGAGTTTTAAAACCTTGTACAATCTAATCATTTTGTTAGGAGCTGTGCTGTGTTTCTTCATTCATGTTTGTTTGAATGCAGATAGTTAACCACTTTTGTTGCTTCCATTTTATGCAACAGGCGGGCCTGAAGAGCTTCTCTTTTGTTTGGACCACCTGCAACAGGAAAGTAATACTGACCCAAGGTTGCCACAACTGAAGAACACTCTACGTTTATCAGGTAATTTATCTTTCACTACAAGTAATGTTATGCAAGTAATACTAATGGTGTAATCCCAAAAGTAGAGAAGCCTGTCCTGACTTTGGCAGCTTAATTAAGGACAAATGCTTGTCACAGATCTGCATGCTTGGTATTTCGAATCCCCTTCTTTCTTTTATTTAATTACCTCATCATCCTTGAACATGATGCTTGAATTTTGATGCAAGAAGTTTCAGTCTTGGTCCCTCTCTCCATTGGGACAATACTCTCCAACTATTATGTATATTGAAGTATTTGGACTAAACACCATGCTATGTGCATTTCTCCAACTGTTCTTCTATTTGCTTAGAGGTTTTATGAACCCTATTAACCATATGAGAAGGTTGCTGATTGTAGAAGAAATCAAAGAGTCCATTACCGTTTTAAGAAGCTACATCTCTAGTCAAAATTGTCTCGGACTCTGCAGTTTGGCTAGGTAGAATGTTTGGATTTTGCATGGTATTGATCTCCATCTCTGATTGGGGTTATGATATCACAATGAGAAAATATTTGGTTCAACCTTTTAAGCAAACATTTCCCTTCTGATATGGTTTTCTGAGTAATAGGTATGTGCCTTACGAATAATCATCTTTAGTGTTTGACAGAGTTGAAATAAGGTACGAGGCAGAGGATCAACCTCTAAGGGAAGCAATAGGATAGGCGGTGAGAGTAATCGAGGGTCATTAACTGTATGTAATATCCCCATCACCATTATCCAACGCGAAGAGTCAACAGTTGTGGATGAGGAAAATGTCGGTTCCTATTCCCCTCATGTTAGAGGGCGAAACCGTGGGACTGAGGTCCCACTCAATTCGGAAAGTAAAACCTTCATTGAAGCTACCAATCATACGTAAGATAATTATTTCTTCTAATTGTATATTTTTCTCTTCCTAATCGTTTGATGATGCGTGTAAGGAATACTAACGCAATACTTTGTTTGTCAATAGCTTTCTGAATCCTAAAGTCGTTTGTTCAATTACTGAGGATATTAAGGGACGTATTGTTGGGGCATGGCCTACTTGGCACATGGTGCCAAAGGATATCAAAGAAGGGCTTTAGGGGAAATTTCAGGTTTCAATTTGTTTCCTTACCCTTATTGACTAAATTGAACTCAACTACATCATTAAAAGTATATCATGTGTCTTCACAAGATCATTAGACAGATTGATTAGAAGTGATCATGCAATATCATTACAAGTGAATAGTGCATTTTCACATGCCAAATGACTATATGCACTGTCAGGATGGGAATGTCAATTTATTAGCATGTATGTAGCCAAATTAATGTCAACTCTGAGTAGGTGGACTCTATTTCTATTCTCTCTTTGCTTGCCTAGTTATCTTTTATGCACACTGTTTCTCCAGCAAAGACTTACATGATCATATGCAGGTAAATTTGTCCTAGAGAGGCTAGGGTCAAGGTTAGATAGAGAAAGAAATACTCCAATGCTATAAACAACATCCCAATGTTGTCACCTATAAATAAATTTTGTAAATTCACATGTCAAGAAACCTAGGAGATTTTGCTCGGACACTTGTAATAATACTGTTATGATAAGGAAAAAAAAATTTGGTGAACCACAATTCCTTCTCCCTCTCCCTTCATCTAGTTAGAAGATCAATGAATGATTTACAATTGGTTAATTTTAAATTAAAAAAAAAAGAGGTGGAAAGCATTATATAGTTAACGTATATGTCAAGATTAGATTGAATTGATCCCATGGGTGTGGAGGGTCATAATCCTTAAGAATCGAACAAATGGCCTATGATTATAATATCACAATGAGACTGATAACAAAAAAATATAATCATTGCAATGGTTGTCTTATTCCGTTCAAATCAAGTAAATTCAAATAGCTTTTGTGACCCAGTCATGGGACGGAAATTCCATGCTAGAAGAATAAAAATCTTGGGAGAGGTTTGATATATTTGGTTCAACATTAAATCTATATTTTTTTCTCTATATTCAAAATCTTCACCTTATAGTTCCACATTCATGTTTCCCATTCATATGCTAAGATGGTTTTCGGATTTGAGACTGACCATACTAATGAGTTCTCTATTTCAAGCGTAGCTAAAATTCGTATGGCCAGCTGAACAATCACCTTCAATCTATCATGTGTGGAAAACTTCATGCAGATGGAGATATTCAGACATGCTAAGTGTATGGCAATTACATTTTTCATTTAATTTTATGTAACTTATAAGCATTATTAACTTCACCTATTTAATAATATATGTTTATTGTTGGGCAAGTACAAACAAAAGATCGAGGAAAATTTTAGCTCAGATACCGCTTCTTAGCCTGGGTTTGATGCGGGCTCATGGTGTGAGGTGACAGGGGGTTTGATGAAGGGACGTCTATATGGTTTTGGAGAGAGAGGTGATGATGTAAGTCTGATTAATTCATCTGCTACCACATTAGGTCCATCCATTGGTTTGTCTCCTATGTATACTAAAGGCGAGGTTGATTGAATGATGGATGAAATGAAAAGTGAGATGCGTAGCCAAATTATGGAAGAAGTGCGGGCTGAAACGGATGCAAAGGTTCGTGACATTCTTTTACAAATTCATCTCGAGCAAACACTACCGGACCTTGATAGCACTGAGTCACCGATTCTTATCACCCACACTATGAGACTGATGATATATTTCAGCTTCTACTTGAGTTTCTTCGATGTTAGATGAATTTAACTTCATTTTATACATTTCTTTGAGAAATTATGTAACTTTTGAATTTATGTATTGTGTGTTGGAACTACATTAGGTTTTTTTAGCTATGAAATGTTTTTATTCCTGAAATAGTTGGTAACAATGTGTTTGAGATAAAACAGGTTCATTGCAAATACGTGATGAAAAACATTCGGCCTGTGTAGGGAAGGAAATTGGAAAACACCGATGGATTTCCGATGGATTAATTCCGTCATTGAATATTCTGTCGGTAATCCATTGGAAAAAGCTTGACAAGATTCAGCGACGGAATACCAAGGGATCCAATCCGTCGGTAAAAATTCCAACGGTATTCCATTGGAGATAGTGTATAACTATTTTGCATCGGATTTCCGTCGGAATGTAGCCGTCGCTAACTATTCCATCGGTATTCCATCGCAAATAGCCATACACAAATGCGACGGATTACTGACGGTTTTGTTTGCGATGGGAACATTCCGTCGGAAATCTGATGGAAATTCACCGACGGATTAATGACCACTGCTATTAGCATCGCAAATCTATCGTAAATTTTAGCGAGGGAAAAAAAACCGTCGCTAATAATTAACGGGTGAGTTTTCACTAACGAAAATGTTTTTTACCAACGGAATTTATGTTTCACCGATGGAAAATGCCGTCGGTGAAAGCCCTATTTCTAGTAGTTCATTCCTTCTTTTCTCTTCATTTTTTTCTTTTTTCCTCTTCATTCCTCTTCATTCTCCTTTCTCAAATCATCCAACTATAATTGTATAATGACTATATCTCTCTAGTCTTATAACTTTTTTAAAAATTTTGTCCTTTCCTATTGGTTCCAAAGAGTCAGCTACTTGAGAAGATAAACCATTAAATTTATCCTGCAAAAAATTTTATCAGAGAATAAGTATGAAATTTAAGTAAACTAATTACTTTCATTTTATCAAACTACAATAAAATGACTCACGGAAAGCATCTCAAAACATGAGAAAATCATAAATTCAAAGATTTCAAAAATTAATCACAAATATTGACACTATCAGAATTTTAAATTTGAATAATTACCATAATTTATTGAACAAAATCAAAAACCACACTTCTATTTTTCTTTGAATGAATTATTTAAAACATATTCCATAGATAAGGTTCTGATACTCTGAATTCTTTTTAGCCTACATGTATTCAATTAAAGATTTAATAAGATGTAAAGGATAGCACTTGTAATTAAATACTAAATTTACACATATACCTTATTGTTCTAATGAATATATGGCTTCTAATGCTTGATGTATACTAGATTACTTATCTAGTAATATATTGTTCAACATATATAAAATGTAATATATTGTTATACTTGATATTCGGGGTTAGTTAGGTGAACAAAAAATATCATGTAATCATCTTTATCAATATTTTCTAATATGTTTGTAAGCCTTTCTCAATATCAAATTTGTCATGGTGTTTCACTTTTAACTTGTTCTTGTAATCACTGAAATTCTTATTAATTTTTTGCATGATTTGTTGTTTCTTCAAGGGACTTTCTTCAAACACAAATTTGTCTAAAAAATTTTTAAATTAATATATGATTATACTAATAAAAATATTTCAATTGAAAGTAAAACAAAAGAAATGAATTACATTTATTTTTTCATACATTTATTTTTTATTTTTTTCTCTTCTTGAATGTTTTTTCATTTTGATGCTTGAGATTGGAGTATCACTAGATGATTGAACTATGACACTTATTTCACTGGCCAACTTATTTGCATTTATGTCTATTGGTTGATCTTGATTATTGAACTTTAATTTCAATTTCTGACTTAATCCGAAAAATCGAAAAATTCTTGATTTTTCTCTAGTTCTTTTCCTTTCAGAAGTGGAACCTGTATCAGAAAACATCTTAAAGATAGCAAATACAAAAATGACTAAATCAAAACATATTATAATTAATATCAAGGACCTACAATATTAGGTGGCATAGGTGATGTTTCACTAAGCATATTATTTGACTCTTGTTGATGACCTATTGCCAAGAAATTTCTTAACCGAATAGTAGAGAACCTAATGCTATTGCCACTTGATTATTGAGAAGCTATCTCAAATGTAGATTATCTGCATATATATAACTCAATAATAAGATATTAGCAAAGCAACAAATTTAAATATTTTTATAAATACATATTATGTGGAAAAAATAAAATACTGAATAAATTACATCATACCTTATATCCTCATCAACATTATCTTTAATTAAAAATTCACTTAACATTCTTATCTTCTTCTTTTCCTCCCTTTTTCATTTCATTCCTATGTCTTTTACTCGAAGAATTCTAATTGTTTATTACTTCATCTACGACATCAACTCTCTGCCAATTAATGTCATCACCAACATCTCACGGTCAACGTCCTCTAGATGATCCACCGATATATAATTCATTTTGTTGGTATGGGTCATCATTCTTAACACTAACAGCAACACTAGGCACCACATAGACTTTTCTACATTGAGTTTTATTAATTACATACTAGCTAGTATGTAATACCTATATATATATATAAAAAGAAAAGAAAGGAAAACATAGCGTTTTGTCCAAAATGCTGCGTTTTCTCCCCCAATTAGATAAGGGCTTTCGCCCTAATCTCTCTCACTCTCTGCCTCTCTCTCGATTTCCTCTCTCGCCCGTCGCCTCTCGGCCACCATCTTCACCATCTCCGCCATCTCCGCCGTCCTTTGCCCCTTTTCACCATCGCATTGTCTCTCTCTCACCATCTCTCGAACTCTCTATCACACTCTTTGTCTCTCTCACTCTCTGCTTCGCTCTCTGCTTTCTCCCTCCCACTCACACACGACAGCTTCTCCCTCCCCCATTCCAACCACCGCAGCGCGATCCTCCCCTGCGCGAGCGCACCACTGTGTGATTACCCTCGTGCGAGGGCGACACTGCGTGATTCCCCTCGTGCGAGGGCGCCACTGCGTGATTCCCCTCTCGCGAGCACACCACAGCATGCGACATTTTGCGAGCGCGTGACTGCAATCCTTCTCGCGAGCATACACCTCAGCCGTGAGTGTGCCAGCCCGCAAGCCCACCAACCCACGACGGCCCTCGAGCCCACGACCAGTTGTCTCCTTAGAGGGTTCACCTGTAATCCCCATAGAAACCCTAGGTCGCGGCTTCTTCATTGTAGGTAAAGGCTGAGTTGGTTGTGATTCTAGGGTTTTGATTTCCATGGTGATTAGAATAAATCGCTGAACTTTGCTTCGATTTGGAAACATTGTAGATCCCGAAATAGATTGAATGGTACACGGACACTAGGGCTGTAAGCTGCGAAAACCATAGGTGAGGGAAATTTAAATCCTTTCGATAAATTGAGTCAATTTAGGGTAAGAGGTCTTGCATATGTTTAGAATGAATGTTAGATTCGATTAAAATGCATTTTCTGACATTTTATATGCTATTATTGAGGTTAAGTATAGGATTTTATATGAATTAGGCTATTGATACAAAATAAGCATGCTAAGGGGTGATAGAATCATGTTAGGTTGAATAGAATAGTTTTCCCAGAGTTTAATTTGAAATGTGTATGAAAAGTATTATGGTTATGTAAAATTCGGAAGAAAATTAGGAAATTGTTAGAAATTAGAGAAAATTGAGGAATATTGGGAATTTAAGATCATTAGTGATGCAAATGATCTTGAAATGATGAAATGAGAATCTTGGTTCATGAAATCGAAGAATTTGGTATGTGCTAAACATAGGAAAGTTCATAAAACCTAGAATTTGGGATGAACTAATAATGAAATTGTGATTATTGGTATAGGATAACCCCTTTGAAGGTTGAGAAGGGTTACCTTGGATTAAATTGCGGAATTAGGGAGTGAATACCCTCCCTAGAGTTGAGTGGATGGTCCGTTGAGTTATAAATGAGTAATACTGTTTTAAATTCTTTTATAAAGGATTTTGAATGATCTTTACAAGATTTATATGAAATCATTTGTGATTGTGGGATGTCTGGAATGAAAGTTTGAATTACGAATGCATCCTAAGTAATTATTAATGAATCTGTGCCATTTGCATTCGATATTGGATTTGTAAATGCTTATAGCATGAATTTTGGAATTTGTTTGATGAAACATGGTACATTGACTGTAATTTGAATGATTGTGAAATGATGGTGCACGAGTGTAATGGCTATAGTCATTCCCTCCACGGAGCGACCCGACGGGGTGGCGTGGTTGGGGTTTCATTGTGAGAGAGGTATACGCGGCCTCTTTTCTGTCACATCGGACTATCTGGATTGCCCCTCGGGGAGGTCCGAGCCAACGCCAAAGAAGGGGGTACTGTTTGAGATACTGAAATGGAAAACCCCTTGGCGGGCTTTTGTCTTGGTTCGGCCAAATGCAGGACGGAAGTAATTTCAATGGGACCCTTGTGATTTTTGAAAAGAATATTTGATGTGAATGCATACTTTGTAAACTACCTGATTTATTGAAAATGTTTTTACATATATAAAGTGTTTATGAGATATACTTTGACTTTCCCACATTCACCCCTTATTTGTCACATAATTATACCATTGCACTCCACTCACTGAGTATTCCCCAATACTTACCTCTCTCTCATATTTTTCAGAGAATACTTAGTTCAGAGATTGGACGTGGGAGCTTGCGAAGGATATTTTACTGATTTGCATAGGTATTTAGTAGTGTAGGATTTTTGGGAATTGTAGAACGTAGAATCATGGAAAGGAAGTTCTGTACATCTCATACCGGGTGAATTTTACTGATACTGGTTGAGTCCTTCGGCAAGTGTTGGTAAAATCCAACGATTATGATTTGGGACTTCATTATTTTCATTGAACCGTTTTTGAAAAATTGTTTTATCTTGTACTGGGACATTTGAACTGAAATGTTAAATCTACAACTTTGATTTGAGTCTTCTTTCATTTTGATTTGAAATATCTTTGGAATGCTTTATTTGTACTGAGACTTCTGGAATGGCTAGGATGGCCAATTTTGCATGCGTACATGTACAGAAACCCCCGCCCGAATATGTGCCGACGCATGCTTGTGTGTACTGGGATGGACCAGATGGTCCTTTATATGTGCATTGTATTTGGAAGAAATATTGTACAGTTGGTTAGTCTTGCGTAGTCTCGGTATATGGGGAGGTTCTGTCCGTGTACCGAGACAATGCAGTGGTTGTCGCGTGGTCGATCCAAGAATCAGGGTGTGACAGCTTTATTGGTATCAGAGCCAGGTTCACGATTTTAAAAGTTCGATGATTTTGAAACGTTTTCAAATGTCTCCAAATGTCCCTGAATGTTTTTCAAAGATTTTGAAAGGGTTGTTGTTTTGAAAATTGTGACTTTTAAAGGTTTATCTGTCAAGGGATGTTCAAGAACTTTCCATGGATTCTTAGGAAATTAGAAATATTCTTTTTAGGAAGTTAAGCACCTGGGTTAGTATCTATTGTAAATTGTTAAGTTTAGACCCTCCCTATAGAGTTTTACTCCCCATACGAAGAGTAAGGAATCCGAATAGGAAGGAATCCGAATAGTATATTTTTTACTCCACCTTCATAACCCGAATGATGTATCACTTTATAAATAGTTTCTTAATTATGATTGAAGACCTACCATGGGTTGTTTGGTCAAATGATGAGTACTCTTGTAGAAATTCCTTTGAATCAATATCTTGACGCTAGAAGTTTGAGATACTTGTTTAGTGGGCACGACAGTATGAAATTGCTTAGGATTATGATATATGGTAAAAGAGTCTTGAGAGATTGCAATTGCGAATAGATGTTGGGACTGAAAAAAGATGTTGGGTCTGGATAAAGGTTTCATGGTTTATCTTATTAAGTATGATGAGTATTTTTGAGTAAATATACGGGTATTAAGTTCCATGGGGTCTAATAACTCACTTATAAGTATGGAGTTTGCTAAACACTTCAACTGATTCTTGACCTCTCTTAACAAAGGATTTTTGGATGTCACCCGATTGGAAGAATGTGAGAGTTAGGACTACCCCTCCTACTGAGGAGAATTTTTTTAAAAAGTTTTCGAATTGGTCCTGTAGGGACTAAAAGAAGGTAGAAGTCTCAACTATTGATGGCAAATTAGGTGTCACTAGAATTTAAAATTCTCTCCATCTCTCTTACTCATTATGGCCATTGATCACAAGCCCTAATGATGACATTATCATAGAAATCATTGTATTTCTCTGTCCTTCATATTATCTGGCGAAGTCAGCCAATTTTATGGTTCAAGACTGCAACTTGCTTAGAAAGAGTGTAAATTTAGTTGGAGGTAAAATTAGCAAAGGTACATGCAATTGTATCATGTTACTTGTAGGTGCTCTTGTCGGTTTCAGGCTCTATTGAGCATATTTTCTTTCAAAGAATATCTTTGGTTGGCTGTGTTTCAGTAGGCTTGTCAATCTAAATCTAAGTATTTTTCACTTGTTTTTGAGTTTCTTGCACTTTGAGAAGATTGACTTGTGCAGGCTTGGGAAGTTCTTTGTTAATAAAGCCATCTGAATCTTTAAGTTTTTGAGGAAATTGAAAATTTTAAAAATGGCTCCCAAAGTTTGGAATAAGAATCTTTTTGGAGATATTGGAGAGAAGGAAAGTGCTACTCTTTGAGATATTGATGAGATTGATCTGCATGAGGTTGATAAAAGGTTTGTCGGAGGATCTTTTTGCTTGGTAGAATCTTGGGAATTATCTTGAAGAGCTTCCTTTGAAAGAGGAAATAAGTTGACGGAAGAAGTGGTTTGGAGATGAGGATTTTGTATACTAACATTAATATAAACATTTTTTGATGTTTTGAATTGACAAGTAGATAGAGAGTAAATGTAGAGAAAAGTAGAGGTAAAATAGGAATAAATATAATTAACCTATAGAGATATGTATTGAGAAGTCACGATCAAGTATTAGAGGTATATTATCCAGGTTCTTTAGTAAACCAATGATTAGGGGAGCACGCAGCCTCATTTTGCTGTGGCTGAATTGACATCTTGTAGAAGCTAATGAGCTGTAGATATATTTATAATAATTAGCTTTGAGGTGAATAAAAATCAAGTGCTTTTGGGCATCAATTGAAATGTGTTGAGAATCTCTATTCATATTAAATCAATTGAGAACTATAGATATAAATACTTTCTTGTTATGAGAATTGAGGAAGATTATTGATGTGGATTTCACCTCAAGGGACAAGGCTTATAAGATGCATTTTGATCATCTCCCTTCCTATCTTTGAATGTCATCTTCAGACAATGCTAAAGAGATTAAGAGGTTCTTGGTATAAATTCTAAAAAGGGTTTTGGGGTTGGAATGGAATGTGCTGCAAAATGAATGGTACTGTGTATTTCTTTTATTTGATGTCATCCTTGTCATGAATTACTGTGGTGAGTGAAACTTGAATCAAATAGTGGCTGTGACAATGGCATTGGGAGTGATAAATGTTATGCTTAGCCTCTTGCACGCTTAATTAGGTTATAGAGTAAAAGTCATTTCAAGGGACAATGGTGTAGTGTAATATAATGGTTGTTATGCTAGGGTTTTATAATCCATCAACACAAGTATCATATGAGAATTTTTATTTGTAGAACCCATATTGGAATTTAGTACATGACTATACCTATATTGACTCATAATGATATGTCATGTTACTAGCAGACCAATGGAAAGATCTACCCACATGGACTGAAGTATTTACCCTCTAATCTGGGTGCTTGACTTCTTTAGATTAGCATTCTAGTATAAGTTTCTTTATTTATCTCTTGAAATGAAAAGAAAAATAATATATATATATATATAGCATTGATGCCCGTGCATTTATCGACACAGAGTTTATGAGTTTGATAGGGAAGTAGGTCAAAGGATTGCTTGTGTTCTATCTTTCTTTTGTCATTGGAAATGGAAAACCAAATATTTAGTTATTGGATTCTTCTGCTTTGAGGTTAGTATTCTCGTTATTCATTTATGTTTATTATTTTGTGGATCATTGAATAAGGTAATATAGAGAGGGTTTTGAGTCTATCTTTTTGGCCCTGGAGTTGGAAATAATGTCCCTTGTGACAATAGAGTTAGAAATAAAGTAGTATGCATTTTTTGTCTTTAAACTTTGATAATTTGGGGGTATTAATACAAACGCTAGGTGATATGTGGATAAATATGCTTGATTTAATTTGGATAGAATATCGGTGATATTATGTGATACTAAAGTTGATTGAGAATGATCGTAATAGAAGTATCTTGATTGAAAAGTTATCCAACTAAGGATTTGAGATTTTAAACTTCGAAGTATTCTAATATTGTCAATGGATTAAGTTTTATTACTTTGTTGAGGCCATATTGAGGTTGATCTGCATTTCATCGTATACAAGTTTGATGATAGATAGGTTTGTATACCTTTTATACTAAGTCTTAAGATTAGGTGACGGCCATATACACCATCTTGAAAGTTTATTATCTCTAAGAATTTATGTATTCTGGTTGCATCTATAGTTCATTTAATTAATCTTGAAAGTATGGATAAATGTGATTATTGATATGAACATGGCATGGTAATGACCATTCTTATTTAGGGTCCTTTTGAAGGATAATTTAAGAAATTTTCATAGTTTTAAAGTCTTAATAAGCATTGAGGACGGCTATTGCAGCGCGAATGAGGTCCAACCGCCACAGCGCGATCCTCCCCTGCGCGAGCACGCCACAGTGCGATTCCCCTCGCGCGAGTGCACCACTGCATGATTCCCCTTGCACGAGCACACCACAGCACGCGACATTTTGCGAGCGCGTGACTACAATCCTTCTCGCGAGCGTGTGCCTCAGCCGTGAGCGTGCTAGCCCGCGACGGCCCGCGAGCCCGCGACCAGTTGTCTCGTTAGAGGGTTCACCTACAATCCCCACAGAAACCCTAGGTCGCGGCTTCTTCACTGCAAGTAAAGGCAGAGTTGGTTGTGATTCTAGGGTTTTGATTTCCATAGTGATTAGAATGAATCGCTGAACTTTACTTCAATTTGGAAATATTGTAGGTCCCGAAATGGATTGAATGGTGCACGGACGCTAGGGCTGTAAGCTGCGAAAACCATAGATGAGGGAAATTTAAATCCTTTCGATAAATTAAGTCAATTTAGGGTAAGAGGTCTTGTATATGTTTAGAATGAATGTTAGATTCGATTAGAATGCATTTTCTGACATTTTATATGCTATTATTGAGGTTAAGTATAGGATTTTATATGAATTAGACTATTGATACAAAAGAAGCATGCTAAGGGGTGATAGAATCATGTTAGGTTGAATAGAATAGTTTTTCCAAAGTTTAATTTGAAATGTGTATGAAAAGTATTATGGTTATGTAAAATTCGGAAAAAAATTATGAAAATTGTTAGAAATTAGAGAAAATTGGGGAATATTGGGAATTTAAGATGATTAGTGATGCAAATGATCTTGAAATGATGAAATAAGAATCTTGGTTCATGAAATTGAAGAATTTGGTATGTGCTAAATATAGGAAAGTTCATAAAATCTAGATTTGGGATGAACAAATAATGAAATTGTGATTATTGGTATAGGATAACCCCTTTGAAGGTTGAGAAGGGTTACCTTGGATTAAATTGTGGAATTAGGGAGTGAATATCCTCCCTAGAGGTGAGTAGATGGTCCGTGGTATTATAAATGAGTAAAACTATTTTAAATTCTTTTATAAATGATTTTGAATGATTTTTACAAGATTTATATGAAATCATTTGTGATTGTGGGACTTCTGGAATGAAAATTTGAATTACGAATGCATCCTAAGTAATTATTAATGAATCTATGCCATTTGCATTCGATATTGGATTTGTAAATGCTTATAGCATGAATTTTGGAATTTGTTTGATGAAACATGGTACATTGACTGTAATTTGAATGATTGTGAAATGATGGTGCACGAGTGTAATGGTTATAGTCATTCCCTCCATGGAGCGACCCGACGGGTTGGCGTGGTTGGGGTTTCATTGCGAGAGAGGTATATGCGGCCTCTTCTCTGCCATGTTGGACTATCTGGATTGCACCCCGGGGAGGTCTTAGCCAACGCCAAGGAAGGGGGTACTGTTTGAGATACTGAAATGGAAAACCCCTTGGCGGGCTTCCATCTTGGTTCGGCCAAATACAGGACAGAAGTAATTTCGATGGAACCCTTGTAATTTTTGGAAAGAATATTTGATATGAATGCATACTTTGTGAACTACTTGTTTTTCAATATATAAAGTGTTTATGAGATATATTTTGACTTTCCCACATTCATCCCTCATTTGTCACATAATTATACCATTGCACTCTACTCACTGAGTATTCCTCAATACTTGCCTCTCTCTCACATTTTTCAGAAAATACTTAGTTCAGAGATTGGATGTGAGAGCTTGCGAAGGATATTTTGCTGATTTGCATAGGTATTTAGTAGTGTAGGATTTTTGGGAATTGTAGAACGTAGAATCATGGAAAGGAAGTTTTGTACATCTCATACCGTGCGGATTTTACTGATACTGGTTGAGTCCTTCGGCAAGTGCTGGTAAAATCCGACGATTATGATTTGGGACTTCAATATTTTCATTTAACCGTTTTTGAAAAAATGTTTTATCTTGTACTGGGACATTTAGACTGAAATATTAAATCTATAACTTTGATTTGAAATATCTTTGAAATGTTTTATTTGTACTGAGAATTCTGGAATGGCTTGGATTACTAATTTTGCATGCATGCATGTACAGGAACCCCTGCCCGAATGTGTGCCGACGCATGCTTGTATGTACTGGGATGGACCGGATGGGTCCTTTATATGTGCATTGTATTTGGAAGAAATATTATACAGTTGGTTAGCCTTGCGGAGTCTCGGTATATGGTGAAGTACTGTCCATGTACCGAGACAATGCGGCGGTTGTCGCGTGATTGATCCGAGAATCGGGACGAGACATAGGATCTAACATGTCTTTCACATAAAAAATCTATTGTGTTTGAGTAGCAAGCACAAAAGACTTATTAATCCGTAGAGACCTTGTGAAATTTACATGAGTAAACCCATAATTATCAACCTTTATTTCTCTATCTCTTCAATCACAGTTAAATAAAACTAAATGATTTCCTTCTGATTTATGAGACTTTTATTATTTTTTGGGGTCAGGGAAAACTCCCAGAACATTCTTAGGTTTTTTGAATACTTGTTTCAAGGGTCAAGGTTTACATACAAAAATCTTTTCTTCTTTTCGTCATAATCTTTTCAATAGAAAAGATTGTGACTTTATTAATTTGTCGTTAATCAATGATTTGTTAAATTATGATTTAAATTCAGCCCCAACTAATAATTTTATTGTTACTGTTTTTAGTTGTTAAGTGGCCAAATTAATCTAACCATAATTAACAAAAATGAGACGTGTGGCTCAATCTCCACCGTTGCAAACCAATTATTATAGAAGTAACCAAAATATTTACTAACCCTAAAAATTCTGTTGGTAATAAATTGATAAATATATTTACACAAAAGGCACCAACCTAATCCTTAATTGGAAGCTTTTCCAACTATGAGAAAATAGCAATAATTTGAATCTTAATATCAAATTTTAGAATCAGTCATTTGAGAAACAAATATAAAACAGAAAAAATATAAAATATAAAATTAAAATTTAAAAGCGAGCTCCAATTGCGAGAAAGTGGTTGATAATTTGTTAGTAACCATGATAAAAGCAAACTCCAATTTGTTAGTAATCTGTTGGTGAAGTGCCAACTAAATTAGAAACCAAAATATTTAGTAACCATGATAATTCCATTGATAATTAGTCTATAAATATATTTACACAAAGGTAGCAACTTAATCATAACCTAAAAACTTTACCAACTATGTGGAAGAGGTTGATAATTAGTTTGTAAATTTTTAACAATAAAATACCAACTGATTACCATCGGGTATATATTGTCATCAGCTAGTAATATGTTTGTGATTTAATGATAAACACTTACTAGCCAAATTGGTAAGCAAAATATATATCAACCATGATAATTTGGTTGATAAATATATTTACACGAATTTCCCAATAGAATCAACAACCGAAAACTTTAGCAATTATAATCAAATAGTTAATAATTAGTTGGTAAATTTTTTAGCGCTAAAATACCAATTGATTACCAACTTATTATCAACTAAAATTTTAAAAACTGAAATGTATGGTTTAGTAATTGATCAGTAAACATCTAAACTTTAATAGTTTTTACTTTTCATGGTAAACAGTTGGCAATAAATTGATAATTACCGACGGTTCGTAGTTAGTTGGTAATTATTTTTTTTTGAATTTAGGTGTGAGTATGAATATATAAGACTTTCTAAAAAAAATGATTTACGAGAAGTAACCTAATTCTAGGCATTCAAATCTACATAGATAGATCAAAAAGTTGATAGGTCTCTCCTAAAATATTTACTTGGAATAGATATTGAAGAGGTTCAACATTCTCGATTCAAAGAAAGGACTGTTACTCGGTTGGGCATGGAATTCATTTTTTTAAGGTCATGTCTCGCAAGACACATGAGAAAAGAGTTAAAATGGCTAATATTTCATATGCTTCAGCTATAGGGAGCTTGATGTATGAAACATTGGGTACAAAGCCAAATATCGCTTATGCTATTAGTGACCAGCAGTTTTTAGTCTGATTGAGGAGACGAACACTAGGGTGCAATCAAGGGTATCCTTGGGTACTTGGTGTATGATCCTGAACTTATAAAGCATGTATTTGCATTTCTTTGAACATGTTTATTTTTTCGTATTGTATTGAGATATGACTTACTGATGTTTGTTGTGCAATGGTTGCCTTGAGAGTTAGGTTTATAGTTATTGTAAGTTATGGGAAAAACCGGGTCGGGTCGCCCATGTGGGTTTGACCCAAACCCATTTTCCTTATTTTGAATTTGCCAAAGGAGGGAAGGGAGGGAGTGGTTTTTTATGGAAAAAACCAACTCCAACTCCCCACAATAACCATCCCCATTTTTTTGCATCCATGGTGCTCTAAGAGGGTTGAGAGAAAAATGAAAAAGTAAGGAAGAAGATCTATATACATCATATACCATTCTATCAAAAAGGCTCTTGGATTGTGAAAGAGAAAGGAGATTGATCCATTGGTGACATTTTTCGGACTCGTACATCGAAAATGTTAGTGATCCGACCCTAGATCTTGGGACATTCAGTATTTATTTCACTGTAAATGCATAAGAGAATGCTTTCATTGGTATCAGAGCATGATTTAGGGTGTTTTCTATTTTTGATGTATTTTTCGAGTTTTCATTTTTCTTAAAAAATTGAAAATGGTAACTTTCATTATAGACCACGAAATGCTTTGAAATTTGAAAGGTAGAGTACCCATGATGTTAGGAATTGATCTGTAAAGTTTCATGCATAGCCGTTATGTATTTTTGGAGAAAAATGAAACCCTAGTCGAAAATAAAAATACTCATATCTATTTGTATGATAGGTTTCATGATTTAATATTTGTATGGTTAAATTCCCCATCAAAAATCCTTTCCAACCATATAAAGAACATGCGAAACGGTTCAGAAATGAATGAGATATGGTTTAGGGAAATTAGGGTTAAAATGCAGAAAAATTTTTTTTCTGCATGAAGAAGACGAAGTGACGTCAGCAGTGACGTCAGAATAAATCCTACTCTCGGGCCATGGGTTATGAAGCCCAAACGTCATGATCCAGACCTCAGATCAGAAAACTGAAAGCACCATTAGATTCAGAGACCCCAAAAATGGGGGGGTAGGCAAATTCCGGTAGCCGGATTCCTCCGGGAAGGCGGCGCGTGAAGCACCCTCTCAGGCCCCATTTTTTTATTTATTTTTATTATTTTTTGATTGTTTTTTCTGTATTTTTAAATTATTTTTTTTGACTGAAAATATTCATTAAGTTATAAATTTTATTTGAAAATTGCAGAAAAATCAATTAACAAGTGAGACAAAATTATGAAAATTTCTCACATGTTTTAAAAAAAAAAAAATATATATATATATATATATATATATATATATTCCAGATTATGCCTACCCGAATTAAATTTTATAACACATATTTGATTTGTACTCATTAATTTAAGTATAAATTGTGAATGGTGTTTAAAAAAAAAAAAAAAAATTTGTTTGATTGGCTTCGTGACCAATCTAATATTTATCCCATTTTAGGGATATGGTGAGAATCAGACGTACCCTTGCACCTCTCCGGGGGAGATGCCGAGATGAGAGGACCCCAGAACGTTTGGCAAAACTATATATGATGTTGCATTATAAGATGAAAGCAACGCATAATTTGCCGTAACATTTGTGGGTTATGAGTCGAAAACGTTATGAACTTCGACGTTTGGGTCACTGGTTTGGAGGCGACGAAGCCGAGATTAAAATTATAAGAAACTCTCTCTCTGATCATTTGGTTGGAATGACTGACAAAATATTAGAGGACAATAAGCGTCTCTACCTTAAAGATTTCAGACTAAAATTTCTTAAGATGTGGAGAGCTAAGGAGATAGAGACTAAAATGAAAAGGGCGTTATCTCTAAAGATCAATGGCTCTACACCCCAAGCTGTTAGGAGATTTACTCCGAGAGATAGACTTTCAGTTGGGATGGTCAATATGGTCACTCGCATGTATATGGAAGATAAGAAAGACAAGAAAAAAGAAATTTGATTATATATTTTTTTTTCTTTCTTTGTGCATAGTTATCTACTGTAATGAGAACAATGCCATGAACATATGATGTAATTTTTTGTATCAACAATGTCCATACTTTGTATATTTATGCGAGCATGTGAAGAGATATGTTCTAAATTCACATGATTTTTTTTGTGGGAGTTTTTAGGTTGGAAGAATTTAAGTAATTCTCACCTAAGACTAAAAGAATTTTGTTACTTTAAAATCAAATTTATGATAATCAAACATTTGGATGATGGATGATGATTGGGAACTTAGTGATCTTTTGAGTTTACACCTTATGTTCGTTTATGATAAATTTATTAGATTTCATGTACAAAATTATATGAATGAATGAGCATGAATACTTATAATAGTCTCTCTTTGAAAACCTAGACCATGGCATCAAAATCAATAATAGCAGATTTGAATAAAGGTGATAAGTTTAATGGCGACAATTATGACATTTGGCGCCACAAGATATGGTATGTGCTGGAAGAGCAGGATGCCTTGGAGGGTATCAACCATATCATGCAAGACCCTGGAATTGGAAACACTGCTCAACAAAGAAGAGATCAAGAAGCTTACCAGGCGTGGAAGGATTTGAATCTTTTAACTCAGGCCCTTGTCACCGGCCCAACTGGGACTTGAGTTGGATCTCGTGAATTCCTTGTAATCTTGATGATCTCGTCATTCCCCTCCTCTTGAGAAGGATTTGCCCTCAAATCGTCACCTACATCAAAAGGACTCAAGTCAGTAATATTGAAAGTAGCACTAACATGATACTCACCTGGTAAATCAAGTCTGTAAGCATTGTCGTTGATCCGTTCTAGCACTTGAAAAGGACCATCTCCTCGGGGCAACAACTTGGAACGTCTCTGTGCCGGAAATCTTTCCTTCCACATGTGAAACCAAACCCAATCACCGGGTTCAAAAATCAACTTGTGACGTCCCTTGTTAGCTTACTTGATGTATTGTTCGGTCCTTCTCTCGATATTGAATCGTACTTTCTCGTGAAGTTGCTTCACAAATTCTGCTTTTTTCTTACCATCTAAATTCACTTGCTCAGAAATAGGTAAAGGTAAGAAATCCAAAGGAGTTAAAGGATTAAAACCATAAACAATTTCAAACGGTGAGAATTTAGTAGTAGAGTGAACAACACGATTATATGCAAACTCAACATGTGGCAAATATTCTTCCCAAGTTTTAATATTTTTACCAATGACAGCTCTCAACAAAGTGGATAAAGTTCTGTTGACTACTTCTGTTTGACTATCAGTTTGAGGATGACAAGTTGTTGAAAATAAAAGTTTCGTTCTTAACTTTCCCCATAATGTCTTCCAAAAGTAACTCAGGAACTTAGTATTCCGATCTGAAACGATTGTTCTAGGCATCCCATGTAACCTCACAATTTACCTAAAGAATAATTCCGCAATATGAGAAGCATTGTCAGATTTATGACAAGGAATAAAATGAGCCATCTTAGAAAATCGATCTACAACTACAGAGATTGAAAATCTTCGCTGATTCATCGCTCCCTGGACATTTTGACAGAATTTGAAATCAGCGACGATTCCAAATCCGTCGCTGAATTTAACAACGGATATTTTTATTATTACAGATTTTTTCCCCTAAATTAGCGACGGATTTTAGTTACAAAAATTATCTGTCGCTAAATTTAGCAACGAATTTTAGATTTTCGTCGCTAAATTTAGCAACGGATTTTTTTATGTCGCTAATTTAGCGACGGATAATTTTTCGTTACTAAAGTTTGTGACGAATTTTAGTGACGAAAAATTATTTGTCGCTAAATTTAACGACGGATTTCAATTTTCTTCGCTAAATTTTTGCGACGCGTTATTAGAGACGAAAAATTTTTCGTCACTTTATCCGTCGCTAATGTTTTTAGTGACGAATTTTTTTTAAATTTTCGTCGCTAAATTTGTGGTTAAAAAGCTATTTTTTTGTAGTGTTTGTCAAGTTGTTCTTGGCTAAATTTTTAGGGATAGGGAAGAGAAACCAAGTCCACTGCCCTATGTGGGTTAGCCTTATCTTTCTTTGTGGTAGTGGTCACCAAGCGTTCATCATCTTTCTCCTATCACTACAAACTAAAAGCATTATACGAACGGTGACTTTTACTGTCGATATGTATTGCCGATGGTTTTTTGAAACAATACAGACGGTTATAATTGAAACCGTCGGGAGTAGTATATATTTATTAACGGTATTAAAATGATGTCGATAAAATAATTTCAATCGTGAGTAAAGGTAGCAAACCATTTGTATAAATAATACTTTATATTTATGGATATAAGGACATCTGCATTTATATGCCTATATCCTTACAGCTATTAGTTGTGATGGCAAAATATATGTTTTGTAGTCACGATTTTGAAAGGTGTCTCAACTGTTATGATGACAAAATATAGGTTTTATAGTAAATGTTATTGTGATTATATAGTAAATATTATTATAATTTATTGTGGCTATATAGTAACAGTTACTATATATTATTATCTGTTAATTGGACTATTGTGGTTAGTTTAATAGTAAATGTCACTATCCTTTTATGATGAGAGACAAATAATTTTACTATTTTGACATGTGTTATTATAATAGTAAATGTTACTATTTTTTATTATGGTTACATAGTAATTGTTATTATACGTTATTATCCGTTAATTAAACTATTGTATTTTATTTAATAGTAAATGTTATTATCATTTAATCATGAGAGACAAATAAATTTACTATCTTTCACATCCGTTTTTATAATAGTAAATGTTAGTATATTTTATTGTGGTTACGTAGTAACGGTTACTATATGTTATTATCTGTTAATTGAACTATCGTAATTAGCTTAATAGTAAATGTCACTATCATTTTATGATGAGAGACAAATAATTTTGCTACCTTTGATATGTGTTATTATAATGTAAATGTTACTATTTTTTATTGTGGTTATATAGTAATTGTTATTATACATTATTATCTGTTAATTGTACTATTATGATCTATTTAATAGTAAATGATACTATTCTATCATGAGGGACAAATAAATTTACTACCTTTCACATATAATAGTAAATGCTGCAATTTTATAGTAAATATTACTAATTTATAGTAAATGTTATTATTTTGTATTAATAAGCGTTATTATATTATAGCATGCAAGAATGCATGCATAAGCCTAAACGGTAGTGTCGCAGGGCAAGGGCGGCTGTGCCGGGCGTTCAATAACGTATGCGTTCTTAGGCCTGGACGGCTGTACCGCGAGGGTAGCGCGGCTGTACCGCTGGTGAAATAATTCTTGCATTGGTACGCACGAACGGTTGTACTGTGAAGGTCAGCGCGGATGTGCTGCGCATGACGCCTGCACGGCTATACTGCCGGCATCGGCATGACTGTACTGTCCAGGCATTTTCACGTGCATGGTTTTGAAAATTGAATTATATTACATATACATCCTAATGTATGATAAATGTGATAAATATAAATGTGATAAATTTGGTATAGGTGGTTAGTAAGTGGATTGTGATAAATTTAGTGGATTGTGAGTGTGGTAAACTATAATCTTTGATTCATATGTAAGATGATTAGTTAAGATGAATACTTAGTGGTAAGTTTGACTCATATCGCTGCACGGTGGAGTAGAAAAAATGATTTGTATTGATATTTAACACCTGGTTCATCCTTCATTCAGCCTACTTTGACTCATCCTAGGTCTGATTTATCGTTTGATAGGAGGATTGGTGGAGAAAAAAAATTCTTTTATTGAAATTGATTTTGAGTAGAGAAAAACCTCCAATGATTACAATTTTGAAGAAAATGATTACAATCTGAAATTTAAGAGATTTACAATTTTTGTTTTCCTTTGTGCATTTTCCTTTCTTTTTTTGATCCTCGTTTAATTTTTTTTCCCTTGCTTTCTTCATCTTGGCATAATTTCAGGACGAACAATATTATGGTGAGACATAAGAAGTTTGAGAAAATAATTTTTTCTCAAGAAATTAAGATCCTGCAATAAATCAATAATAAAACCATGAGTAGATAAATATAATTTGCCAATACCAAAACAAGAAAACAGTCAAAGACAACTTACTTCTTGAGTGGGTAAACTTATAATCATGCCCGATTCCTATATTTCCAAAAATCTCATAACAAAAATTCCACAATCATTTCTACATATAAAAATTATAGAAATATATTTAGATATAAAGTCTAAAGTATAAAGTCTAAAGTAACAAATTAAAAAGATGTAGTATGAGTAATTAAACTTATCTTAATCTTAATCTTACGTGTTAGACTGTTGTGAAATTTGAACAAGCACAATCTGAGAGATAATGAAAGAATTTCTATAAATCTTCTCAATACAATCTTTCTGCAAGACAAAAATAAAAAATTTATAGTTGAACCAATTTAAAATTTTAATATTTAAATATAATAAATAAAATTACCATGAAAGTTTGTAAGTGATAATCTTCATTGCATCTAAATCAAGATCTTGAGTCTAGAATATACATAATTTGCTTCGCCAAATGAAGAGTATAATACAACCAATGTTGTTTGAAAATCACAGGAATAAAAACCTGTAATCAAAATATAAAGTAGAATAGTATATTTAGACGTGTATATGCTTAATAGAAATGTACGACTTCGATGTAAATAACTTACTAAGTCACAGAAATGGAAATCAAATCCAAGTACTTTCTGTGACAAGGAACTCTCAATCGTAGAAAATTCCTAGTTGGTTTTATTGCTTTTGGTTTTTTGTTTTGTCTCAAAGGTAGAAACCACAGACATCTACTAAGAAAGGAAAAATAAAATGAAATATGTGAGAGAATAGAAAATTAAAAATAAGTACAACCGAATAGAAAAAAGGAAATATGTTTCCAATATAAAAAATAAAACACTGATAATTACAATATATTGTATTATCTATATATACATATTAATAAGATATGCTCCTTATACCCACTTAGTGGAGTAGTATCTTTCTTGAATAATAGAAGAAGAAGGCAGGCATTGATGGAATAGGAAAGAATTGGAAGGATGCAATATATAGATAAATCTTTCTTACCAAAAACCATAGTGGAAGAACGCATCTAAACATGTTGGTATCGAAGGTGTTGGTATTGAGAAAACGGATATAGTAATCCATAGTCTAAAAAAATATATAATTTCATAATCATAAAATAATTATCATAATATTAAAAAAAAGTAGCAAAAAATTTATAAATTCATACCAGTGTCCAAATCCAATGAGGGGGAAGCAATTCATATGCATCACTCCACGACATGTAGCTTCCAGAAATATTACACAAAATTGTTCTATCAAATATTATAAAATTTGAAATAAGTAAGATGTATGACAATTAAAGATCAAATAGTATAAAGGACAAACAACAGAAATGTGAAATGGGAAATTTGCACACTTGCCTTGCATTATTTTTTATGGTTTTTCATCCATAGAAAATCCAAACAGTTTCTTCTTCCTCTGAAAAATTCCTAAGGTTAGCAAAGGGAAAATGAGAAGTTGTGTATTTCTTCATTTCCTTCATTTCACTTAATATATTGACTACTTCATATAATTCAGGATCTGCATCTTCATTTTCGTCCTCATCTTCATCTTTATCTAACATTTTCTCATCTTCAAAAAACCTATTCTCCTGTGGCTCCAATACCACCTTTCCTTTCCCCTGCTTCTTTTGCTTCTTTGCCCCCTTCCCTTGTTCATTCTCTATTTGTTTCTCTTCTTCATGTACATTCTATATATCATTGTCATTATCTTTATCATCATTTTCTGAGCATAATCGATTCAACATATTATAATGCATCTGGAACAGCTTGGAGTAAATTTAAATAGACTTCTTGAAGAACTTTTTATGTTCCTCTTTAATGCCTCTCTATCAAAAAAGAGATAGTAAGATTGAGATAATGATAAGTTCTCATTCACATAGAGACGGGTGCCTTTTAAGGAAGTTTACCTTCAATTTTTGACCCTGAATTTGGTCTTCACCAGCATCTGGTTCAACAGTAGTTTCTTTTTTTAGAGACAACAAATCCTGTCAACAAGTTGATGAAATATATTGATGACATATTGATTGAATATATAAACAGGTAATTTATTTATAGAGAACATTGATGATTGATTTCTCTATACATAAAGTGATCTTTAACTTACATTCACACGCTTAAATCCAATCCTTCTATTAACCCATTCAGTACTCCAATAGGGAACGAGTAGTTTGGTTCTCTCCTCCCCCAAATCACCAACCCTCACTTTTTCAAAATAAAAAAACTATGCAGAAACCACAAACCACAGATGAGTTACATGACAATACATCATATATTTCTAGAGTAATATTTATAAATATTCAATTGCATTGATTGAAAATAAACTTACCATAAGTAGAAATAAACAACCACCAATTCCTATTTTCTTCCTCTCTTCCTCCTCTCTTCTTCCTGTCTTTAGAAGACCATTGAATTGTCACACTTCATCAGCCAAGCATTGTAATACATACT
Organism: Dillenia suffruticosa; assembly: GCA_033439265.1. Classification (NCBI taxonomy): domain Eukaryota; kingdom Viridiplantae; phylum Streptophyta; class Magnoliopsida; order Dilleniales; family Dilleniaceae; genus Dillenia; species Dillenia suffruticosa. The sequence goes on along the minus strand of JAVTVX010000015.1, from coordinate 19,469,552 downwards.
CGGCCCAGTTGTATTCTTCAACATTATCAAGATCATTGGTAATGGTAACAGAAATGTGCCTCGAAGCCAGAAATACATTGGTTGTAGGACACAGAAAGCACCTGAGAATAAATAACAGGAAATATCTTTTGAAGTCAGGGGAAGAGACATTTTCAGTATTCGTCATCATCTCTTTTAACTGACTATGATTTATTCTTGAGAAAAACTTTTTCATATTTGAGGATTCCTTTAACGATTCATTGAGATAACCCAAAACATCACATCCCCTATAAGGAATACCTAAAATTCATCCTACCTCTTTTGAAGTTAGCTTAAAATTTTGATTTCCGGCAATGCAAAGACGTTCTTCCATAGGTTCAAATCTCATGACAAGTTCTTTACATAATTTTTTACTTAGTGTGTCACATCTAAGATTCAAAAGTTTCCCGAATCCCATATTTTGTACAATAACTTTCATCTCATCAGTCAAGGTAGAAAATAATTCCTTCTGTTGTTTAGAAGAGCACCTTGTTAGAATGGGCATTGTTTCTGTCCTATTCCTCCTTACCCTATCAAATTTTTGAAATTTCTCCTGATCTTCATGTTCTTTCCGATTCTCGGTCTATTAACAAAGAACAGAAAAATGAAAATATAGATAATAACAATATATATAATTGAAACTAGTTATAAGATTAAATAATCACAAAAATATAAAAGAAGAAACTAACAAACCGTGAATGGAACCAAGCACAAGCTAGAGGTGGATTTCACTCTATTTTAGGAAAAATGGTTGGTATGTGTCAGATCCATACAAATATGCAAATTGTTTTGATGCTAAAAATTTATTTGAAATGAAGTTTTGATTGTATTTTAAAAAAATAAAGATAAAAGAAAAACTTATCACATATTAAAATAGATTAACTTGTGATCTTTTTCTTCTGTGTTTTCAGTGTCGTCCGTGTTTCCTCTATTTTCTGGGATTGTGTTTTCTGTGTTCTCCTCCCTACTTCTCCTAGTTCTCATTTTTTGGTTTTTGGTTTTCCCTCTGCTCTCTCAACTTTTTTATCTTCTGAAACTGTGACTCCTTTTTCTCGTTCTGCTGGTTTTCTTCTTTCTGTGTTGTGGTTTGCGAAACGTATTCTGTTTTTGGAAAAGTTGTTGACCTTCATTGGCGGCGGAGTCATGGGTTCATGTGGTTGTTCGTTCGTGATGGTGGTTTACGATTGTCAAATTATTTGTGAATAAAAATCATAACCGTCGATGAAGCATCCATCTACGGTGAAGGTGAAGCATCCATCTTAAGTGAAGAAGGAAGAGGGTGCTAAAAAGATATTTCCTGTAAAAATTTTTTGAAACCCCAACCCTACCCATCGTAGCCATTAATCGTAGGCTTTAATCGCCCAATTAAAATATCATTATTATTATATTTTAATTTCATGACCCTGACCTAAAATCTGTTAACAGTTACAAACTAATTATATAATATATAATAACACATATATATAATATATGTTATTACAAGTAAATAATATATTAATGTATGTTATTACAACTATATAATATATAATATATGTGATTATATTTATATTCGTAATATATCTTTTTTGTAATAGAGTAATTATTAACATTACATTTACGTAGTAATAGAGTAAGAGTTACTATTATGTTACTATCTATTATTATTAATATTAAGGTAATGTACTATCACATATATAGGTAATATGTAATTAGTAATATTATTATTATATTGTTCTATTATATTACAATTACATCCCTATATATTACTATAATATTATATTATATTTTATAATTATGATGGTGATATATATTATAATAGAGTAATAGTTACTATGTTACTATATATATTATAAGAGTTACTACTATGTTACAACATATATTGTAAGGGTTACTACTATATTACTACTATGTTATTACAATATATCATAAGGGTTACTACTATGTTACTATATATTAGAGTAATGCATCATTAACATTACTATTACATATATATATATATATACATAATAAGTAATAATATGGGGATTATATTCTTCTATTATATGATATTACAACTATATCACTCTCTATTACTATAATATTATATTATGTTTAATATATTAAATTTATATCGTAAAGTCTAATTAGTACACATTGTTCAAATTTTTTGACTAAATGTTGCAAATGTGATGTGCCGGTAGCAAATGTACAGAAGGCTGCCATGTACAAAGTTATGTTATTGCAAAGTTAGTCTGACAACTCTACTACAACTCTAATACAACTCATTAAACGCCCAACTACGACCATTTATTGCTTATCAACCTAACTAATAATTGCCCTTACTCTTATTATTGCCGGATTAACATTACACACAATCTCCTATCTCTTTCTCTCTCACAACACCATAAACCTGTGATCTTCTTCTTCTTCTTCCTCACACAAAATCACGAAGAAGCCCAAATCCTCTCCTCTTCTTCATCTTATTCTTCCTCTGCGGACCAAATAACACGTTGTTACTTTCCATTCCATCAGATATATCTCAAATTGCGATATGGTGTCTTCTCAAAAACAGAAAGGGGTCATCATTGAACTAGAAAATTATAATGGCAATTACTTTCCTTCGTTCAGAAAAAAACAAAAATTTTGATGAGATATTTTCTGATAGAAAAGTCACTTATGGTCGTTTAATTGATTGGAATTATTTGGATAAAATAGGCTTTCTGCACGCAAATTTTATCAAACATATATGTCCTTCTTGGCTTGTTCATCCAAATAAAAAGGTTATGAGCATGCCGTTAGAGTTTTTTATAATAATATAGAACAAATTCATGGTGAGCATGACATTGTTATTAATGGTAAAAATATGGTGTGTGCTTTTGGAAGTTATTTTGGTAGACAAAAAATATACGTTGATCCGACAATGATCTGCAATGAGGGAGGTATTCAATGGGTTGACTATGAAGAATGTGCCCGGTATTTGGAAACTGACATATTGATGGATAGTCGAATAGTTTTTGATGATTACAATTTAGAGGGTTTTAGTACAAATGCTTCAGACTTAAATTTTCATGAAAAAATTCTTCACTTTTTAGTAGTACATGTTATGAAGCTCCACGTAGGAAATTTTGCCTCTATTACTCGTGATGATTTCTGGTTGATGGCTCGAATTATAGAAATAAAAAATCCATATTTGTATTTTTTGATTCCTCACCTTATGATAAGGAGCAGCCGTTCTTCAAATAATTTGGCATATTGCAACATGGTTAGGGGAATTTTAAAAAGTCAAGGAATAAATTTAAGGAAAGAAAACCATGTGCAATTAAGTATTACATATTCCATAAATGAGAGAACGGTACGAAGAGCTTCTTGGATTATTGTAGATGGTTCTTGGATTAATTTTAAAAGAAGAGATGCAAATTAGAGGGTAGAAGCAAAGGCAGATGAGGTAGCAGCTGCAGAGCCAGAGAGTGGGAAGGAAACTGAGAATGATCGATGGACTAAACTGATTGAATATATTAATGGTCTCAAAGTAGGTTTCACGGATGTTGATAACAAATTTGGTGAACTTCAGAGGGAAATGGAAGAAATTCGGGGAGAAATGGCAGAAGTTCGAAAGGAAATGGATGAAATGAAACAGAGTTTTTGTTAGTACAAGCACCAAAATGACAAATTCCATGAATGAAATGAAGAACAGTTTAAACAACTTTTATTCGAGTTGACGCAAATGAGTGATGTTGTAAGGATAAATTCGAATTTAATTATGTCCTTAAGGGATTGGGTCATAACCATAGGTAGAGCTGAACGATCTTCCTCTTCTACGCCTCATCCTCAGTCTGCTTCAACTGCTTATTCGTTTCTGATCTGACCATTTGGTTCTCCCCTAAGATCCTCATTTCCTCCTAGGTATAATCCATTTCATATTCCTACATCTGCACCTACATCTGCACCTGCTATTGCCACTCCATCCTTTACTGCTCCACCACTATCCTCTGCTCCATCTTCTCTTGCTGCAGCTCCTACACCATCCTTATCCTCTTCTCCTGCTACTGCAATTGGATCCTGGAAGTCCATCCCCTTCTTGTCAATCGAAAAAATATGGACCCAGAGTTAAATTTACATAATTTTTACTTTATTAATTTGTATTTATTTATAAATTTAGGTTTTAATTTGTTTCTTGCTTGAATATGTAGTGATCAAGATGTATCAAAGTATGAATGTATGTTTGTACTTTCCAGCTTTTTCATTTGTAATTAAATATAATTCTATGTTTTATGATTTAATTAATTAATCCTCCTGACTCCTGGTTGTGCCGGCGGTTCATGCCTCATGCCGCACCACTCTGTCCAACCATTACTTGCTTATGCTGGCGGTTCATGCCTCGTGCCGCACCACCTCACCCCGCTCGTGAATTAAATTAATAACATTATTAATTTAATTAAAAAATAATATTATTATTATTATTTTGATATTATATGATATAATGATATGAAATATATAATTGCATTACAAATTTTATTATATACAATTTGTATTTAAATTTAATTATTAATTGCTGACTTATTTCTCTTTTATTATTTTATTACTATGAGTAACTAATTTTATATCAAATCAAATTAATACAATCCTCCCGCTTCCCTCTCCTCCCATATCATCTTTGGCGCCAAATAAAGAGGCGCCAAAAGTGTCGCACTAATGCTATTACGTATTAGTTTTGTTCCATATTTAGAATTTGCCACCGCCAAGAAAATATTATCTATTAATTAATCTTTCTCCTTCTGCCATTCTCTCTTAATTTCATTTGCTTCTCTCATCTCATATTTCATTTATTTCTCCGCTTTATTTTTGCAATGGATAAGAGAGAAGTATTGTAAATCAAGGGCATGTGATGAATATATTAGTGGAGTTAATGTATTTCTTGAATTTGCATCTATGAATATTAAATCTGTCGATGGGAAGCTATCATATCCTTATGTGAAATGTTTCAACATTTTCAGATTTTCTACACATACCACTTTCAATCACTTGCTACGTTATGGTTTGCAACGGGATTATGATAACTGGATATATCATGGGAGGGTAAGGAAAATTCTACACCTCATACCTCTCAAACATCTTATTCATTTACCTTAAATGATAATATTTTTTCTGACCTTGATATGTTCGGTATGTTACGTGATACATTCACACATTTACCACCTGAACCAACCTCACACCCATCTCAACCAACCTCTTATCCATCTAAAGTCAATGAATCAACTTCAATCTCAACTTCAACATCACTTTCAACTTCAGATAAGTTTAATGAATTACTTGAGAAAGCCAAAAAACCAATATATCCAAATTCCAAATATAACATGCTGGCAACTATTGTGCACTTATATCATTTAAAGTGTTTATGTGGATAGACTAACAAATCGTTTTCTTACTCTTAGAGTTTTTAGCAGAATTGTTACCTCATAAAAACATATTGACAAATAGTTACCCTCAAGTGAAAAAGACAATTTCAGCTTTAGGGTTGAGATGTGAGAAAATATGTACTTGTTCTAATGATTGTATGTTGTACTGGAGACATAGAGCTAAAGATGATGCATGTTATGTCTGTGGTTTTTCCATATGGAAATCAAATGGAGATGGAAAAAAAAAAACCTATCAAAATATTGAGATGGTTTCCCTTGATTCCTAGATTGCAAAGACTATTTTCATATGTTCAAACTGTTTCTTTGATGAGATGGCATCATGATAAGAGAACAAAAGATGGACTCCTAAGACATCCAGCTAATGCTCCTGCATGGAAAGCGTTTGATACCCTATACCCTAAATTTTCTTATGATCCGAGAAATATTCAATTAGGGTTAGCTGCGGATGGGTTTAATCCATTTAAAATAATAAATGTTACACATAGCACTTGGCCACTGATTTTTCATGCCATATAATCTCCCTCCTTGGTTGTGCATGAAGTTTACAAACTTTATTTTGACATTACTTATTCCTGGTCCTACAAGTCCTGGTGATAAGATCGATACGTATATGCAACCACCAGTTGAAGAACTAAAAGAATTATAGAATGCGGGAGTATACACATATGATTCTTTAGTCGGTGAAAGATTTAAAATGTATGCAGACTCTTATGGACTATTAATGACTTTCCTATATATGCTAATCTATCTGGATGGTGTAACACCGACACTTCGGTGTCTGTAATTTAATTATATAGAGAGAAATTTTATTTATTTAAATTGATTTTTGATTTTGGGGTATTTTAATTAAATTTTTGATATATTTTAATTTACCGAATCTGCGAATCGAAGTAAACCATGTTTTTACAAAAAATTTAAATTTTAGTAAAGTGTGGGTGTGAAGACATATATATATATATAAAGAAGAGAGAAAGGAGATGCTGTGTTTTGGAGTGAAACGCAGCACCTCCCAATTAGGGTTGGAAACCCTAACTTTATCTCCCTCTCTTTCTCTCTCTCTCTTTCTCTTTCTCTCTCTCCCCGACCCTTCACCTCCCGCAGCCGCCTTCTTCCTCTGCCACGATTTGTTACTCACCCCGCCACCCCTCTCCACCACGAGCAACCACACCACCACCACCATCTTCTTCTTCTTCTCTCCCTCTCTATCTTTCCCTCTCGGATTCTCTCTCATTGTTTTTTTCTCTCTCACCGCTGCTCACTCTCTCTTTCTCTCTATCTCTCGCGATTTCCCTCCCTCTCAATCACCCTCCACTGCAAATCCGCCACCCTCCACCGCAATCCGCCACCACCATGAGCGTACCCCAGCCACTGCAGCTCCCCCCCGTGAGCGCGCCGCAACGCGATCCGCCCTGCAAGAGAGTAAGCATGCCACAACGCGCGCTTCCCCGAGCGAGCGTGCCTGCGCATGAGCGGGCGCCTACTAGACATGCGCCCGAGCCGATTTGGGCCCAAAAACCGACCTGACTGGCTCGAAAAAAGCCTGGCCCGTGAACCGGCCCGGTGCCACAGTAACCCAAACAGGGTACTGTAGTGGGCCGGGCCGTTTCAAGGGATTTTGGAACCATGAACCGGCCCAGCTCCAATGGCTATATCTCCCTTTTTTTATTTTTTGGATTTTTTTTCCTATTTTACCCCTCCCAACAGCTATAAAACGGCTAGTTTTGAGCTTATTTTTGTCCATAAGGCCAAAAAATGTTCCTATAAATACCTTACACCCCATTTCCAAAATTTTCATAACAAAATATCTCTATCTCTCTCACATCTACATCCTCTCAATATTACTATATTTTTTCAATTTTCATTACTATTTCCATTATCATTCCTTTTCACCATTTTTTAAATTCTCTATACAATACCATTTTCATCAATTTCTATACCATTTCTATTAGTTTTATATGCACATACACATGCGGAAGCATGCAAATTTTCGGAATTATAATTACACAAGGTTTAATTCATTTTACACAGGAAATGATGAAGAGTAGAATGGATACTGAGAGTGAAGCACAAAGTTCAAATTTATCTTGGAGAACTGATATCGTGTCCAAAGTTAAAGGGCCTGATTCTAGGGGAACAATCAGATGTGTTGGTAAAGTTACAACTCCATCACAATGGTAGCATTCAAGCAAACTCAGAATAAACATATGACTGTTATGATGGAATGATTAATGGAACAAAATTAGAATCTTACTAATCTAGTGAGCAATGTTCTTATGCATGTTGCTATGCATGTCGGAAGTGGACAACGAGATGAATTGTTGAACTTTCTTAATGAAGCGAGACTTATGCTGGTGTTGAGGTACAAATATCATTTCTTTACTTCTTATCATAATCTAATTGCTTTTATTTCTGAACAATAATCCACATTATTTGCATTTGTATTGTTAGATTCTTCCGATACAAGATACTGGGAGTGTACAAGATACTAGGAGTGCACATTGAAACCAACCATCATCATCATCACCACTTTCTCAATCCGTCCTGAAAGGTAATATTTAAATATACAAGTTTTTATAATATACCTTATAATTATATTAATTTCATTACTATAGAATGATACGACACATCATGCTAGATCCTGAAACCGGATGCCATGGATGCTGGAATTTTTTGGGTGCTCCAAGTCAACATTTTTGGCATGAACATCTCATTTAAGAAGATATGAAGATATGTACTGACCGGAAGTTATTATCTTTTTCTTTTTCTTGTAATGTGTCTGTAACATTATCATCTTTTTCTTTCTCTTGCAATGTGTCTGTAACATTATCATGTATATTTCATGATGATATAAAAGGTACTTCAACTCATAAGATATGATATTTATAATATTTCTTAACTCTTTGTATTATTTGTATTGACATATCCTAACCTTTACTAATCTTGTGATAACTGACCCAAAAGAGTAGTAACATTTGGTTACCAATATTAAGTAACAAATAGTACATGCTTAACTAGTAAAATTTACTCACCAACAACAATTCTGCAAAAAGTAGTAATATTTACTATCCAACGACAATAAATGTAGTAACATTTACTAACAAATTGTTTATGTAACCGATGTCAAAGGCAATAACATTTACTGACCCATGATTCTGTAAGCGATAATAAAGTAGTAATATTTACTGACCAATAACTCTGTAAGTGACAATGACAATAAAAATAGTAATATTTACTAACCCAATATGTAACACCGACTCTCGGTATATGCTCATGTATCTTATTTTATCTTTATATATGATAAATTTTCATAAATCCGTTTATAAATTTCACTCAAAAATTTTCCTATAAAATTCCCCTAGAAAATTTTTGCTCCAATTATTAGGCATGAGTGAATAATTTCGAAATGGGTCACAAATGGTCCTATGATGATAAGATATGATTTTGAGAGTAAGAAAATTTTTAAATTTGATAAATAATTATTTTTAGGGTTAAAACGGTAAAAGTCCAGAAATTTGGTCCGTAAACCCTAATTCAGATCGATTTTGACAAACAGAGTTGAGATGACGATATTAAATTTCGAAATTGGTCCCATTGGGTCTAACGTGTAATTTTGGGCCTAATGTGTAATTTTGAGAATTTTGGGGGTCATTTTTAAATTATCGAAAGTTGGAAATTAACTACGGATGATCCGAAACCATGAAATATCAATTCTAATGCTCACATGCATCAAATAAGGGCAAATACAAAAAAAAAAAATCGATGATTTTCGAAAAAATTGCCGACAAACCCTAATTTGGGTCGAAAACCATTTGGAAAGACTAAATGATCACGTTTTATCATGGGATGAATTAAATTATACCCAACACAAGATTTTGTGTCCAATTTGAAATTATAAAAAAAAATTTCAGGGTCAATTTATAATTTTTATAAGTCCAGGGACCAAATTGTAATTAATAAGAACCTAGAAGCAATTTCTCAAAAGATAGGGACTTAATGTAATAAGATGGTAGACATCAAAGTATGGACAAGTTATGGAGTGCCAAAATTTTGGAATTTCAATCCAATGGTGGAAATTAAATTGGAGATTTAATGAAATTGTTTGAACCATTGATTTAACAAAGCAAGAGACAAATTGGACAAATATTTAATGCCAAAGCATGGTGAGAAAGTCTTGTGGACGTGAAGAGCATGTTGAGGAAAAGAAATTCTTGACATTTTGAGACAAACAAGCATGGTGTGGTATGGAATGACAGAGCAAGAATTTATTTGAGGTATGTTGATGATGTACAAACCTTGACTTTTGGGGAATGAAGTGTGCTTGTAATAATTAAAGATTCCAACCCCTTCATTTATTGCACCATGAAGTGGACGTGAGTGAGAGGAAGAAGAAAGAAAAATGTGGAGCATTCTTCATTCCTTCAAGAGCCAAGAGTGAAAATATGTGAGTCTAATCTATGAGGAGAAGATTGTGTTGGAAAATTTCTTAAAATCTCTAGATATATTTAAAAACAAGGTAAGGCCTTCTTTTGCATCCTAGAATACTATATTTTTGTTTTGAACCCAAAGGGAGACTCTTAACTTGGTGTACATAGGGTGACCAAAGGCTGAGATTAAGTGGAAAGCTTGCTTGAGTTTTGGAAGACAAAGAAATTGAGGTAAATTTTCTGTTCTGTCCTGCTTTAGATTTTATTTCTGTCTGTGAATTCACCTTTGTTTTAAGACATCTTACAGTTAGAATTTGTAAATGCTCTAGTTAAGTAAAATGTACATCCAATTCTTATCTTTCCAATGAGATAAGAACCACCTTAATCATATACCCGTACCAAAAGTTATGGCATTTTCCCTGAAGCATGACAGAAAGTTGTTCTATTTTGGACTATAAAATCAATGTACAAACGAACCATTTCCAATTCTATTTTGGAGAAATGCAAAACATAAAAGTTGTAGTTATCTTTCTTATCTACCACATATTAAAATTTCAGCCAACACGCACGAGGGAATCAAAAGTTATATTTTTTTTTCCTAAAGGTGTGTTGGCAGAAATTTTGTTTCCAACTGAAAACTACATGTTCTGATCATGATTTATTTTAACCCTTTTATCGGCATAATTGAGTGAAACTCAAAACATGAAAAGTGTAGATCTATGTCTTGCGAATGACATGTTAAAATGGCATTAAGTTTTGATAAATAGAATAAACGTTATAGCTTCTGTACAAAAATTGGACAGAACTGAAATTTGAATGCGACTGAAAAAAAGTGAGAATTTCTGGGAATTCTGTGATGTGAATTTGAGAAAGTGTATAAAATGAAAGTTACAGGTCATGAAGTTACCTACAACATGTCACTATTTCGCTTGGAATGGAGTTTTGTGCAAAACGTTATAGCTTATTTCCCATGACTGCGCAGGTTTGAAAATTTGCGGACTGATTTTTCTTCATAAGAGTTATTTGATTTGAACAAGGAGAGCACTTGATTTACGTTTTGTGATAATATTGGGGAGTGCGTTACGCTCCCCCAAACTATGAGTGGGACTTTGACGTCTACTACTGCTTGGAAAATCCTGTTTTAAATGCTCTTTATAGCACGATTTCAAATGTGTGATAAACTGAGCTTTCGGATTTTCATATATGATTTATACATATTTTTGTGACCATTGGAATGTTCCAATTACTTGATTTGTTTGATATGCATCCATGCGCTTTCACAAATGATATTGTACCACTTTTTCATAACATATGGTATTTATATGATTTTCATATCTATTGGCACACGGTTTCATATAACCTGGATTTGAACATGTGATTAGGTTGGATGCCCTGTGATGATTCCACGCTTTGGGCTTGGTGCCCCCATTTCCCCACTGTATAGCAATGTTTCGTAGCTACAAAGGACATTTGGTAGAGGCACTCATTTTATCCGGATATGCTTTGGCCAGAGCTATCCCCCAAATGTCGGATCTATGTTGACAATTGTACTTGTGATATTTGCGGGCTTGTTGGATTAGTCTGTGGTCAACATTGGGGTAGAGAGCGATTGTCTTTATATACATGCATTGTGAAAACCCCTAATGCATCCATCACTGGTCGAGGTAGACTATTGCCGGGAATATTTCATTGGCGGCTCTTCATGACATTGATGTAAATATTGGATGCATATCTTGATTTCTGATGTGTGCGTATGATATATGGTTTTGAAATGATATGATCGATTTGCACACTGTAGATATTATTATCTTATGCTTTGACACTCCAAGTTCACACCGATATTAATAGTACGATGTCAATCCCCTCACTTGTTGAGTACCATCCCCCTTTAGGTACTCACCCCTCACATTCCCATCTTACAGGTTTAGTCTTTAACTGAGGCCTAGTAGAGCTTTGATTTCGTTGGGCATTTCGGAGACATTGGGCTTGGGTACGGTTACCTACTCTTCCGCGGTAATCATTTGAGCTTATTGTTATATTTGGAGCATTTAGTTGACCATTGTATTTATATACCTAGGATGACTGTATTATACTTATGTTGACTTGTGAAAATGATAACTCTCATTTGATTTGATATATTGATGTATTGAGGCACATTGTGATGACTTGGGAATTGATTTGGTCTGTGATATATTAGATTGGATGTTGTTATTAGCCTTACGGTATCTTGATACACGGGACGTTGTGCTCGTGTATCGAGGTGCCGTAGTGGTTGTCACGTGCTCGGCCGAGGACAGGCCGGGGCATGACACATTAAGCGATAATAAAGGTAATAATATTTACTAACCCAATACTTCTGTAAGCAAGAATAAATATAGTAATATTTACTAACCCAATAGTAAACGTGTGACAATAAAGAATTCACATTTCCAATGTCCTAAGATTCGACGGTAATTTAGAAATATTTACTAACATTTGTATTTATCGACAATAAAAGTTATAACATTTCCTAACATATTATTATTTCATTAGCGACAATAAATAGTTATACCAATTCTAACAGTTATATTAAGTCATTGAGTGATAATAAAGGTATAAGCTTTTACTAACCCTTAAACTGATAAAAAAAGTAGTAACTTTTACTTACTCTTTACATGATGACGATAAAAATTGTAATTTTTACTAACCCTTTACAAGTGATGATAAAGGTAGTAACTTTTACTAACCCCTTCACAAAAGTGACGATAAATATAGTAACTTTTACTACCCTCTTTACAACCAAGAAGATAAATGTAGTAACTCTTACTACCCCTTTATAACCAATGAGATAAATGTAGTAACTCTTACTACCCCTTACAACCGATGACATAACATTGATTTTTATCGACACTTTTCTAACCGTCCGGATGTTGAACATGCTCCAACGGTTATCACAAGTGTCGGGATAAGTCTATCCAGACCCCTTCTTAGCCAACTGAACCTTTATCTGTTGCAGAAGATTTTATCGACGGATTTATCATATTTTCCTCACGGTTTTCGTCCATCTCCATAAGCCATTTCCGTTGTAATGTATCTAGGATTAACATGTCCTAGTTACACATTTACAAGTGTTGCTTCCTGAATACTACACTAGACTTTTTGGCTCTAGCAAACCTTAGCCTTTTCTCTCTCAACAATACAATATAGATCAAGAAGACCCTCTGTTCTTGATCTTTTACAAGATTATGAGAGAAAATGAAAGTTATAGCTTCGAGCCTTTAAGCTCTGATATGATCTTTAACGGTCCAAATAAATACAACCTTAAGAATGAAATCCAGAGAAAACCAAGAGTGTTAAATGCTCAATAAATATTTACAATGGTTCCAAAAGATTATTTGGTCATTCATAGTGGTTATATTTATAGCCTCTCCAAGTGTGTTGATCATTGAATCTCATTTAATATGAGAACTAACCGTTTGGAGGTTGTTGTGGATCATTAAATGCTTGAATTGCTTTTTTGAAAACTAGTCGTTACTTACGTTATAGTCAACTATTCCTTCTATGCTAGTCGATTACATTTTGAATTTTTTCTGTGTTGCTTCATAAGTGAGTGGATTGCCTTTACTCCCTGAGTCGACTGCTTCCTAACTTAGTTCACTATACAATTCTAAGTTTTGGTACTTGTAACTTCAAATACCGGTATCCCTCACTATGCTTGGCTATTTTTCTTTCTGGACTTGGAGTGAGTTGACTGCCTCTACTTTTTCAAGTCAACTACATTTATGACTCTGGTTATATCTTGACTTGAATAGAGTTAGCACTCATCTTTTAAATCTTTTTATAGTTGACTTCCTCATTTGATGAGTCAACTTGGCAATTGAACTAGCTTTAGTATATATGCATTGTGCATATACAGGATGGCTCAATGCATATGTCATAATGCTTTGGACATTTGGCATGTGTCATATGGCATTATGCTCTAAGCTGGTTATGTCATTAGGCTCGTGAAGTGTTATGTGTAGAGCAACACTTATGCAAGTCGACTACTATACCTATGGTAGTCAACTTTCCCATGTTTTATACATGGGAGGATCTATTCATAAGTATCAAAGGATCAATACTACACCTCCACACTTAGAAATTTTTCTAAGTGATTAAGAGGTGAGTCGACTTAGGTGGAACCACAAGTCGACTTGGCCATTTGCCTAATGTGATCATGTGTGTCATGGCCTAATGCAATGGCTTGTGGCATGCTAATGTTTGTCTCATGCTCTTACAATGCAAGTGTCATGTCAGTGCAACATTCATGCCATGCAAATGCCACACTCATGCTAAGTTAATGCAATGCATATGCCATGCCTGTGTAGTGCTAATGCTTGCTAAGTCTCATCAGTCCTCTCTCGGTTACCCGATGTCACGTCTCGACTCTCGGATCGAGTATGTGACAATTGCCACGATATCTCGATATACAGGCAGAACCTTTCCATATATCAGGACACTGCAAAGCTATCAAATCAACCTGTACAACCTATTTAAAAGCTGTTTTTCCTCAAAAACACATTCCCAAGTACAAAAAAATTTAAAAGGCAACATTTTGCCTCAATGCATGAATAAATAACAACTCGAGAGTTTCAAATTATATTTACATGACATAAATACAGTCATCCCAAATAAATATACAATGGTCATTCTATAGGCCTCAAATAAATACATCATCAAGTCCATCGCGGAAGAATGGTTATCCATATTAAAAAGTTCGATGTCTCCAAAAGTATATCAAGTGTGTCGAAATGTCCCTCGACACGTCCCCCTGCTAATCTATACTGGAATAATAGAAAATGAGGGGTGAGTATTTATGGGGAAATATTCAGTGAGTGAGAGAATGGACAATATGTTATCAATTATATGTGTTAACACAGAGTGTCAAAGGACAATTTAAAATATGATGGCATTATGAACAACATGACAAGTTCACAAATCATGAATCATATGTCATACATCATAGTATCAACATAGACATTCGTCAACGTTTCAAAATCATATAGAGTTGGCCAATAAAATATCCCCAGCGATGGTCTACTGCAACCAATGATGTGCGCATTGGGGGTTTTTGTGTAAGTATAAAACAAATCAAGTTTTCTTCCCCAATGTTGGCCACGAGCCTCAATAGTATCAAGCACAACAATATCAATCATATATAGAATCTGTCCGAAGTTAGACAGTGGTGTACACACGTCCTCCCCTAAATGGTTCATCCGACAGCAACTATACATATGGCGTTTGCGGGATACCTCCTGCAGAAGAGTATCCGATGGATACCACTGCCAAAGCCTTTTGTAGCTATGGAAGTCCATCATGGGCATCATCATATCATATCACAAGTGGGCATCCGACCCACGCATCACAAGTAAACAAATTTGGCCCATATTAATTTATCAAAACCAAGTCAGTCAATGTGTCAATGTAAATGAAAGTATATAAATCATGTCAAGTTCTCAAAAGTGGCACAAGGTCATTTTAACACAAATTTCACGGATGCATATCATTTAAACAAACCATTGAGATACTCTAATGATCACAAAAGAACATTTGTAAAAATATATCAATCTCATTCTTTCACACATATCATAAACCATGTCATTTGAAAAACTATAAAAACATGGGTTTGTTAAATCAATAACACAGTGTCTACAGTCTCACTCACTGTATACGGGAGGGTATGGCACTCCCTAAGAACACCACAACGTGTTGAAAATGTACTCCCCTCGATTGATCATTAGTGTATACTATAATAGCAATACAAAATATATGCTCATACATACTTTTTATATTCCAAATCACTTACCAAACTAGGACATAATTTGTCACCATGCCTAGTACACCCATACTAATTATAAAACTTCAATTCTTTTCATTTCTAGCTTAAGTCTAACTCAATTATACAAAGACATAGAAATTTATTCTAAGTGAACTTGACTGCGAAATTTCAAATCTGTACAGTCATGGAAAATAGACTGTAACTTCCACCACACATATCCAAATCACATGATTCTTATCTCAAATTAAAGATAAGACATAGATCTACAAATTTCATAACTAGGGCTCATGTTGATTCAGACCAGAAGATATCTCAAAATTGAGAACAATACCACGGCGAGAATAGGACAGAACATGATATTTCTCTGTGGAATATCTTACTTTGAAAAATCAATAAAAATCAAATTTTCTTCAGAATCAAACAAATCATATGTCATTTTAAAGCTACGGAAGTCTAGTTTCATATGCAGAAGACCTCACTCAATTTACATTTGTGTAGAAAACGTTATTATAGAAAGACTACAGTCTAATCAGTTTGCCCTGTTTTGCAGATATTTAAAGTTTCAATGTTTACATCAAATCTTTCCTCCCTTTTTAGTGTAGAAAATTTTGCACACTATACACCTCTTTCTCTTCCAATTTCTTGGCCAAACACAACCAATTTTGTGCACACATTTCTCATATCAATTTATTCAACAATCATACATCAATATTCATCACTTTAACATTAGAATTCATCACACACGATTGGCCCTTCGAATCCAATTTTTCAGCCCACCCAAAAATACATTTTTCCTCCAATTGTCGGCCACAATGCACACACATACATTCAATACCTCACCAAAAAGTTTGCACACATTCCTAATGTTTCATTTGGGTTCCACCTAAGTTTTAAGTTATAAAACATGCTAAAATATCAGATTTAGGCATTCATACAAAGTGCTAAAAAATTCAGCAATGTGCAGAATTTTTATTACCTCAATTCTTGATGTTTCAAGTCCAAATCAAGACCTTCCTTCAAAAATTTCTTCTCCTCCCTTGCCTAGGGCTCTTGGCCTCCTCTAGCTCACCAAGTGAGCCTCTTTGTTTTAACTCCAAATTTAAATATGTTGTATTAGTGTTGGAGGGGAGTGAATCCATTCAAAAATTTTCAAGTGTCGATTGAAGAAAATCATACCTTTCTTCAATGGAATTTCTCTTGGTTCCCTTTGATCTTCACCAAGCAAAACTCCTCATTTTGCTCTAATTTTTGGATATATTGTAATTGGACTTGTGAGGATTTGATTTATGTAAAATTATTGGGTTGGTGTGTTGAAAAAAATTTGGGTTCCCTCTCCTTGAACTCACGGCCATGAGAGGAAGAAAAGGAGAGAACTTTTGCTTGGCTCTTGAACTTCACGGTTTTGGCAATGAAAGAAAACTAGGTGTTTGGCTTTTGTTAACTTTCCCCAATCAATCCTAGCCCTTCACATTTTCAAGATTTATTCCTAGCCATTGGATTTTTGGTCACAAGTAATGTTCCCTCTTCTCTCTCACAGTTTTGCCCATTCTCCCTTCACAAACACACTTTCTCACACTACAAGCACCCTTTCTCTCACTACAACTCAACTCCTTCATTAATTGATGTCTCCCAACAATCAAATCCAAGGGTTCACAATTTTGATCCAAATTCTAAGTGAGATCCTCACCCATGGTTGCTTTTCAAGACACCTAACACTTTCACTCAATGAATAGTGTTCTTTGTCTTGCACTAACTTAATCCAAAGGCCCATATTAACTCCACCCTTAGATTAGCTTCTCAAAGTCACACTTTTCCTCTCTCTTCCCATCATTTTCATCCAACCACTCTCCTCTCTCTACAATTCACTTGTTTGGTCTTTATTTGAGAGAAAAACACTTATTAATTCCTTTAAATCTCAACCATTGATTATCTCAAGGATTATTCCTCACCATTGGATCATTTTTCACCAAACAAAATCATTTTTCTCTCACTACTCTAATCCACTAATTACAATCAATTACAAATCAGCCCAATATTTTTTTTATTGTGCTTCTAAACCTCATTAATTTCAAATGGGTCCCTTGACTTATAAAAATTACATTTTGACCCCAAAAATTTTTATAATTTAAAGTTAGACCTAAAATCTTGTATTAGGCTTAATTTAATTTATCTCGTGTCAAATGTGGTGTTTAGCCTTTCCGAGACACGTTTGACCCGATTAAGGTTTTACCGGCGATTTTTCATAAAATTTACAATTTAACCCTACGAAGTAGATGTAACACCGACTCTTAGTGTATTGTGTTGTACTCCATTTGTGTATATGTACATATATATATATGATGTTCTGACTAGTAAATTTCACTCAGAATTTTTCGTGATTTGCTTCGCTATCTAAATTCACGCTCGTTAATTATATGTTTTGAAAAGAGTGCCTGAAAACCCTAATTAGGGCGAGGTGAGATTCGAGCGAGCAAACGATCTCAGTCTTACACGGGATCAGTTCCATTAGATTCAAAGCATCACAATTGGCCAATGAGGCTACTTGCACATATTTCTATGTCGGGCTTGAAATTTAGCCCAGGGGTACCATGAATAGTGAACCATAGACCAAAATGATGGGTCACCGGGCCATTTTGAGATGTATACGTGTAATTTCGTTTCTAATGAAATGTCATGTGCTAAATTGACTAAAAAGGTTAAGCAAACCCAAATTTCAGAAATTCTCATACGTTTACTGGTAAACGCTCGGTGCACATTCGCCCGGAGGAGAAGAAATAAATTCCATCGAGCTAAATTAAATTCTAGTCATGCGAAATCACTGAAATTTCACAAGGAAGCCTAAACCAGGCTATGTTATGATTTTCCTAAGTCAGATCATAATTCTGAGAGATTCCCGAAAATTGCTCGGCACGTTGGGAAATTAACCCTGCTGAGCCAAGATGAAATCCACGTGTGCAAAATTGACACCGTGGGACTTACGCATGCTAGATATGTTGTAAAGATGATTGCTCTGGGCAGAAGGGTGAAATTTGAGTGTTGGCACGGAGAAAACTCGGAACCCTAAGAATTCTTGCCAAAGGAACCCTAATTCTAGACAGAACTAAAAGTTATATGAGCAAACGGTCTCGTTTTCATCTGAGACTTATATTTTTGTGATTCTACACATAAAATAGAGCTCATAGTAACATTTCATGAATTTTGAGGCCTAGGTTTTTGACCGATCGGCTCTCACCTTCACTCCAGAGGATGTTTGGATGGTCAAACGACCTCATATTCACATGAGATCTACAACATTGGACTCAGAACAAAAACCTACACCCAGTGTATGATTTTAGAAAATTTTGAAATGAATAGTAACTTTGACCGGTCTCGGGTCAAAGCTAGGACTTGTGGATAGACTCAAAGGACATGAAATTAATGTTCTTGAAATGTGTAAAAGTGCTTTATGGGGGACTGTGAGATCATGACAAGTAGCAACATGTAGAGAGAGAGATCATGACTTAAAAGGTTATAGATGGCCAAGATTTGGGGTTTTGGTGTAAATTAAAATTAAGGAAGGACTAATGTGAAATTAGGAAAAGAAGAAGGGTCACTTAAGAGAACAAAAACCCATAATATTTTGCATTTTCCATCAAAGAACCCGTGAGTGAAGCCAAGAGAGAAACCTCCTTCGTGAAATGCTCTTCTCCTTCCTTCTTCTCATCGTGGACAACCTTCAAGTTTCAAGCCTTCAACACCCTTTCTACTTTCAAACAACTTCCCTCAAGCCTCAAAACAACCCATCCAAGAATGGAGACTAAAGGGCAAAGATTTCTTGGTGAAATTTGAAGAGCTGGAAGTCCAAATCCAAGGAAAAATTCTGCACTTCCTTCAATTTTCGTCCAGAAATTTTGGTAAGTGTTATCCTCTCCTCTTTGTCCATTACATACTGAAATTTCATGCCATGATAAGGTTGGATTGTTAGAGAACAAGAGCGGGCCGAAATTAATGAAAAAAATGAGGAAATTGGGAAATTTTGGATGGGCTTTCTAATGGACTGTCTTTGATGTTTAAAATGACCCTAGGAGGAAGTAGAAACATGGACCTAACTTAGTTTAGGTGTGCAGGGCTTTGGCATAAGAAAATGGATTGTTTCAATCCCAAATTTGTGTCCAAATTTGTGGAGAGTGAAACTAGGCTAGGTTTGCAGAATTTTCAGCAACCTTAGGAGAGTATTTTGGACTTAGATGGTCACAAATTTTGGTAAGAGTTCTGTCCAATTATCTGCAGTAGAATTTTGGACCCTTGGACATGGAAATTGGAGGAATTTTGGAGTGTGAAATGCATAAATTTGCTTTGGGGTGTGTGTGCTAAATTGTTGGTGCATATGTGTAGAAATGTGGCACCAATGAGGGATGTTTATGTGAGTAAAATGGGATCCAAATAGTGCAGTGAGTTTGGGGACTTTGAGCATAAACTTCAATGGAGTTTGGAGTACAGAAATGCATGGATTTGTATGGATGAAGTCTATGATTTTGAATGAGGATGAGAGGTAAAAGAGTATGGAAATTTTTTACACAATGGGAGATGGCTTGGAGGTCATTCCCGGGCAAATATATGGCATAGTGCATGGGAAAAAGGAACTCCAATGCATCTATGTCTAGAGGGCATTGTTGTGTGGTAATAGTGTAATGAGAAAGTGAGTGAAATTTTATGTAATTTCCTTGTATTGCTGCTTTTGTAGTGACATATTCCTTGATCGTCTGAGGGGAGATTGATTTCTTCTCATGAAGCGTCCGTGCTCTTGACGCACCCTCCAAAGTAAGTGAGTGAGATTTATTTCAATACTTTTGTTTAATTTGTAAACCCTGTTTTATAACATTTTGATAAATGAGTATGATTTGTTGTGTGGTTGAAATGTTTTGACTGGTCTTGGAACTGACTTTTTGTAAACCGATGGAGTGTCCAAAAATTGGCTTGAATTATGAAATTATGCATCCATGTGGTTGAAATGTATAATGTGCCATTTTACGCTATATATTGCATTTGGTTTGTGAACCTGATTACGACACATTCTTGGTACGATATTGATATTGGCCTTGAGGGCTTTGGTATGTATTATTCCGTAGCTACGAAGGACACTGTAAGAGACGCTTAGGTGGCATCCGGATATGCCTAGGCCGGGGTATCCCACGAGTTGTCTTGATTTTATTAATGATACGGTACTTGCCAGGTTGAACCAGAAAATGGGGAGAATTTGGATACTCTTTCCAAGTCTAGCACCTGGATGAGGTCCGTCGCCAACGCTGAGGTAGAGAGCACTTTAAATAAATTTGTATATAACACCCCTAGTGTGCCTGTCATAGGTCGAGGTAGACCTCTGCCAGGACACTTTCAGCTGGCAGCTCTATGATTTTTAATGACAGTGTTTTGAATGCATATTTGACTTGATAATGTGTGCAAATGATATATTGTTGAAATGAAAAGCATGATGATTTGAAGTATGATTTGTATACTTACGCTTTGACACTCTAGTTTTACAATTCTTATTAGACGATTGCATTGACCCACTCACTCACTGAGTATTCTTTCCTTGAGTACTCACCCCTCATTTCCCTTCTTGTTTCAGAGATAGTATTTGGCAAGGAGCGTTGCTTTTAGGACGCTTAGTATCATTGGAAGATCTGGTCTGGATTTGAGGAGTCATTGTATATTTTCGTTATAATTTCGTGAGTTAAAAATTGTATTGATGATATATATGTATTTTGAGCTCTATAGATGACCATTGTATAATTCTGGGATGACTGTATAAATATGGATATTTAAATTGTGGAACGCTCATGTCATTGCATAACACTCGTATTGAGGCAATTTATATTCATTGTGTATGTTACTTTGAAATGTGTCATATAATAGAAGTGTACTTTAGGACCGCTCGGTGCCACCTCTAAATCACAGGAGGAGTGACTGGCGGCTGTCCATACCTTTGACAGAAGCATGGCAATAGAGGTCTATGGTTAAGACTGTAGAAATTCATTTTGTTAGCCTTGCGTTGTCCTGGATTGTGCGGTATGGATGTGTTGGTCTGATGTTGAGATTTGATTTATGTATTGTGAGGCCGGGTTGACCCTATTATACAGGTAGCAAGTTGATTGCTATATGGGAGACCTCAAATATTCGGGGAGGTTCTGTTCGATTTTGTATAAAAATATAGTCGGCATTCAGGACAACGGGAGGCTGCTCACGATCCTGGTTCGGGGCGTGACATAAGATCTTTTCATATTTGAGATTTCTATACACTCTAGAGTCACCCTCATTATTATTGGACTATCGGTAGTTATTTTGAAATTTTTTAAATTCCCGACAATTTGGGTCGAAATTTTTCGGGAGCGGTTATAACGAAAAATTTTCTTAGTGGATTTTCTACATTGAATATGAGTAATAGCATATATAAAATGAAGAGGAGTACAATAGTGATTATATCGAGGTGTCAATCTAATATTTTCTAATCCCTTAAGAATAGTTTCTTTCTCGAAACTAAAAGAAGACTATACGGAGAAAAGCTAGGGGTACTGTCTCCTCGTAGCCTTCTCGGGCTACTAGGTCTCCTCTTTGACCTAGTCATTCCTCCATAAGACTCGAACTAGAGGAACTTCCTTGCTCTCCAGCTTCCTAGTCTGCCAATCAAGGACAACCACTAGCTGACTGGTAGACTCAAATCCTCACGCAACTTAACTGGCGAAGGCTATGAGATATGTGATGAATCAAGTAGGTACTTCCTAAGTACTGAGACGTGGAAGAAATCGTGAATACGTGAAAGCTCATTCGGCAGTTCTTGTCTGTATGGCACATTTCTAACCCTTCAAGGATATGGAAAGTCCCAATATACCTGGCGTTCAGCTTACCCTGCTGCCTAAATCGAATCACCCCTTTCCAGGGTGATATCCGAAGGAAAACCATGTCTTCCTCCTCAAACTCAAGTAGTCACCCCTCCTATCAACATAAGCCTTTTGTCAGTCCTAGGCGGCCTTCATCCGCTCACGGATGATCCTTACTTTTCCTTTAGTCTCCTTAACAATCTCAACACTGTTGAGCTGCCTCTCTCCTACCTCATCCCAGCACAACGAAGTACGGGATTCCCTTCCTTACAATGGCTCATACGGAGGCATCTCAATATTGGTCTGATAGCTATTATTATATTCAAACTCTAGCAATGGGAGATGCAAATCCCAGCTACCCCGAAAATCCATAACACAAGCTCTCAGGATGTCCTTTAGAGTCTGGATGTCCTCTCTGATTGACCATTTGTAACACCGACACTCGGTACCCGAGCAAGTGTATTGGTTTTAATATATTTATATACATAGAGGAAAAATTTTTATTTATATTGATTTTTGATTTTGGAGTCTTTAAATTGAATTTTTGGTATAAATTAAGTTGTCGTGTTCATAAATCGTAGCAAACCCATTATTTTTATGAAATTCGTAAGCTAGCGAAAAGGTGGATGTGAATATACATATATATATTCTTTTAAAAAAAAATAACAAAAAAAAGAGAAGAGAGAGAGGAAGGAGGAAACACTGCGTTTCGGCCCGAAACGCGGCACTCCCCCTTGTCAGATTAGGGCTAAAAGCCTTAATCTGTCTCTCTCTCCTCCGACTCTTCGTCTCCCCTCTCCCCGCCTCTTCCTCTCCTACAGCAGCGCCTCCCTCGCCTGAAGCCACTGCGCACCACCTCCACTACCACCGTCTTCTTCTTCTTCTCTCTCTCTCTATCCTTCACTCTCAGTTTCTCTCTCTCTCCGCTGTTCACCCTCTCTTTATCTCTTGTGATCTCCCTCTTGATCGAACTCTGCCGCGAGCTGTGAATTGCGCTTCCTCACCTCCTCCCACGAGCGTGCCAGCTTGCAGCACCTTTCGCCACGGCGCAATCATGAGCGCGTGTCCTTAACCCGAGCACTCCACAGCGTGACTGAGCGTGCCACAGCATGACAGCGCTCGACAGAGCGCGACTGTGCGACCCTCCCTGCACGAGCGCAAGCGTGCCCTTGCATGAGCTACCCTGCGCAAGCACGCCCCCCAGCGCGACCTCCCTCGTGCGAGCGTGCCTCAGCGTGCGACTGTAATCTCTTACGAGTATGCACTCCAGCCCACGAGCGCTTCTACTCGTGAGCGTGAGCCCCTAGCCCATGAGTGCGCCAGCCATCAAGCCCGCTAACCTGCTGACCCGCGAGCCCACCAGCGGGCCAGCTCGTCAGTCCGCCAACCAGCCAGCCCACCAGCCCGCGACGGCCCTCAAGCCCACATATGGCTTTCCCCTTTGAGAGCCATCTACCATCCTCATAGAAGTCCTTCACTGCAGGTAACGGCTGTGTTAGATGTGGTTTAGTGTTAAAAATTGATTTAGTCGCTAACGTGGTTTCAAAATTGAAAAAATTACAGGTTTTAAATTAATTTGACGGGCGAACGAAAGCTAGGTTTGAGATTCGAGTAAACCTAGGTGAGGGAAATGAAATTATTTCCATACTTAAATTTAATTTTGTCGAATTTAGGTTTGAATTTTGCTTGATTTTGATTTGGTTATTTACTTATAAATGGAACGAAATTGATCACATTGGTGTATATTTATAAATTGAAGAATTTAGGGTTTGTACGAACTTAAGAAAAATGATAACTCGTGACAATAGTCAGAAATTTGATAAAAATCGTGATGATTTGATTAGGTTGGCTTTCTTAGTGATTCGATTGAGGGGAGCCTTGTTCTACGTATTGTGGTTTTATTGGGGAGTGCGCTATCCTCCCCAAAACTGTGAGTGAGATTTATTTCAATACTTTTGTTTAATATGTAAACCCTATTTTAAAATATTTGATAAATGAGCATGATTTATAACGTGCTTGAAATGTTTTGACTGGTTTTGAAATTGATTTTTGTGAACTGATGGAGTGTTCAAAAACTGTGTTGAAATATTGAAATTATATATCCATGTGGTTGAAAAGTATAATGTACCATTTTATGCTATATGTTGTATTTGGTTTGTGAACCTGATTTCGACATATTTTGATACGATTTTGGATTTGGCCTTGAGGGTTTTGGTATGTATTGTTCCATAGCTACGAAGGACACCGTGAGAGACGCTTTGGTGGCATCCGGATATGCCTAGGCCTAGGATATCCCACGAGTTGTCATGATTTTATTAACGATACGGTACTAGCTAGGTTAAACCCGAAGGGGGGAGGATTTGGATACTCTCTCCAAGTCTAGCACCTGGATGAGGTCAGTCGCCAACGCCGGGGTAGAGAGCACTTTAAATAAACTTGCATATAACACCATCGGTGCGCCTATCATAGGTCGCGGTAGACCTCTGTCAGAACATTTTGGGCTAGCAGCTCTATGATTTTAGTGATAGTGCTTTGGATGCATATTTGACTTGAAAATGCGTGCTAATGATATATTGTTGAAATAAAAAATATGATGATTTGAAATATGATTCGTATACTTATGCTTTGACACTTCAGTTTCACACTTTATATTAGACGATTACATTGAACCACTCACTCACTAAGTATTCATTCCCGAGTACTCATCTCTCATTTCCCTTCTTGTTTCAGAGATAGTATTTAACAATGAGCATTGCTTTAGGACGCTCAGTATCATTGGGAGATTTGGTCTGGACTTGAGGAGTCATTGTATATTTTCGCTACAATTTCGTGAGTTAAAATTTTATTGATGATGTAAATGTATTTTGAGATCTATAGACGACCATTGTATAATTCTAGGATGACTGTATAATATGGACATTTAAATTATTGAACTCTCATGTCATTGCATGACACTTACATTGAGGCAATTCTTATTCGTTGAGTATGTACTTGGGAATGTGTTATATTTTAGAAGTGTACTCTAGGATTGCTCGATACCACCTCTAAATCACATGAGGGGCAACTGGCGGCTGTCCACGCCTTTGACGGGGGCATGGTAGTAGAGGTCTGTGGCTAGATTGCTGGAAAAGTTTATAACCTTGCATTATTCTGGATGTTGGCTGTGGGATTGGTTGATTTTGGAGAGGCCGAAATGGCCATTTGATTATTTTATAGGATGGTTGTGATTTATATAGGATTAATTGTACTTGGGAGACCTCCAAAATATGGGGAGATTCTGCCCGATTTTTTATAAAAATACAACCGGTATTTCAGGACAATGGGTGGCTATTCATGATCCCGTTCTCGGGCGTGACACCATTGATTTGGGGGTGGTATGTTGTACTGAAACTTAGTCTAGTGCCTAGTACCTCTGGCAATCTAGGCCAAAATCTAGAGGTAAATCTGGGGTCTGTCTAACACTATTGACATAGGTACCCCGTGAAGTTTGACATTGGTGTCGATATAGAGGCATACAAACACCTCCAAGGAATAATCACCTCGAATAGGAATGAAGTATGCGGACTTGGTGAGTCTATCGACAATCACCTATATAGCATCATGTGGTGCCGAAGTCTGCGGTAGTCCCATCACAAAATCCATCGTAATGTGTTCCCACTTCCACTTGGGAATGGGAAGAGGCTATAAAGTGCTGGTGGGTCGCTGATGCTCAGCCTTCAACTGCTGATAAACTAGGCATCAAGCAACAAACTCTATGATCTTCCTCTTCATACCGGGCCACCAATAACTATCTCGGATAGTCTGATACATCTTTGTACTGCCCGGATGCATAGCATAAGCAGAGGAATGAGTTTCCTCAAGAATAGCTCTCCGAAAATCGCTATCAGCAGGATTACAAATCCGCTCTCGGTATATCACTAGTCCGTCATCACATACTCAGAAATCTCCGCTATCACCCTTGCAGATCTTATCAAGAATACATTGGAACTCCTTATCTGATCCCTGAAGCTCCTTAATGCGGTTGAGCAAAGTTGGCCTCACCTCAAATCGGGCTAGTAGTGCTCCTTGATCATAACTAGCCAAACTGACTCCTAAAGTACATAGTTATACCAAACAAGGGAGAAGCACTCTCCGTCGTTTGAAAAGAAGATGATGATTTCTGGCTCAAGGCATCTGCCATAACATTCGCTTTTCCTGGATGATAATCGATGATGAGAATCATAATCTTTCAATAATTCCAACTATCTCCTCTGTCGGAGATTCAACTCTCGTTGGGTAAATAACTACTTTAGGCTTTTATGATTCGTGAAAACATTGCAGGTCGTCCCGTACAAATAATGTTGCAATATTTTCAAAGCAAAGACTATGGCGGCTAACTCAATATCATGTGTCAGGTAGTTCAACTCATGCTTCTTCAACTACCGAGAAGCATACTTAATAACCTGACCATCCTGCATCAATACACAACTCAATCCCTATCGGTTAGTATCACTGTATACAACATACTCTCAACTACTAGTGGGAAAGGTCAATATCGATGTGGATGTCAATCGTCGTTTGAGCTCCTGAAAGCTCGCATCACAATGGTTATCCCAATGAAACTTGACGTCCTTCCGTATCAACCTTGATAATGGGGCGGCGATCTGAGAGAATCCCTCTATAAACCGCCGACAATAACCTACGAGACCAAGCAAACTCTAGACCTCATGGACCTCAGTCATGGTCTTTGGTTGCTCTCATTTCAATATAGCCTCAACTTTCTACGAATCAACGAAAATACCCTCCGCAAAAACAATATGTCCCAGAAAGCTCATTTGTCGCAACCAAAACTCATACTTGGTGAATTTGGCATACAACTGTCTCTCGCGAAGAATTTGTAGAACAACCCAAAGGTGCTGAGATGCTCCTCATCACGCCACGAGTAGACAAGAATGTCATCAATAAACACAAGGATGAACTGATCCAAGTAGTTATGGAAGACTCGATTCATCGGGTCTATGAATGCAGCTAGTGCATTGGTCAGCCCAAACGGCATGACCAAGAACTCAAAATGTTTGTATCAAGTGCAAAATGTAGTTTTGGGCACATTCTCGGCCCTAATCCACAACTAATTGTTGAAATAAAGGATAATTAGGGTTTATATCCTAAGGGAATGAAGTCTAAATATATAGCTCTAATCTAGGTAAAATTTTTGTTCTCCTTTGTCATAATTGTAATCCCTTTTAGGGTTCCAAATTGGGCCCTAAATGGGGCAAGTCTAGGCCAGCAAATGGGGGCCAAAAGGTCCCCCAACGGCTAGAAATGGAGAGGGCACAATGCCCTCTCCTGCCACTCTTTTCTCATATCTTTCCCCCTCTTCTTGTTCTCTGTAAATTGGGCTAATATGTTCCTTTGGAATGTATGAAAAAACATGCCTCCATTGCATGTAAACTCTCTTTGATTTCTCAGTTAAATTCTTGAAGTTTCTTTCTTCATTCTTAACTTGCTATATTTAAATTTCAATACTAATGATAGCTTGATTGGAGATCTATCTTTGAGAAAACCCTAGCACCCTAAAGCTGATCAAACAAATCATCAATGCAGGGCAATGGATATCGATTCTTGATAGTGACTTGTTCAACTGCTGATAATCCACATAAAGTCAGAGAGTACTGTCCTTCTTCACAAATAGCATCGGAGCATCCCAAAGTGAAGTGCTCGGACGAATAAATCCCTTGTCCAGCAATTTCTACAACTAGACCTTAAGCTCTCTTAGCTGGACCGTGCCATTCTATATGGCGGAATAGAGATAGGAATAGTCCCCAGAATCAAATCGATCTCAATATCAAACTCCCGAACTGGTGGTAATCAGGGTAGCTCCAAAGGGAAAACGTCAAGAAACTCCTATACCACCAGAACCTCATCAAATCTCGGACCCTCTATGGTGGTATCTATCATGTGAGTCAGATATGCCGTACATCCTCGGTGTATCATCCGCCTTACCACCATCACTGATACTACACATACTCAGCCAATCTATCCCTTGGATGGCATCAAAATCTATTATGTCGAGCGGAATCAAATCTACTTTTAACATTATCCCCCCGATCATGATCTCGCTCCCTTTATATACAGAATCTCAAATCAACTGCTCACCAAGAGGAGTGGTAACCAATAGCTCCTCATCAAGTGGTGACAACGCCTTACCCGATTGCTGGGGAAAAGAAGCTCTCACGTAAGAATAATTTGAATCGGGGTTTACAAGAACATGGGCATCGATTCTAAATATTTTAATAGTGCCTAAATAAGAGAAATTTGAAGAAAATGAATCAATTTAGGGTGCGCAAAAGGGAGATATATATATATATATATATTTATATATCAAAAGAGTTAAGCCTCCCAGGCTTTTACTAGTCATTACATATCATCATGGGATACATGAGTCCAAAAGGAGAGAAATACATCATAGTTCCTAGACATGATTCCAAATGAGAAATACATAAAGACTCCTAAATAGAGGGATTAGTAGGAGGGTTACCCATGATTACATCTAGATTCGCCTGAGTGTCCTCCTGCATCATGGCATATATGCAGACCTGTACCCTCGGCTGCTGCTGTGAAGGACTAGGCACAATGTTGCTCCAGGTGGCTGTTCGTGGAGTAGTGTGACTCGAATGTGCAGGTGCTTCCTATTGTCCTACCCGTGGTCCACTCGGTCGACTCATGGTTGCTTGATCTCCAAACCTTAAATCAGGGCACGAGCTCCTGATATGTCCCAACTTCCCATACTAGAAGCACGTGATAGGCACCTTGCAAGCTCTTGGAGCACGTTGCCTACCACATTTGCGGCAAGGAGTGTTTCGCTGATCAATAGACTGACTCATAGCACTGGGGGCTGGTACTCCAAACCCCTGAGGATGTGGTCCCTGTCCGTGGTGTACTAATCGGAAAGGAGAGGGGCCTCCATGAAAACCGGAAGTCCTACTCTTCTTCGAACTTTAACTCGTCTGTGAACCAGCCCTCTTCTTCCTCTGCTCTCTACTCTCGTTTTGCCTACCCTCGGCATAGACAATCTCCTTCATGCGGTAAACTGAATCAACAATCTTTGCAAAGGAGAAATTGGGTGTAACTGTCATGTACCTCCTAATGTTCAAGTTGAGGCCATCCTCAAACTTGAACCTTAGTTGCTTCGACGTAGCCAAATCAGGGACAAAGGCTGCTAGTCTCCTCATCTCAGCCTCATACTCTACAACTAATCTAGTCCCCTGTCGTAAGTGAAGGAACTTTATCCTCTTTCGATCCTGTTGAAATTCGGAGAAGTACCTACAGTCAAACTCCCTTAGGAAGTCCTCCCACCTCAGTGGCTCGGTAGCATCATCATAAATGGTCTCCTACCAAGTGAGGGCATCACCATCTAACAGTCTCTCTTCTACCTGCAACCCATACTCCTCACTCAGCCCCAAATCTGTCAAGATCCGACAGGTCCTGTTGACCCGATGTTTAGCCATAATGGCATCACCGAGTCCTGAAAAGTCTGTACATCCTAATTGCCGAGCTTCTTTGACTAGCTGAGTCAACTCGTGGATGTACCTAAGTGTGGAAGAGGTAGTATCACTTGGAGCTGATACTGAAGGAGGACTGGCTACCGGTAGAGGATCCAGTGCCGCAAAGGTAGGTACTGCCGCTGGAGTCAGCGTGGCCATCGGTGGTGGTGGGGGTGGCAACTGAACTCCGTGTGAACTATACCACTCGTACACCTGCCTAAATGCATCAAGTGTAGGTGGTGAACCACGGCTATCGTAGCTAGCATAGGAGGCACTGGAGGAGGTGCACAGGACCTGGATGTATTCTCGGATACTCTAGGCGGCTCGGTAGGTGGCTCAGAGGGTACAAATCTAGTGCCCCACCTAGTTGTCATGGCTCTATAAAGGAATGATTTTTCGTTAGGCATGATTTAAGTATTTGGGTTAGTTATGAAGTAACTAACCCCCTAAAATGAATGAAGTTACCGGTCTAAGAACCGATAGAAATGTTATGTTAGGTTAGATACGAATCGTATCTAACCTCCAAAAAATAAAAGAACTCATATGCCTAAGACCATATATTAGGATCTCATCATTGTAAAGAAACTCTTATTGAGGACTTTTGAAAATGTACTTGGGAATATTTTAAAAACTCTTTTTATAAAAACATAACTCTCAACCTGTCTCTGATACCAACGGAATTGTCACGTCCTAACCCTCGCATCGAGTATGCTACAACCACCACGATATCTCGATCTATGGACAAAACCTTCCAATATATTAGGACACTGCAAGGCTATCAAATCAACCTTTACAACCTATTTAAAAGCTGCTTTTCCTCAAAAACATATTCTAAAGTAAATTACATTTACATGACATAAATACAGTCATCCCAAATAAATATACAATGGTCATTCTATAGACCTCAAATATATACATCATCAAGTCTATCGTGGAAGAATGGTTATCCATACCCAAAAGTCCGATGTCTCCAAAAGTATATCGAGTGTGTCAAAATCTCTCTCGACACGTCTCCCTGCCAATCTATATCTGGAATCATGAAAAATGAGGGGTGAGTATTTATGGAAAAATACTCAGTGAGTGAAGGGATCGACAATACTTATCAATTATATGTGTGAGTACAGAGTGTCAAAATACAATTTAAAATATGATGGCATTATGAACAACCATGAAAATTTCACAAATCATGAATCATATGTCATACAACGTAGTATCAATACAGACATCCGTCAATGTTTCAAAATCATATAGAGCTGGCCAATATAATATCCCCGGCGATGGTCAACCGCGATCAATGACAGGTGCATTGGGGTTTTTGTGCAAATATAAAACAAATCAAACTCTCTTCCCCAATGTTGGCTACGGGTTTCAATAGTATCAAGCATAACCATATCAATCATATATAGAATCTGTCTGGAGCTAGACAGTGGCATACACACATCCTCCCCTAAATGGTTCATCCAGCCGCAACTATATATATGGTGTTTGGGGGATACCTCCTGTAGAAGAGTATCCTGACACAATGGGTGCCACTACCAAAGCCCTTCGTAGTTACGGAAGTCCATCATGGATATCATCACATCATCATATCACAAGTGGGCCTCCGACCTACGCATCACAAGTAAGTAATTTGTTCCATATCAATTTATCAAAACCAAGTCAGTCAATGTACCAATATAAATGGAAGTATATAAATCATGTCAAGTTCTCAAAAGTGACACAAAGTCATTTCAATAGAAATTTCACGGATGCATATCATTTAAACAAACCATTGAGACACTCCAATGATCACAAAAAAAATTTGTGAAAATATATCAATTTCATTCTTTCACACACATCATAAACCATGTTATTTGAAAAGCTATAAAAACATGAATTTAGAAAATCAATAACATAGTGTCTATAGTCCCACTCACAGTATACGGGAGGGTATGACACTCCCTAAGAACACCACAACGTGTCAAAAATATACTTCCCTCGATCGATCATCAGTGTATCACTACAATAACAATACAAAATATGTGCTCATACACACTCTTTATATTCCAAATCACTTACCAAACTAGGACACAATTTGTCACCATGCCTAGTCTATACTAACTATAAAACTTCAATTCTTTTTGTTTCTAGCTTAAGTCTAACTTAATTATACAAAGACATAGAAATTTATTCTAAGTGAATTTGACTGCGAAATTTAAAATCTACACAGTCATGGAAAATAGACTGTAACTTCCACCACATATATCCAAATTACATGATTCTTATCACAAATTCTAGATAAGATATAGATCTACAAATTTCAGAACTAGGGCTCAGATTGATTTAGACCAGAAGACACTTAAGATTGAAAACAACTCCACAGTTAGAACATGACAGAATATGGTATTTCTTTGCAGAACATCTATCTTTGAAAAATCACTAAAAATCAAATTCTCTTCAGAATTAAACAAATCATGTCTCATTTTAAAACTATGGAAGTTTAGTTTCATATGCAGAAGACCTCACTCAATTTGTATTTGTACAGAAAACATTATTACGGAAAGACTACAGTCTAGTCAGTTTGCCTTGTTTTGTAGATATTAAAAGTTTTAATGTTGACATCAAATCTTTCCTCCCTTTTTAGTGTTGAAATTTCTGCACAGTATACACCTCTTTCTCCTCAAATTTCTTGGCCAAACACAACCAATTTTGTGTATGTAATATCGTTACTCGGTGCCCGAAACGCGGAATTCCCTCCCGCTTGTCAGATTAGGGCTAAAAGCCCTAATCTGTCTCTCTCTCCCTCTCTCTCTCTTTCTCTTTCTCTCTCCCCGACCCTTCAGCTCCCGCGACTGCCGCCCTCCTTCGTAGCTGTTTCGCGCCTCTCTGCCGCGACCCGCCACCACCCAACAGCCATTGCCACCGCACTGTCTCTACCCTTCCCTCTCAGTTTCTCTCCCTCTCCGCTGTTCACTCTCTCTCGCGATCTCCCTCTCAGTCTCCTCCACCGTGCGCTTCTGTCATGCGCCACCACCGCGAGCGTACTAGTGTGCGATAGCGCAAACCACTGTGCGCTCTTCCTCACGCCACTATGCGCTCTCCCTCGCGTGACTGCTTGCTCTCCCTTGCATGACTGCATGCTCTCCCACCGCGAGCGCGCACTACGTGACCCTTTGAGCGAGCACTAGCGCGCCCCTACAAGAGTACGAGCGTGAGCGCGCTCCAGCGTGCGACCTACTACGCGAGCGCACATGCCTCACAATGCACGATCCACTCGTGAGCGCGAGCCCTAGCCCGTGAGCTCTCACCAGGCCGTGAAGCCCACTACTGACCCGCGAAGCCCACTGTTGACCCATGAGCCCTCTGCGGCCTGCGAAGCCCACTGCGGCCAGCAAGCCGGGCTGCGACGCCACGAGCCCACCAGTGGGCCAGCCCGTAACAGCTGTGTTAGTTGTGGTTTTTGTGTTAGAAATTGATTTAGTCGCTAACGTGGTTTCAAAATTAAAAATATTACAAGTTTAAAATTAATCTGACGGGCGAACGAAAGCTAGATCTGCAACCCGAGGGACCATACGTGAGGATTTCTAACTCCCTCGATTTATTTGGATGAATTTAGGGTAAATTAAATTAAAAGTGTATTGCATATGTTAAGATGAATGTTAGAATAGATTGAAATACATTGTTTGACATTATATGAAATTAATTAGATAAAATATAGGATTTTATACAAATTGAGCTATTCTGGATAATAGAATCGTACGGACTTGATTCGAATAGCTTCTCTTAGAGTTGATTTGATGAATGCTTAAAAAGATTCAGAATTTGGGATTTGAGTTTAAGGATTGATACAGTCTTTTCATGATAAATTTTCCTGCATATAGGAAATTAAAATACGTTTATATTATGAAAATAGACTTCGATACCTTGAAAATGGAACAAAATTGATGATATTGGTGTATATTTATAAATTGAAGAATTTAGGGTTTGTACGAACTTAAGGAAAATGATAAACCCTGAAAATAGTCAGAAATTTGATGAAAATCTTGATGACTTGATTAGGTTGGCTTTCTTGGTGATTCGATTGAGGGGAGCTTTGATTTTACGGGTTGTGGTTTTATTGGGGAGTGCGTTATCTTCCCCAAAACTGTGAGTGAGATTTATTTCAATACTTTTGTTTAATATGTAAACCCTGTTTTAACATATTTGATAAATGAGCATGATTTGTACCGTGCTTGAAATGTTTTGACTGATTTTGAAATTGATTTTTGTGAATCGATGGAGTGTCCAAACACTATGTTGAAATATTAAAATTATGCATCCATGTGGTTGAAATGTATAATGTGTCATTTTATGCTATATGTTGC
The DNA here is from genome assembly GCA_033439265.1 of Dillenia suffruticosa. NCBI lineage: Eukaryota > Viridiplantae > Streptophyta > Magnoliopsida > Dilleniales > Dilleniaceae > Dillenia > Dillenia suffruticosa. Next base: position 19,435,215 of record JAVTVX010000015.1, on the reverse strand, counting down.
ATTTGGTTTGTGAACCTGATTTCGGCATATTTTGATATGATTTTAGATTTGGCCTTGAGGGCTTTGGTATGTATTGTTCCGTGGCTACGAAGGACACCGTGAGAGACGCTTTGGTGGCATTCGGATATGCCTAGGCCTGGGGTATCCCACGAGTTATCGTGATTTTTGTTAACGTCAAGGTACTAGCCAGGTTGAATCTAAAAGGGGGAGGATTTGGATACTATGTCCAAGTCTAACACCTGGACGAGGTCCGTCGCCAACGCCGGGGTAGAGAGCACTTTTGATAAACTTGCATATAACACCCCCGGTATGCTTGTCATAGGTCGCGATAGATCTCTGCTAGGATATTTTTGGCTGGTAGCTCTATGATTTTAGTGACAGTGCTTCGGATGCATATTTTATTTGAAAATGCGTGCTAATGATATATTGTTGAAATAAAAAGCATGATGATTTGAAATATGATTTGTATACTTATGTTTTGATGCTCCAGTTTCACACTTCATCTTAGACGATTGCATTGACCCATTTACTTACTGAGTATTCTTCCCCGAGTACTCACCCCTCATTTCTCTTCTTGTTTTAGAGCTAGTACTTGACAAGGAGCGTTGCTTTTGGGACGCTCAATATCATTGAGAGATCTGGTTTAAATTTGAGGAGTCATTATATATTTCTATTGCAAAATTTGTATCGGTAATGTATATGCATTCTAAGGTCTATAGACGACCATTGTGTAATTTTGGGATGACTGTATAAATATGGACATTTAAATTATGGAACTCTTATGTCATTGCATAACATTGCATTGAGGCATTTCTTATTCGTTGTGTATGTACTTGGGAATGTGTTATGTCTTAGAAGTGTACTCTAGGATCGCTCCGTGCCACCTCTAAATCACAGAAGGGGCGACTGGCAGCTGTCCATGCCTTTGACGGGGGTATGGCAGTAGAGGTCTATGGCTAGGTTGCTGAAAATTTTTATAGCCTTGCGTTATTCTGGATGTTGGCTGTGGGATTGGTTGATTTTGGAGAGGTCAGGATAACCATTTGATTATTTTACAGGATGGTTGTGATTTATACAGGATTAATTATACTTGGGAGACCTCTGAAATATGAGAAGATTCTGCCTAATTTTTTGTAAAAATACAGCCGGCATTCAAGATAATGGGTGACTGTTCACGATCCCGGTCTGGGGTATGATAGTTGGATTGGTATCAGAGCACTATGTTGAAAGCTATGTAGGAAGAGAGTCTTGAGAACATTCCTGAGTGTATTTGTATTTAAAGTCCTCAATGCATGAGACTTTCATACAGTCATGAAGTCCCAGTACATGGTCATAGGTATATGAGTTCATCCATTTAGGGGGTTAGATAAAGTTGTGTCTAACCTAACATGTTATTTCTTTTGGATTGGATTCCATTCCTTGTGAGGGTAGTCAAGATGTGACTAGCCCAAATTTTTTGAACGATGCCTATTCTTTGAATGATACCTAATAAAGATCATTCTCTTGCAGAAGTATGATGACCCGACGAAGCACCCGTTTTACCCCACAAGAGGAATTAGACTAGCCGGAGAATCGTTACTCGACTCGCGTGCCACCACCGGCACTTACTCAGCCAGCTGCTCAGGCTGAGACTCCCGTACCCATACTCGATACCTTTCGACAGGTGTACGAGTGGTACGCTTTGCATGGGGTCCAAATTCCACCCCCACCACATCCTACAACGGCGCCTGTACCTACAGTAGCGTCAGTTCCTTCGGTACCGGTTCTACCGCCGGTGGTCGGTCCTTCTACTTTGTCTGAGCCGAGTGAGACCACATTGGCTGCTCTTAGATGGATACATGAGTTGACTTAGTTGGTTAAGGAAGCCCGCCAGCTAGGGTGCACTGATTTCATGGGGCTTGGTGATGCTATGGTAGCTAAGCATTTGATTAACCACACCCGCGGGATTTTGACCGATCTGGGGATTGGAGAGGAGCTCTGCCTGAAAGTGGCACAGTGATTATTAGAAGAAGAGGCCCTCTTATGGTGGGAGGCCCTCACTGATGAGGCGACAGAGCTCCTGCAGTGGGATGACTTCCTTCGGGAGTTTGATCGCAGATTCTTCTCACTCTGCCAGCAGGACCGGATGAGCTCGGAGTTGGAACGGCTTACACAGGGCTCCAGATCTATCTCGGAGTACAAGGCAGATTTGTGGAGACTTGCCGCATTCGTACCAGATTTGGCCACACCTCAGTATTTGCACTTCAAATTCGAGGATGGTCTTAGCCTTAGCATAAAGAAGTATATGATTGTTACTCCATAGTTTACACTGGCCGAGATGATAGACTCTGCTCACTGCGCGGAGGCTTTGGTCCGTGCCGAGACTAGGCAGAGAGAGAGCAAAGAGCAGAAAAGAAAGAAAGAGAAGTCTTATTTTCAAGAGTATTAGTGTTTGAGGGGAGTGAATCCATACAAAAATTTTCAAGTATTGATTGAAGAAAATCATACCTTTCTTCAATGGAATTTCTCTTGGTTCCCTTTGATCTTCCCCAAGCAAAACTCCTCATTTTGCTCCAATTTTTGGATATGTTGTAATTGGGTTTGTGAGGATTTGATTTATGTAAAAATATCGGGGTGGTGTGTTGAAAAAAATTTGGGTTCCCTCACCTTGAACACAAGGCCATGAGAGCAAGAAAAGGAGAGAACTTTTGCTTGGCTCTTGAACTTCACAGTTTTCTCAAGGAAAGAAAACTAGGTGTTTGGCTTTTGTTAACTTTCCCCAATCAATCCTAGCCCTTTACATTTTCCAAATTTATTCCTAACCATTAGATTGTTTGGTCACAAGTAATGTTCGCTCTTCTCTCTCTCATGGTTTTGCCTATTCTCCCTTCACAAACACACTTTCTCACACTACAAGCACCCTTTCTCTCACTACAACTCAACTCCTTCATTAATTGCATGTCTCCCAACAACCAAATCCAAGGGCTCACAATTTTGATCAAAATTCCTAGTTAGATCCTCACCCTTGGTTGGTTTTCAAGACACCTAACACTTTCACTCAATGAATAGTGTTCTTTGTCTCCCACGAACTCAATGCAAAGGCTCATATTAATTCATCTCTCTTTAATTTATTCTCCACCCTTGGATTAGCTTCTCAAAGTCATACTTTTCCTCTCCCTTGCCATCATTTTCGTCCAACCACTCTCCTCTCTCTACAATTCACTTGTTTGGCCTTTGTTTGAGAAAATACACTTATTAATTCCCTTAAATCTCAACCATTGATCATCTCAAGGATTATTCCTCTCCATTGGATCATTTTTCACCAAACAAAATCATTTTTGTCTCACTACTCTAATCTACTAATTACAATTAATTCAAATCAACCCAAGAATTTTTTTTATTATGCTTCTAAACTCATTAATTTCAAATGGGTCTCTTGACTTATAAAAATTAAATTTTGATCCAAAAAATTTTCATAATTTCAAGTTAGACAAAAAATCTTGTATTAGGCCTAATTTAATTTATCTCGTGTCAAAAAGTGGTCGTTTATCCTTTTCGACCCGGCTAGGGTTTTACCGGTGATTTTCCAGAAAACTTACGATTTAATTCTACGAAGTGAGATCTACTCAAAGTTTAGGTTCCTATATACTCTAGAGTTACCCTCATTATTATTGGACATTCGATGGTCATTTTGGAAAATTTTGAATTCTTGGCGATTTGGGTTGAATTTTTTCGAGAGCGGTTTTAACTAGAAAATTTTCTTAGGGGATTTTCTACATTGAATATGAGTAATAGCATATATAAAATGAAGAGGAGTATAATAGTGATTACGCCGAGGTGTCGGTGTTACACCCGAGACCTCTCTCGGGTGACCCAGTACTCTCTCGGTTGACCGACACTTATCTTGGCTCAATTCTCTCTCGATTGATCGAAAGCCTTGCTTGATGCATGGGTCGACTGCCATTAATGTGCAAGTTGCATAGCCTTAATGTAATATCAGCTAATTTATGTCTTTGCCACCTCTTAGCTAATCTCTGTCTTTGTCACCTCTCATCATTAAGTGTCTATATTCAAGCACGTGCTTACATAGTTGTTCTACGTCCTAAGTAGGTGAGTCAACTTGGTATCCGAAACAAGTCGACTAATGCCAACATGTGTGCAAATGGTGCAATGGCCTGTGTCCTGCTTGTGTTGTAGCATGCATTTTGGCTTGCGTTGTGTGCATCACAACTCATGCAAATGTTCAATGCCATGTGCTTAGTGAGCTGACCTATGTGTGTAGCCCTAGCTTATATGAGCTTCTCTATGTATTATGAGTGCAAGGAGACAAGAGCTTATAGGTGGTCTACTATAACATGTCTTATTTTCATTATGACCATTATTATTTGATCGTTAGGATTTCAAAAATTAGTTCATTCAGTTAAACTAATTATGTGAGTCGACTAGATCTCTTGAGCCAGTCGACTAGTGCATTATGCCAAGCCTAATTTAGGCTTTTGTATGCTAAGCATGTTGACTGAGTCGACTATATTCTTGTATTGAATTGTTTAAGAGTTTTGAATCAAGCCTAAATCGATCCTAACTCCACTCAATTACATCTTTCACTAGTCTAGCACATTCATCACATTATAATCCACTTTAGGCTCATTATTTGCTCATCATCAAAACTTATTTTGCCAGTAGGATTCATTAAGTATTTGAAGGCAGCGGCTAAAACTTGAACGGGGGTACTGTCTCCTCATAGCTTCCTCGGGCTCCCAGGTCTCCTCCTCGACTTGATCACTCTTACACAAAACTCTGACCAATGTGACTCCTTGCTCCGCAACTTTCTGACCTGTTGATCTAGAATAGCCACGGGCTAAACTGGAAAACTAAGGTCTTTTCGTAACTCAACAGGTGGAGGCTCAAGTACATGAGAAGGATCGCCCAAGTATTTTCTGAGTACTAAGACATAGAATACGTTGTGAATACAGGAAAGTTCATCCGGTAGCTCTAATCTATATGCTACACTCCCGACCCTCTAAAGGATACGGCAGACCCAATATATCTGGGGCTCAACTTGCCCTACTGCCTGAACTGTATAACTCCCTTCCAAGGAGAATCCTCAAGAAAACCATATCTCCCATAGCAAACTCAAGAGGTCGCCGCCTACGATCAGCATACGTCTTCTGTCTGTCCTAGGCGGCTTTCATCCGCTCACGGATGACCCTAACTTTGTCTTTTGTTTGCTCAATCAACTCAACGTTGCTCAGACGTCGCTCTCCAACCTCATCCCAGTATATCGGGGGTACGGCACTTCCTGCCATACAGTGCCTCGTACGGGGGTATCCCTATACTGGCCTGATAACGTTATTATATGCGAACTCGACCAATGGAAGGTGCCGGTCCCAACTACCCCAGAAATCCATCACACATGTCCTCAAGGGTCTGAAATAGTCCTCTCAGATTGGCCAACTGTCTGAGAATGATATACCGTACTGAAGTTCAATCTAGTACCCAATGCCTCTTGCAACTTGGGTCAAAACCTAGATGTGAACCTGAGGTCCCTATCTGAAACAATTGATAAGGGCACCCCGTGAAGCCGAACTATGGTATCAATGTAGAGACGTGTCAACGCCTCTAAGGAATAGTTACCGCAGATAGGGATAAAATGTGCAGATCTGGTGAGTCGATCGATAATCACCCAAATCGCATCATGCCGTGTAGAAGTCCGCGGCAACCCCTTCATGAAGTCCATAGTAATATGCTCCCATTTCCGCTTAGGAATGGGAAGAGATTGCAGTGTGCCCGCTGGATGCTGATGCTCGGCCTTCACCTGCTGGCACACCAAGCATCGTGCCATAAACTCTGCTATATCCCTCTTCATGCCTGACCACCAATAACTACCTCTGATGGTTCGATTCATCTTCGTACCCCCGGGATGTATAGCATATGCAAAAGAATGTGCTTCCTCAAGGATAGCATGCCGAAGATCACCCTCGGCCGGGATGCACACTCTGTCTTTGAATACCATGAGTCCATCATCACGGACTCAAAAGTCTCCGCCCTCAACTTTGCGGACTCTATCCACACAACCCTAAATCTCCTTATCTGTACTCTGGAGCTCTCTGATATGGTCGAACAAAGTCGGCCTAACCTTAAATCTGGCTAGTAAGCCTCCTTGATCATCGTTAGTCAAACTGACTCCTAAGGCTCGAAGTCCCACTAAACAAGAAAGGTAGACTTTCTCTGTCGACTGTGAGGATGATGCTGACTTCCTACTCAAGGCATCTGTTACAATATTCGTCTTACCCGGATGATAGTCAATAATGAGGTCATAATCTTTAAGGAGTTCTAACCATCTCCTCTGTCTCAAATTCAGCTCCTTTTGGGTAAATAGATATTTCAAACTCCTATGATCTGTAAATACCTTGTAGGTCACCCCATAAAGATAATACCGCCATATTTTCAATTCGAAGACTATGGCTGCCAACTCCAAATCATGTGTCGGGTAATTAACCTCGTGTTTCTTCAGCTGTCGCGAGGCATATACAATAACCCAACCATCCTACATTAGAACTCAACCCAATCCTTGTCGGCTAACATCACTGTACACTATATACTCCCGACTACTAGTGGGAAGGGCTAAAATAGGAGCGGATGTCAACCGTTGTGAGCTCCTGGAAGCTCGCCTCACAACGATCATCCCAAACAAACTTAACCCCCTTCTGAGTCAATCTCGACAACGGAGCAGCTATCCGGGAGAATCTCTCTACAAATTTGAGATAATACCTAGCCAAACTGAGAAAACTACGAATCTCGGTAACTGTTTGTGGCTATAGCCTCAACTTTCTGCGGATCAATATAAATAACTTCTGGGGAAACAATGTGCCCCAAGAACCCAATTTGTCTAACCCAAAACTCACATTTCGAGAATTTGACATATAATTGTTTCTCACAGAGTATCTGCAATACCACCCGGAGGTGTTCAATATGATCTTCATCACTTCGTGATATATATCAAGATGTCATCGATGAATACGATGATGAACCGATCTATGTAGTCGTGAAAAACTCAGTTCATCAAATCCATGAAAACAGCTAGGGCATTAGTCAGCCCAAACGACATGACTAGAAACTCGTAATGGTTGTATCGGGTGTGAAAAGCTGTATTGGGCACATCTTCAGTCCGAATTCTCAACTGATGATAACCCGAACGGAGATCAATCTTAGAGAAAACCCTGGCTCCCTACAGCTGATCAAACAAATCATCTATACATGGCAGGGGATATCTGTTTTTGATGATGGCTTTGTTCATCTACCTGTAGTCCACACAAAGCCGAAATGTACTATTCTTTTTCTTTACAAATAGCACTGGAGCACCCCAAGGTGAGGTGCTCGGGCGAATAAACCCTTTGTCTAGGAGTTCCTGTAACTGAGTCTTTAGCTTTCTCAATTTAGTAGGTGTCATTCTGTATGGCGGAATAGAAATAGGATTGGTCCCCGGTATTAGATCAATCTCGAAATCGAACTCCCGAACTAGTGATAATCCATGAAGCTTCTCGAGGAACACATCTGGAAACTCCTGCACCACAGAGACATCTTCAAGCCTCGATCCCTCAACAGTGGTGTCGACAACATAAGCTAGATAAGCCGTATAACCATGGTGTACCATGCGTCTGGCCTTCATAACCGAGATAATATTACGGGGCAATACTTATCTCTCGCCCCAGAATATTAACGGTGGCTGCCCGGACCTCCTAAATTCAACCTCCTTCGTGAAACAATCCACGGAAGCCCGATGTAAACTCAGCCAATCCATCCCTAGGATGGCATCGAAATCTGTGATAGGGAGTAGAATTAGATCTGCCTCTAATACTGTCTCCCCAATACCGACCTCACAGCCCCTATAGACTGTCTCTTGAATTATATGCTTGTCAAGAAGAGTGACTACCATAATCTCCTCATCAAGTGGCGAGAGAGGTCTATTAGAATGGCGAGCGAACGTGTCGCTCACATAGGAAAAATTTGACCCGGTATTTATAAAAATACAGGATTCGATACCGAATATTCGCATGGTACCTAAAAGTAAGAAAAAGATCAACAGAATTTAAAATGCGAAGAAAAAGTGAACGAATATATATATATGAAACTAGTTAAGCTTCGAAAGCTTTAACTAGTCAAAACTGTACATTGAAATCATGATATACAAAAAAAAGTCATACAGAATGTACAACAAAAGTACTACATTGAGGGGTCTGCGTGAGGATTACCCATAATAACATCAGGGTTTGCCTGTGCGTCCTCCTATGTCATCGTAAACACACGAGCCTAGGCCCTAGGCTGCTGTCGTGATGATCCTGACACTGTATTACTCCTGGCTGCAGTCCGGGGAGTAGTAACAGCTGAGTGCGTAGTGTCCCCTGCTGGCCTGTGCCAGATGTACTAGTACGACTCTGTAAAGTCGATCGTCCTAGACCTAAATCGGGACAGACACTCCTAACGTAACCTTGCTGTATCTACGACAGAAAGGCAGTCTCTGTGAGTAAACTGTGTAGAGACACTTCTCTTAGAAGACTGTCCACCCTGTGACCCAGTCTTACTCTTATAGTGACTCTCCCTCTGTCTATCCTCCGCTCAGACGATCTCCTCCGCCTGATACGTTGAATCGATCACCTCTGATAGTGTAAAAGAGGGAGTAACCGCCATGTACTTCCTGATGCTCAATTGGAGGCCATCTTCAAACTTGAACCTTATCTGAGCCGGTGTAGCCATGTCGGGTACAAAGGCCGCTAGTTGTCTAAGCTCAGCCTCATACTCTAAAACTAACCTCGTCCCCTAGCGTAAGTATAGGAACTCCGTCCTTATCTGGTCCTGCTGGAACGGGGTGAAGTACCTGCGGTCGAACTCTCGTAGAAAGTCCTCCCATCGCAGGATCTGCATAGCACTATCACGGATAGCCTCCTACCATGAGAGGGCATCTCCATCGAGGAGTCTCTCAGCAACTCTCAATCTGAGCTCCTCTGACAACCCCAAATCCGTAAGGATCCTATGAATCTTGTTGATCCAATGTTTCACCGCTACGGCATCACTGGATCCTGAAAGTCTATGCATCCGAGCTGTTAAGACTCTTTCGCCAACTGCGTGAGCTTGTGGAAGAGCCTCAAAATAGCCGACATCTCATCGGTCAGAGTATAAACAGAAGGACCGGCCACTGAAGGAGGAACCAGTGCTGTAGGAGTAGGTACGGCCGTAGGTGCGGTCGTTGGAATCTGTAGTGGAGGTGGTGGCATCTGCGCCCCATATCTACTGTACCACTCCTGCCACTGCCTCAAAGCATCGAGTGGTGGTGGAGGAATCTCGACTGTAATAGCCGATAGAGGTACTGGGGGTGGCGTTGGTGAGCGTGCTCGAGTAGAGGAAGCATTCTCTGGCACTCATGCCGCCTCGGGTGCCCTAGGTGCATCAGGCACTGAAAGACCCTCAAGTGAGGTGAATCTAGCACCTCTCTTACCACGTCTAGGTAGAATAATTCTATGAAAAGAATACATTGTTATTAGATAGAAATCAATAATCAGGGTTAGTTACTCCGTAACTAACCCCTTAAAAAAATGAACTATAATTCAAAGTATTTAAATGCGAAATAAAGGGTTAGAAGCATTATGTATCGAACTCCATAACATAGATGAACTTATATGCCTATGGCCAAGTATGAGACTTTAAATGACTGTATGAAACTCTTTAATGTAATGAGGACTTTTCATATACTTGGGACGACTCTTACTACTATCTTTTCCCCAACCTAGCTCTGATACCAGTAGAACTGTCACGCCCCAAACCGGGATCGTGAACAGCCACCCGTTGGCCCTAGATGCCGACTGTATTTTTACAAAAAATCAAGCAGAAGCTCCCCATAAATTGGAGGTTTCCCATATATAATTAAACCTGTATATTCAAAATCAACCTGTAATTTAAACAAATGGCCATCTCGGCCTCTCCAAAATCAACAAATACCACAGCTAGCATCCGGAACAACGCAAAGCTGTAAAGTTTCTAGCAGTCCTAGCCACAAACCTCTACTATCATACCCAACTAGACCATGAGCAGCCGCTACACCGAGCAGACCTAAGTTTATACAATGTATAACACATTTCCCAAGTAGAAAGTTTAAAATTCTTACAGATGCCTCAATGCGAGTAAAATGAACCAAAGCGAGAGTTATGCACACAACTGCTCATAAGTTATACAGTCTTCCCATAGTATACATGGTCAACTACGGACCTAAATGTCAAGACCTCGTAGGGTCGAAATAAAATAAAGATTTCATATTTCTATTTGAAGTAAATCTCAACGTCATGAATACCAAATCTGCCTTAGAGCCTGTAACGTCGCTCTATCACAATAAACCTATCTGAGGAGGGAAAAGAGAGGTGTGAGTATCATGAGAAGATACTAAGTGAGTGAGGGGGAAAATGTCAAGCTTAAATAGCGTGGGTGAACCATTGGAGTGTCAAATAACATCATTTGAAACAAAAATTTACATTTCATAGCAAAACATGATATGTTTAGCAATTTGAAATCATTTAATCAATCACACGATAACAAGCATGTATGCATCCTTTTAAAATCAAGTAATATCAGAGCGAGTCAAAAATGATTCTGGTAAAGGTCAACCGTAACCAAAGACAGGCGCATCGGGGGTTTTATTATGTATAGACTTTTAAAACGCTCTTTACCCTGATGTTGGCCATGAGTTCACTGGGGCTAACTCATCATCGTGTATAGGACCCCACCCGATGCTAGACGGTAGCGTCACACACATCCTCCCCTTACGTGGGTTCAACTGGCCACACCTATAACTCTTAGAATAATGACATTTGCGGATACCTCCTGTAGAAGCGTATCCGGACAACCTGTGCCTCTACAAACGCCCTTTGTAGCTACGGAATCATCAATGTCATCATCATAGTATCATAAGGGCACAACGTCCTAGGGCACAACTCCCACAAGTAAAATCATATCATCGCATAACTAGTGGGTATCCGACTCACATAGTACATCAAAGCATTTCAAGTTTGCGTGTCAATATGTTTCATCAAATCATTTTAAAACAACATATCAATGCAACGGTAGAAAAGGAAATTATCAATTTTCAAGTAATGGCATAATTTTTGTTTTATTTCAAACCATGGATGCATAGTCATCGTAAACGTAATTCAAGACACTCTAATAATTACAAAACAGATTTGAAATTTAATATCATACGTCAAATCAATACATATTAAAAGCATATTTTTTTCGAAAACACGACAGAAAACACGTTTTACTATTTTGTGCAAGAGATTAGGGTCTCACTCCCATATTTAGGGAGGGTGGTCACTCCCTATTTTTCAAATCAATCCAATTGACTCCTCGAGTCTCCAAGAGACAAACCTAATCAAATCATCAAATTTTATATCAAATAAAATCCTAATAAGAGATTTTCGATTTTTCTTTCCAATTTAATATAATCTTAATTTACACAATCATTTCTAAATTCTCGTTTCATCAAATTTCGAATCATTTGATTCACCAATGATCAAATTTCTAATATTTCTCATTGTCTCTAATTTTTCTTGAATTTAACACATTTCTGAATAGATATATAACTTCCGATTTTAAATTCAACCTAAAATCAACAAAATTTATTCAAACTTTGAAGTGAGTGCGTTTCTCTCACCTAGGGTTTCTGGGGTTTCAGATCTAGCTGTCGTTCGCCGGTTGGATTGGTCATAAACCTATAATATTTTCAAATGTGAAATATATTAGCAACAACTAAATTTCTAACACCAAACCCTAGAACTTCAACCAAATCATAGTCATTACCTGTAGTGAAGATGCAGGTGAGCTCTCGAAGGGGAAAGCCGATCGCAGGCTCGCGGGCCAGTGGGCTTGCGGGCCAGTGGGCTGGCGGGCTAACGGGCTGGCCCTTTGGTGGGCTCACAGGCTCACAGCCTGGCTTGCTGGCCGCAGAGGGCTTCGTGGGCCGCAGTGGGTTGTGCGTTGGAGTGCGCTCGCTCTCGTGCTGGGGTCACACGTGCTAACGCAGGGGTCGCGCGCTGAGCATTGGTGTCGCGAGCTAGCTCGCGCTGCACGTGGGAGATCGCTCACAGGGCTCGCACAGTGGGTCACGTTGGAGCTCGTATAAGGATCGTGCAGGTCGTGCATAGGCACGCGGTCATGCGCAGGCGTGGTCCCAAGTAGACGTACACTCGTACTGTGGAGCGCTCGGGCAGAAGGTTCAGCGCTGCTCGCACACTTGCGCGAGGAAGGAGGCGCTATAGGCTGACACACTCGCGTAAGGAAGGAGGAGCAGCGGCAGTGGGTGGTGGAGGGAGAGGCCGGGCAGAGGAGAAGAGCAACGGTGGAGGAGAAGAGAAACAGAGAAAGAGAGAGAGAGAGAAAGGGAAAGAAGAGATTAGGGCTTTTTAGCCCTAATCCATTTTTTTTTCGGTGTTACACTGAAAGTGGTATAGCAATTATTAGAAGGAGAGGCCATCTTATGGTGGGAGGCCCTTACTGATGAGGTAACAGAGCCATTATGGTAGGACGACTTCCTTTGGGAGTTTGACCACAGATTCTTCCCACTCTACCAGTAGGACCGGATGAGGTCAGAGTTGGGACGGCTTACACAGGGGTCCAGATCTGTCTCGGAGTATGAGGCAGATATGCAGAGACTTACCGTATTCGTATTGGATCTTGCCACACCTCAGCATTTTCGCTTCAAATTCGAGGACGGTCTTAGCCTCAGCATAAAGAGGTATATGACTGTTACTCCGCAGTTTACACTGGTCGAGGTGATAGACTCTGCTCTCCATGCGGAGGCTTTTGTCCGCACCGAGACTAAGCAGAGTGCAAAAGAGAAAGAAAGAGAAGTCTCATTTTACACAGAACTCTAAGAGGGGCAGGGGTTTCAATTTGCATAGAGTCGGATTTGGATCTCAATTTTCTAATCCGGGATGGGGACAGTACTCCCAAGGGTTCAGATAGCCCGCTCCGACGCACCCTGCACAGTATACTGCTCAGTTACATCCTTATTACCGTAGGTACAATAGGTCCCATTTGATAGGAGCTTGTTCAGTGTCGGTCACTTGCTTCCACTATGGGAAGCCAGGGCATATTAGGAGTTCCTGCCCTGAGTTAGGATGCAGAGGACAGAGCTCACAGATCCGCACTAATACTCCTCATATGGGTCAGCAGGGGTAGCCTACTCGGCCAGCATCTTCTACTCCCAGGGTGACCACTGGGAGTAACATAGTATAGACCCAGGCATGACAGCAGCCTAGGGCTTAGGCCGGGTTTATTCCATGATGCAGAAGGATGCCCAGGTGAACCCCGATATCATCATAGGTACTCTACTTATCTTCGAAATAAATGCTCGTATCCTTATTGACACGGGATCTAACTATTCGTATGTGAGCGATTAATTCTTCCGACATTCGGACAAGCCACTCTCACCATTGGACGAGGAGATATTGGTTATCACTCCTCTAGGTGAGCAGATTGTGCGCGACATAGTGTATAGAGAATGTGAGATCAAAGTTAGGGATATAGTGCTGAAAGTAGATCTAATCCCTCTCGCCATGACTGATTTTGATGCCATCTTAGGGATGGATTGGCTATATATGCATCGGGTTTCAGTTGATTGCTTTAAGAAGCAGGTGGAGTTTCGAAGACCTGATTAGCTAGTGTTGATTTTTGAGGGCAAGAGGTGGGTTTTACCCCGTTGTGTCATTTCAGTATTGGAGGCCAGACGCATGATTTGCTGCGGGTGTGCAGCTTATCTGGCTCACATTATAGACACCACTACTCAGGGACCGAGACTGGAGGATGTTCCAGTGGTACAGGACTTTCATGATGTTTTTCCCGAGGAGCTACTCGGATTACCACCGGTTCAGGAGTTTGACTTTGAGATCGATTTAGCTCCAGGGACTACCCCTATCTCTATGCCGTCATGCAGGATGGCACCGACTGAGTTGAAAGAGCTTAAGGTCCAGTTACAGAAGTTGCTGGATAAGAGATTTATCCATCCTAGCACGTCCCCTTGGGGCACTCCAGTGCTGTTTGTACAGAAGAAGGATGGCTCACAGAGATTGTGTGTAGATTACAGGCAGCTTAATCAGATGACTGTGAAGAACAGATATCCGCTATCTCGCATAGATGATTTATTTGATCAATTACACGGTGCCCAATTTTTCTCGAAATTTGATCTTCGATCGGGATATCATCAGTTGCGGATTAGGAGTCAAGATGTGCCAAAAACAGCTTTCCGCACTCGATACGGCTATGAATTTCTAGTCATGTTGTTTGGACTCACTAATGCCCCCGCTGCATTCATGGTCTTTATAGACGATATACTGGTGTATTCACGGAGTGATAAGGATCATGTTCAGCATCTTCGTACTGTTTTACAGATCCTCCGCGATGAACAGCAGTATGCCAAATTCACAAAATGTGAATTTTGGCTAGGACAGGTTGGATTTTTGGGGCATGTCGTTTCTGCAGAAGGGATTTTTGTCGATCTGCAGAAGGTCAAAGCCATTATGAGATTGGAGCAGCCGTAGACAATGACTGAGATCAGGACTTTTTTTGGTCTGGCCAGGTATTATTGTAGATTTGTTGAGGGGTTTTCCCAGATAGCTGCTCCATTGTGTAGATTGACGCGAAAAGGTATCAAGTTTGTATGGGATAACCATTTTGAGGTGAGTTTTCAGGAGCTCAAACAACAGTTGACTACAGCTCCGATTTTGGCACTTTCCACCAGCAGTCGGGAGTACACAGTGTACAGTGATGCTAGTCGACAGGGGTTGGGTTGTGTTTTGATGCAAAATGGTCGGGTGATCGCCTACGCCTCTAGACAGTTGAAGAAACATGAGGTGCATTATCCGACACACGATCTGGAGCTTGCAGCCATAGTCTTTATATTGAAGATATGGCGCCATTACTTGTACGGGGTGACTTGTCGGGTATATACTGATCATAAAAATCTGAAGTATTTATTTACCCAGCGAGAACTTAACCTGAGACAGAGGTGATAGTTGAAACTCCTCAAAGATTATGATCTTGTCATTGATTATCATCCGGGCAAAGCCAATGTGGTTGCTGATGCCTTGAGCCTGAAATCAGCTTCATCGTCTCAGGAGAACAATACGGCATACCTTACTTGTTTGATGGGACTCCGGGATTTGGGAGTCAGAATGGCTAGTGATGATCAGGGCACTCTGCTAGCCAGGTTTGAAGTCAGGTCGACGCTATTAGACCGTAGTAGGGAGCTGCAAGGCACTGATACCTAGCTCCTGGCTCTTACTGAGAGAGTTCGCAGAGGTGATATAGATGATTTCGGAGTCCGTAGTGATGGACTTCTGACTTATCGAGATTGAGTGGCTATACTCGTCGATGAAGATCTTTGCAGGTCCATATTAGAGGAGGCACACTCCTCAGCCTATGCCTTGCACCCGGGTAGTACAAAAATGTATCGAACTATTCGGGACAACTATTGGTGGCCAGGTATAAAGAGGGACATTGCGGAGTTTGTAGCTAGATGTTTAGTCTGTCAACAGGTGAAGACTAAGCATCAGAGGCCGGTGGGTTTACTACAGGCTCTTCCCATTCCCATATGGAAGTAGGAACATGTGACTATGGACTTTGTTATGGGATTGCTACAGATTTAGGCCAGATATGATGCCATTTGGGTGGTAGTCGATCGACTCACAAAGTCTGCCCATTTCATCCAGATGCATAGCAACTCTCCATTAGAGACATTAGCATATCTGTATATTGACGAAATAGTCAGACTGCTTGGGGTTCCTGTATTCATAGCCTCAGATAGAGATCCAAGGTTCACTTCTTGATTTTGGCCCAAGCTGCAGGAATCTTTGGGCACGCGGCTCAGTTTTAGCATAGCATATCACCCACAAACAGATGGTCAGTCAGAGAGGACCATTCAGACGCTCTAGGATTTGCTTCGGGTTTGTGTTATGGATTTTCGGGATAATTGGGATAGGCATTTACCGCTGGTGGAGTTTGCATATAATAATAGTTATCAGGCTAGCATCGGCATGCCACCCTATGAGGCAATTTATGGTAGAAAATGTCGCATCCCGTTGTGTTGGGATGAGGTAGGCGAAAGACGCCTTACTATGTTGAGTTAGTCGAAGAGACTAAGGACGAGGTCAGGGTAATCCGTAAGCGGTTGAAAGTCACCTAAGACAGACAGAGGGCATATACGGATAGGAGACGCCGACCTTTAGAATTTGAGGTGGGTGATATGGTATTTTTGAGGATTTCTCCATTGAAGGGACTCATTCGATATCGGTACAAGAGAACTTGAGTCTACCTATTTAGCCAATGGCCATACTTGACCAGCAGATTCGGCAGCTATGGAACAGGGAGGTATCTCTTGTCCGAGTACTATGGCGTAGCGATCAGCTCGAAGAAGTGTATTGGTTTCGAGGACGAAACTTGTTATTAGGGGGTTAAAAAATGTAACACTGACACTCGGTGCCTGAACAAATGTATTGGTTTTGAAATATTTATATACATAGAGGAAAAAAATTTTATTTATATTGAATTTTGATTTTTGGGTCTTTAAATTGAATTTTTGGTATAAATTAAGTTATCGTGTTCGTAAATCATAGTGAACCCATTATTTTTATAAAATTCGCAAGCTAGCGAAAAGGTGGATGTGAATATATATATATATATATATTCTTAAAAAAAAAAAGATAGAGGAAAGAGGAAACGCGGCACTCCCCCTTGTCAGATTAAGGCTAAAAGCCCTAATCTGTCTCTCTCTCTTCATCTCTCTCTCTTCAACTCTTCGTCTCCCCTCTCCCTACCTTTTACTCTCCCGTGGTAGCGCCTCCCTCGCCCGAAGCCACCGCATACCACCACCACCACCACCACCATCATCTTCTTCTTCTTCTCTCTCTCTCTATTTCTTTCTCTCGGTTTCTCTCTCATCCTCCCTTCCTTCCTTCGCTGTTAGCGATCTCTCTCGTGATCACCCACTCCATCTCTTCCGCCACGTGCTTCTGTCGCATGCTACTACCGCGAGCGCGCCAGTGTGCGACTGTCCGTAGAAGCCACAGCGCGGGAGTACTGCGCGATCTCCCTCGCGCGAGCGCCCCTACACGACCTTCCCTGCATGAGCGCCAGTGTGCCCTTACACGAGCGCAAGCGTGCCCCTGCACGAGCGCCAGCGTGCCCCTGCACGAGCGCCAGCATGCCCCTGCATGAGCTACCCTACACGAGCGCGCCCCCAGCGCGCCTCCCTCACGTGAGCATGCCTCAGTGCGCGACTGCAGTCTCTCGTGAGTGTGCACTCCAGCCCACGAGCGCTCCAGCTCGCGAGCGCGAGCCCCTAGCCCGTGAGCACGCCAGCCTGCAAGCTCACTAGCCTACTGACCCACGAACCCACCTGCGGGCCAGCCCGCCAACCTACCAGCCCGCGAACCCGTGATAGCCCGCAAGCCCACGATCGATTTTCTCCTTCGAGAGCTCACCTACATCTTCACTACAGATAACGACTGTGATTGGTTAAGTTTCAAGGGTTTGGTGTTTAGAAATTGATTTAGTTGCTAACGTGGTTTCAAAATTGAAAATATTACAGGTTTTAAATTAATTTGACGGGTGAACGAAAGCTAGGTTTGAGATTCGAGTATATCTGGGTGAGGGAAATGAAATTATTTCCATACTTAAAATTTAATGTTGTCGAATTTAGGTTGAATTTAGAATCGAAAATTATATATATGTTGTTGTGGCTTAAAATTTATATTTAACTCCTTAGAACATGTGGTTAATGTACAGCAATTTTGGATTTGAACGGTTTTTAGGTTTGAAATTAGCTTGATTTTGATTTGGTTATTTACTTATAAATGGAACGAAATTGATGACATTAGTGTATATTTATAAATTGAAGAATTTAGGGTTTGTACAAACTTAAGGAAAATGATAAACCCTGAAAATAGTCAGAAATTTGATGAAAATCGTGATGATTTGATTAGGTTGGCTTTCTTGGTGATTCGATTGAGAGGAGCTTTGATTCTACGTGTTGTGATTTTATCGGGGAGTGCGCTATCCTCCCCAAATCTGTAAGTGAGATTTATTTCTATACTTTTGTTTAATGTGTTAACCCTGTTTTAAAATATTTGATAAATTAGTATGATTTGTAACGTGTTTGAAATGTTTTGACTAGTTTTGAAATTGACTTTTGTGAACCGATGGAGTATCCAAAAACTGTGTTGAAATATTGAAACTATGCATCCATGTGGTTGAAATGTATAATGTGCCATTTTATGTTATATGTTGCATTTGGTTTGTGAACCTGATTTCCGCACATTTTTATACGATTTTGGATTTGGCCTTGAGGGCTTTGGTATGTTTTGTTCCGTAGCTACAAAGGACACGTGAGAGACGCTTTGATGGCATCTGGATATGCCTAAGCCTGGGGTATCCTACGAGTTGTCGTGATTTTTATTAACGACACGGTATTAGCCAGGTTAAACCCGAAAAGGGGAGGATTTGGATACTCTATCCAAGTCTAGCACCTGGACGAGGTCCATTGCCAATGCCGGGGTAGAAAGCACTTTAAATAAACTTGCATATAACATGCAAGTGCACCTGTCATAGGTCGCGGTAGACCTCTACCAGGATATTTTCGGCTAGCAACTCTATGATTTTAGTACAGTGCTTTGGATACATATTTGACTTAAAAATGCGTGCTAATGATATATTGTTGAAATGAAAAGCATGATGATTTGAAATATGATTCGTATACTTATCTTTTGACACTCCAGTTTCATACTTCATATTAGACGATTGCATTGACCCACTCACTCACTGAGTATACTTTCGCTGAGTACTCACCCCTCATTTCTCTTCTTGTTTCAGAGATAGTATTTGATAAGGAGCGTTGCTTTAGGACACTCGGTATCATTGGGAGATCTGGTTTGGACTTGAGGAGTCATTGTATATTTTCGCTACAATTTCGTGAGTTAAAATTTTATTGATGATGTAAATGTATTTTGAGATCTATAAACGACCATTGTATAATTCTAGAATGACTGTATAAATATGTACATTTAAATTTTGGAACTCTTATGTCATTGCATAACATTGCATTGAGGCATTTTTTATTCGTTGTATATGTACTTGGAAATGTGTTATGTCTTAGAAGTGTACTCTAGGATCGCTCGGTGCTACCTCTAAATCACAGGAGGGGCGCGACTAGCGGCTGTCCATGACTTTGACGGGGGCATGCAGTAGAGGTCTGTGGCTAGGTTGCTAAAAATTTTTATAGCGTTGTGTTATTCTGGATGTTGGCTGTAGGATTGGTTGATTTTGGAGAGACCGGGATGACCATTTGATTATTTTACAGGATGATTGTGATTTATCAGAATTAATTGTATTTGGGAGACCTCCAAAACATGGGAAGGTCCTGTCCAATTTTCTATAAAAATACAGTCGGTATTCAAGACAATGGACGGCTGTTCACGATCCCGATCCGGGGCGTAACAATACCTATCTCTTGCACCTAAACTATTGGCTGCTAAATCACTAAAACTCTCCCTTTAAACCCCTTATCTCCTCACCCAAAACACGCGCATACATATGTAGTGTGTGTACATTGCATGGGTGAGTTGCATGGTACATGCGCCACCACACATACAATGCACCTCCTTTGTCCTTATATGTGGCTACTCCCTTCTCTTTCACACATCAGGGCACAAAAGTTTACTACCAAACTCATCTCTATCATTGATGGGTTTCAATCTAAAAAAAAATAAAATTACCAACTTCATACTATACGAGTATAGGGCAAGTAGGTTTGTCTCCTCAGGGATCGGTGGATTCCATTATTTTAGGGATAGAAAAATGTGGGGTTTGAAGTTTAACTTAACTAATGTTTTAATTCAAGAAAAAGAAATAATTAACTCAAAATTAATAAATAACTCAAAATTAAAATAATAAGAATTAATAAAAATGACCTTTTTAACCAAAGGAATTATATCCACCTTGATTCAGGCTAATTAATCACCAATCTATCTATTGAATTCAACAAATCATAAATAAACTAGTTATAGCCATTTAACAACTATCGAATAACCAATCTCTCCTTAGTTTATGGATAGTTAAGAGATAATTATTTCCTTAATCGAAAAACAATTCTAGAGAAACTCGTAGCATTTAGTATTTTGACAGTATTAAAATATAGAGAGATTCAATTCTAATTAATAAACAAACATATGGATTTATTTAATATTATATATATTATTTAATTAAATTAGACTAGATTATCGAATTAGATTATTTAATAAACACACAAGTGGGTTTATTGAATTAAATTAGACTACTTAATTCCATGACATGGACTAACCAGCTTGCAAGATCGTGAGATTATGCCATGCATCACTATATTAAAATAAATAATCAATTACAAAATTGTCATTTTAATTGACTGTAAATTATTATGAAATTATCAAATATCAGCCACTATTCAAGAAATCCAAAATAATCATAAATACTAGAGTATGAGAATTAAATAAATACCTATGATATGTTGATACAATATACTCAATTAGATCTCAAAATCATTAAATTCAAGGCTCATAACCTTTCAACTAGAAAAGAAATTTAGAAACAAGTCATGAAAGAAGAAGAACTCAGGAAATAAATAAAATTGTGCAGAGAAAATAAAACAAACGTACCTTCCCTTTTGGAGGAGTTTAATCCCTCTTTTATAGGAGTAAATCTCTTATTTATAGGGAAAGTCTTCCTACATCTTGATAACTACTAAAAAAAAGGTCTTGCTAAAAGAGGATAACCTAATTGGTTTAAAAAAATTGTAAACTTCATAAAAGATAGAAAATTATGAAAGTTGGACTTTCCAAAAGTTTATCCCTAAACATTATAACTGTGAATCTTCATTGTTTCCAAAATAGACTCAAATTCCCCATGTGACCATGTGTAGATAGAGGAACATTGCTAACTTGACATCTAGAAAAATCCTTCAGTGAATCTCAAAAACCAATGCCTATGCACTAAGGTAAGATCATGGCTGTCCACAATCTTCTCCTTCCATGCATCACTACTTCAAATTAACTCATTTTTCTTCACTTTGTTTCACAGCTCTTCTCCATCAACCCTAAAATATCAAACATTATAAAATATAACTATTAATATAATAATTATCCCAAAAATCAAGCAAATTCAACTAAAATCATTACATCAGTTAGCTTTATCAAATTCCCACACACCTTATTAAGTGTTGGCAATATCAAGTGTGAACTTGGAGTGTCAAGGCATGTAATACAATATCAAGTGTACGAAAAACAGCATACAGTTTTAATATAGCTCAAGGCACATATCAAAAAATAACATATGCATCCATCCATGTATCAAGTCACATATGTAGAGCTGGCCAAACAAACAACCCCGACAATAGTCTATCTCGACCAAGGACGGGTATATTGTGGGTTTTTACTATGCAAATATCAAATAATAGCTTTCTACCCCAATATTGGCCACAGGTTAATCCAACTAGCTTGCAAATAATAATAATATATATATATATACCTATAAATAGTTGGCCGTGTATGGTGCCTCGCCCATTGCTAGACAGAGGTAAACTCACATCCTCACCGATAAGGGTTAACCTGGGACAACCATACACATGACAATTTGACAGATACCTCTAGTTGAAGCGTATCCAGGCACAAAGGGTGCCTTTACCAAATGTCCTTCGTAGCTACGGAATGCTATAGGAAGCATATCACAATATCATGAAGTCGCCAGGCACGTAGCCCCATGCATCATATCATCATGTCAACCGGGCATACAGCCCCATGCATCGTATCATAACATCAGCTGGGTGTACAGCCCCAATAGTACATGTAAATCCATTCAAAACCATGTGCCAATACAGTGGAAGTATTAAAACATGTCAATATGTCAAAAAAAAGTGGCACAATAGCCAGTTATCAAACTCATGGATGTATATCAATAAAATCAGCAGTTGTGACACTCCAATAGTCACAAATATATGTATATATACTTGTCAAAATCCAAAAATTCAGTTTTCGCACGTATAGAAATCATGTCGTTCGAAAATTGGTAAAACATGATTTGTCAATTAATATTAGATGTCAAAGTTCCACTCACTTATGGTGAAGGGTAGCTCACTCCCCAAAATACTACGTCACAAAGGAAATCCTTTGCTAGATCACCCAAAAGTGTCACTATAATATTCATTCATGTGTATATGTTACTAATGTGAACATAAATGTGTTAAAATATTATTTCAATGATTTCTAAGTTTAGGGCAAAGTTCTAGGGTTTTCTAATTAATCCCCAAGTGTTTTTATAACAAAATATCAAATTTCCCAAGGTTTGGCCCGGTCGAAAGTCACTACACGGATATTCCGCACACATCGTGCCCATGCCGGCCCATCGCTTGCACACACCGCACCAGCCGGGCCGTGCACAATGCTCAAATTAGTCCATCATGTCCTGTCCTGGTAGAAATGACTTAGCTCTTTGCACACCACTCCAATTCAAGCTAAATTTTGCTATGTTGTAGGTAATTTCGTACCATATAACTTTCATGTTATACATTTTTCTCAAAATCTTATCACAGAATTTTCAAAATACTCATTTTGTTTATGTCGAGTTCTATATTCAGATTCTGTCATATTTTTGTGAAGAAACCATAACTTTCACCATACTCATCCAAACGTAATGAAATGTAAACATGTTATACCTAAGACATAGATCTACAACTTTCATGTTTTGAGTTTCACTCAATTATGCCGAGAAAGGGTTGAAATAAATCATGATCAGAATAGTCAGGTTTTAATTGGAAACAAGGTTTCTGTGAAAACTTCTTTAGGAAAAAGGGTATAACTTTTGATTTCCTCATGCGAATTGGCTGAAATTTTTATATGTTGTAGACAAGGGTGATACCAACACTATTTTCATGGTTCGAAACAGAACTACTTTCTAACGTGTTTCAGGAAAAATGCCATAACTTTTGGTACAGGTATCAGCTTAAGGTGGTTCTTATCTCATTGGAAAGATATGAACTAGATCTACAATTTACTTAACTAGAGCATTTTCTAATTTAGACTATAAGACACCACAAAATATAGGCAAAGTTATAGCCAGAAATAAAAATTAAAATGAGACAGAATAAAATTTCTTACCTCAACTTTCTTGATCTTTCTCTCTGGCTTCTCACCTTGTTCTCATGGTTTGGGAAGAATGAACAAGCATTCTAAGGTCTTCTTCCCTTATGCTTGTGTTATTAACTCACCACCCTAGGATCAAGTATCAAATTTAATCTAAGCCATAGGATCATTTTGCCAATTTGCATGTGTTTTGATTGGTTTTCATGTATATGTGTTCTCATTGGCCCACCTTACCTTTCTCCTCTCAATTTTGGTCAACAATTGTCCTCCTCACTCTCACACTTGTTTAATTTATTGTTTTAAAAGAATACACTTGTCACATTTCCTTTTAAGTTTTTTTTTTAATTGCTAACAAGTCTTTTGACTTATAAAAAGTCTAATTTGACCCCCAAAAATTTTCATAATTTCACACTAGACCCAAAATCTCATTTTGAACCCAATTAAATTTATTTAATGTGAAATTTAGGTTATTGAGTCTCTTTGAGTCAAACTGACCCAAATTTGCATTTTACTGGAAAATTTCTGGGGTCGTTTTATCAAAAAATTTCTTATTGAAAATTCATGAAAGTAGTCGTAGAAATATCATATATATATATATATATATATATATATGAACTGGAATACACCATAGGATATACTGAGGGTCGGTGTTACAACTTGTCCCCCAAGCATTACCAACTCAGACAAAATAAAAACAAAAATAACTTTTCAAGCCAACTTACTTTTTCCAAACCTCCTGGCCAATGTGCATCATAAAATCAAGCCAGAAATGTAATGAAAACAATAAGTACTTCATAGTATTTTGCATTAGAACAACCATTACATCCCCTAATAACATCTTCGAAGTCAAAACTACAAGATTTGAAAATTCTCTCCATAGATTCACTCAAAGTCACTCAAAATTAGGTAAATCACATATATCACTCAAATCAACATAATGAAATGACATTATCATAGATTTGTAAATATATCACATCTCCACCACTCAAATGTATGAATTGCATGTACCAATCAAAAGGTCTTTTATTGGATTGTAATGTGGCTAGGGTTAAGAGTATGATAAAACGGATATTTAAAGTTAAAAAACATATTAAAGGAAATATATAATTAACCACATAATTCTTCAATACTGAGTACTTTTGTCCTGACAAACAGCATACAAAGTAAAATTTGTCATCTTTTGTCATGCCCGTGTATGAAAAGTAATAAGGTTCAACACTTTCTACTTTTTCTTTTCTTTTCAACTCCTTTCGCTTCATTCCTTTTTTTAGCTTTTCTTCTTCTTCTTCTTCTTCTTCTTCTTCTTTTATGAAAAAAACAATCACCAGAATAAAGTAACCAAGAGAATAATCAAGCTTCAATCTTCCTTGCACAAACAAAAGATTTTTAATCATCATATCTCCCTTGGGATAAACAAATAACCAAATTCATATCATTAATTACATACTCCTCTAGTACAAGAGTTTGAAAAGAAAATAAAAATAAAAGATTAGGTGTTATATTGTGGTGGTTGTAAACAAGAAAAGGTAACAAGTTCAGCCTAGTTAACTAATGGGTTGTAAAATCAATGATGGAATTTTATTGAAAACTGAAAAGAGGTTAAACATAGGTGCTTTTATCATTTTTGTTGCATGAAATTTTAAAAAAAGTGGTCTGGACATGCATAAGAAAACAAGTTCTAGAATGTCCAATTCAGGTATGATATTCACTCAACAAAGAAAAAATTTCAAGCATATAAAATGAATTTGCTCTTTTCAGCCTCAAAACCTCACTTTTAAGTAGGTTTGATGTCAAATCTTGCATGTTTATCCTTCAAAATAACAATTAAAGAAATGAACAATCATTAATACAAGTCATCTCTAATAAATTTTTAACCCAACCAAATAACACATCCACTAAAAAGTTTGGAAATTAAAATTTTTGAACATAACATTTTCAACAAAAAACTTCATTTTTTTTACCAAAATTTTATTGGCTTTACTAAAATAAAACAAAAATCTTAAACTTACCCTATTGAAAAAAAATCAAACACACCACCAAAAGCACAAATGCCATATACTCATTCACACTTAAATCCTTGATTGACCTCAATGGATATTAAGTCAAGACAGCAAAACGAAGACAACTTGCCCAAATAAAAATAAAAATAAAAAGCTAAAGTCTAAACAAAACTTCCCTAGAGTAGAGTGGGGAATGATGGTGGAGTGCTGCTTGAAGTGGAGGCTGTGGCGACAAGAGTGATAAAGGGAGGATGAGGAAGTGGCTCAACCAGTGATGGTGGAGTCGATGCATCGATTGAAGGGTCAATAGACGACGATGGTGCTGGAGATTAAGAACCTAGAGAAAGAAAAACCCAAAGAGGGCAAACATTATAAAAGTAAAAATTGTAAAGAACAAAAGTAAAATATGTTTTTTTTTGGCAAAAAGAAAACAAAGTTAAGGCATGGACATGCCCTAGTCTTAGATCGCCTCTAGTCTCTCCTAAAATTGGCTTATTGAATACTTCAAAATTTACATGGGCACGCGATAGAGAATAAATAATTCTGGCCATTGTTGTCTCCTAACTCTTATTCACCTACAAAATACCAATAAAATTTAAATCCAAATTAAATCAACAAAGACAAATATTAAATAAAAATTATAAAAACATTGAGTTGCCTCCCAATAAGTGTTTTTTTTAATGTCTTTTGCTAGACATAATCTTCTTGTTTCAACCTTGATTGTACAGTGGATGGACCAAATGAATCTCCTCCACTAGAGGGAACTCTCAATAAAAGGTTTAAGTCTATGACTATTAGCCATAAAAATTTTGTTAGTCTCTAAGCTTTGAATTTCAATAACTTTTTGAGAAGAAATACTTACAATAACATACAGTCTGGTCTATCTTGATTTCAATTTACTTGGCATCAACTTCAATTTTGAATTGAAAAGAACATTTTTGCTTAGCATGAATTTCTTTTGGTTTAGGAGTTTGTCATAGAGATATTTGGTCCTTTTATAGAGCCTTGCATTGTTATATACCTTGAATTGAATCTCCTCTAATTCTTAGAATTGTACCTTCCTTTCCACTCCACCCTCTTTGGCATCTAGGTTGCATTGTTTCACTTGTAAAGTCCACAATTTCTCATCAGGGAACATCTTAGATGTGAGCAACAGCTCCTCCTCTCGTACTAATCTTGGAGGTGACTAAATTATGGAATAGAGTGCCATGATAGTATCTTTAATTTCCTCATTACTTTCCAACTATGTATCCTTATCTGTCAAACTCCTTTTAAGCACAGAATCCAATTCATCATGCACAAAACTCCTTTTAGGCACCAAATTCCATACTTTATTTCTCTAAAACTGATTCAGTTCATTTTGCATTGCCATAATCCAATGTTCATCTCCTAAGACTTCATCCACATTTTGGGTTCATTCTGAGAGATAAAACCTATATAGTCGCATTGATTTTAAATTGCAAATCTGGTTCTTACTTCTGAATTAATGTTCCCAATTATGTTCTCTGGATTTAGGTCTTTCCTAATCTAAGGGTATTTGATCTTTTGTTTTTGCTGTGTTTCATTCCTTTCCTCCTGTATTGTGAGATCATTTGCGTCACATACCCCAATTTAGTTGTAATAAATAATTTGTTAATAATAATAAAATAAGATTATTATCTAAGACATGGGAATTGGATACAAAATCAGACATTTAGAATGTTGAAAATCTAAATTTGACCAACTCGCGGAAACTAAGTACCCTAAAAATAAGGTTTCTGAAATATTTAGAAAACAAGGAGCAAAAGTCTTGGTAATTGTTCCTTATATACCAAATAGAGGAAAACCTTATTTTTTAGAATTTTTCTAAGCCAATAGCCCTCCAAATAAGAGTCAACAAAGTTAGTTATTTCCAGTTTTGTTCTTGGAATGGAGAGTTGATTTTTTATTCTTAAGGAATTAGGTTCTGAAACTATTTTTATTGAATTCAAATGTGGGGTATTTCCTTATTTACGTGTAATTCTTAAACTACATTTACTTAAATAACATTACATGGAAATAAGGTAACCAGACCATTCAACCCGACCCAGTATGTAATGAACATGCAATAACCAACCAAGAAAAGGACAACACCAACCATGCCATGTGTTCTTCAATAAACTACACCACATGGAAGGACAAGTGGATGGCATCAAGAATAAAGCCTTGAATTATGAACAAGTGTCCTTACACTTGGCTTACATCAAGATCAAGAACATTAGATCATGAACAAGTATCCTAACACTTGGCTTACATGAAAATCAAGCACCCAAGATGATGAACAAGTGTCCTAACACTTGGCAACCATCCAATACCCGCCTTTACCTATAAATACCCCCTCCCCTTCCATTCCAAACCATCAAATTTGGCCAAGAAGAAAGAAAGAAAGAGAGAAAGGAGAGAAAGGAGAGAAAAAGAGAGAGAATGGAAGAAAAAAGGGAAAGAAGATTCTAGGCAACTTTTCCAAGTAAGTGTTCTTTATTTTTACATCTAGATTATGCAAAACTATCATGATTTCTTATTACTACTATGATTTGCTATGACTACCATGATTTTCCATGACCATCATGATTTAATAATATTGTTTCCATGATTTACTACTAATTTCATAAAACTGTTACATGATAAATTGTTGCCATGATTTACTACTAATTTCATAATACTATTACCATGATTTACTGCTTT
Source organism: Dillenia suffruticosa (assembly GCA_033439265.1). NCBI lineage: Eukaryota > Viridiplantae > Streptophyta > Magnoliopsida > Dilleniales > Dilleniaceae > Dillenia > Dillenia suffruticosa. The sequence goes on along the minus strand of JAVTVX010000015.1, from coordinate 19,407,329 downwards.
TATAATGATTTCCTACTGTTACACCAATGCATGTGATTGTGATTGTTATATAAGCTAATATGTGTGGAGATAGTTTGAGCAAGTAAAGTCTTTGTCGAACTTCAAAATATATACCGATAACACTCCATTATTATGGATAAGAGGTTTGTCCATATAATGAGGGGGAGACTGTTAGGCCTTTCCAGAATTGGACCTCCTGGGAGGGATAAGGAGATTGTTCATATGGAGAGATAAGACGAAAGTAAACTGTTCATGTGCTGTATTGTATTACTATTATTCAAATATGCATGTTGTTGCTGCATATAAAGATTTTTCAAAAATATTTTACAATAAAGCCGTTATCATATAATTTTATATTGAATTTTCTACACATGCACACACGAACCTTACTGGGCCATTAAGTTCATACCAAAAATTATTTTAGATCCTGCAGGAACAAAGGTCGAGGAACATTAACGAATAGGGATAGCTTTAGAAGTTTTGCTACTTTATCTTGTATGCAAGACTTTTGTAATATGCTGCGATTAAGATAAATGAAAGATCTGTTATTTTAATAAGAATTCCATATCATGCAAACTGACTGAGCCCCGGTGAGAACTAGGCAGTCTATCATCCGTGAAGCCCCGGCGAGGGGGGTGGATTTGGGGCGTGACAAATAAATGGTATCAGAGCCTAGTATAAGAAAAAGATTATATTATGTAGAAACATTTGCATTTAAGCATCTATTATAGCTAAGAATGATTATTCTGTCTCATATAAATTTTCTAACATTATTGGAAATGTCACGCCCCGATCCATGATCCAGAGGCCGTGAACAATCGCCCATTACCTCGGACACCGGCCGAACTCTACCAAGTATCCTCAAGGTAATGCAAGGCTAATCATAATTTCAGTTACAAATATTTTATTAGTATTTAAAATACAAAAGTCCTCAAACATATATATATATATATACTACAAATGAAAGTTCCTTTGTTTCATATAGTCATTCTAACATGATCAACTAATGTTCTCAAATATACAGCGAAAGTTCCATACCTTGATACGTCTCTAACAATAGTCTCTGGAATTTACGTACGTCGATGTCTATCAACGTGTCCCTCTAAATACTATCTCTATAAATTTAAGGGAGTGAGGAGTGAGTAAAATTATTTACTCAGTCAGTGAATAATCGTAACATGTAGTTAATAAGTGGTGTGAAAATGGAGTATTAAAACCATATATATATATATATATATATATATATATATACTTTATATCATATTTCAAGTATGAATGACAATTTCAAACACATTTCTCAAACATCATCATCCATAAAACATATGCATCCAATCTCATGTCGTAAATCGTAGAGTCATGCCAAAACAAGCTCTTAGCAAGGGTCTACCTTGACCAATGACGAGCCACCAAGGGTATTTCATTTAAACGAATAAACGACCCTAACCTTGGCGTTGGCGTCGGGCCTCCCCAAGTGCTAGACTGAAATGTCATTCAGACCTCCCCTTTCGATTCAACTTGGCTAATCCGAAACATAGTATCATATACACGCCACCTAACCATGTGGAGTGTCTGCGTCTCGAGGCATCACAAACGTTCGACAATCTATATAACAAGACGGGTCTGCTATAGCATACAAGGCGAATCTGCGTGGGACGACGCCTATCATATCATAATATCATGGCTATAAGTATTATCCCCGATCTACGATCAAGGGGATTCAGGTACTAATGCTTGAGTACATAGTCTCGCATTAAAATCATTAATAAACCAACTGTTGAAATAAAGGATAATTAAGGTTTATATCCTAAGGGAATGAAGTCTAAATGTATAGCTCTAATCTAGGCAAAATTTTCCCCTCTTCTTGTTCTCTACAAATAGGGCTTATATGTTCCTTTGGAAGGAATGAAAAAACATGCCTTCATTGCATATAAACCCTCTTTGATTTCTCAATTAAATTCTTGAAGTTTCTTTCTCCATTCTTAACTTGCTATATTTAAATTTCAACACCAACCGTGCCATACATGTTGAGAAAAATCATGAAAATCCAATATAGTATATTATTGCATATAACATCAAAGTACATTTCATGATTTAAAACATGACACTTATATTTTTCATCAAAATTCATGGGTGCATATTAAAGAAATTTAGAATACTCTATTTATCACAAAATTGTTACCAAATCATTTAACAAGTCATTTCACAACTATTTCATAAAATCATGTTTTGAAAGCGATAGAATATGGTTTTACTCATTAACTACATGGTAACAGTAAAAAACCACTCACTAGTACGGGAAGGGTACACCACTCCCCTAAAACCTCGATCCTTAACTGAGTCACTCATCGACTATAGTATAGTCATCTACTCCTAAGACAACAACATATATATATGTCAATCCCCTTATTTCTTTTAATAAAATTTTGGATTTTCAAGTTCTCCTTTTGCGCAGTCTTAGGAAAAACATCATAACTTTCTCTATATAAATCGGATTTGAATGATTCAAATTGATAATTAAAGCTAAGGAATATACTACATTTTTCATGTTCATCTCATCTCCAAATTCCCACGGCATGAATTTATAAAAATCTATCTTCAATACAGTTCGTACTTATATAACTAAATTTGCACAGTTTTGATAGAAAATACATATCTCATTATACATCTCCGATTTACATGATTCAAAGTTCTACTGAAAGATAAGAGATAGCTCTACAACTTTCATGTTTAGTATTTCCTTTAATTCTAAGTGTAGAAATTTATAAAATTTCATTTCGGCCTCAGTTCCAGTTTTAAATTATGCTCTGCACAGTTTCAGTAAAAATACCATAACTTCCAGTATACTACTTCGATTCAAGTGAATTTTAGCTCATTTTAAAGATAAAACCAAGAGCTAAAAGTTGATATTCTAAGTTTCTCTAAATTTTGTACACAAAATATTTTAAAAATTTATACAACATACTGGACGTGCATAGAGGATGAAAAACAGAATATGTCATTTTGCTGTATTTTCCAAAATTACTATAAATCACATTCTTAATGGAAATTTTCGTTCCATACCTTATTTTAAAGATTAGGGAGTCTAGTTTATTGAGAAAGAAACGGTTTAAAATTTCAAATCTTATACAATGAGATATCATGGCAAGATTACACATAACTCAAATTTAAAACAATCATATCTAGCATTCTAGTACATGTATTTAATTTCACTACTTGTAAATACATCAATTTTGAGTATTTTACCTTCCTTTGTATGATCCTTTGCTAACTAATTCCCATCATCTTGATCTTGATTTTCTTGAAATCTTGATCACCTTAGCACCATAGTAACATAATTTATCAAAGATCAATCTCTACACAATCCTTATACTATCTCAATCAACTAGAGATATAAAGTCAAGGATATTTTTACCTCTTTTACTTGTGTTCCTTCTCCAATGCTCCAAGAATTCCACTTAAACATTTAGCAAATCCCTCTTTCCTTACTCTAATTTTTGTCCAAGTGAGGTGAGTAGAAGAGAAAATGGTTGGTTTTGGTCTTTTATAAACCTAATCAAGCTATCTTGACCCTTGATTCATTTTGCATGCAAGATCTTTACTCTACACTTATCTTAAGCCTTTCTCTCATGCAAGATTGCTTACAAACTACCTTCATGCACCTCTTTTATGTCAATTTCGTTCATGATGAATTTAAGCACAAAAATAGGAGTTTTTGACCAACCAATGAGAATTCATGCAAGGATTTTTCAACCAATGAGATTTCTCTTTGGTGGAATGAGCTTAGGTGGCCACTTTGTGTGCTTTTGGCCAATGGTTGATCTCCAATTGTCATAATTGTCATTCAATGGTTGGTTTTGCAACTTAATCCCTCAAGTTCTCGTATTTGCACTTTAGTTCCTAAACTTTCCATAATTATTAATTCGACCCTATGTGATTTTTTTTTTTAATTTTCAAATTCACTTCTTTATGCTTGTAATTAAGTGGTTTGGCTTTCGTTAGCAATTTTCAGTGATTTTAGGGCTTGCCGGCACTTTTCAGAAAAGTTTTCGGCTTACCGATGTAAATTTTGATTTAAGTGATTTTAAGGGTAAAGTTTTAGAAATTTCAAATCATGTGTCTTAAATGGGTGCAGTATTGTCACGTCTCGAACCGGGATCATGAGTAACCGCTCGTTGTCCTGAATGCCGGCTGTATTTTTACAGAAAATTGGACAGAATCTCTCCGTATATCGGAGGTCTCCCATATAGCAATCAACTTGCTACCTGTACAATAGTGCCAACCCGGCCTCACAATACATAAATCAAATATTAACATCAGACCAACACATCCATACCGCACAATCCAAGACAACGCAAGGCTAACAAAATGAATTTTCACAGTTCTAACTACAGACCTCTACTGCCATACCTCCGTCAGAGGCATGAACAGCCGCCAATCGCCCGTGCTGTGATTTAGAGGTGGCACCGAGCGGTCCTAAAATACACTTCTAGGACATGACACATTCCCAAGTAACATACACAACGAATAGAAATTGGCTCAGTGCAAGTATTATGCAATGACATGAGAGTTTCACAATTTAAATATCTATATTTGTACAGTCATCCTAGAATTATACAATGGTCATCTATAGACCTCAAAATATATATACATCATCAATACAATTTTTAACTCATGAAATTGTAGCGAAAATATACTATGACTCCTCAAGTCCAAACCAGATGTCCCAAAAGCAATACTCCTTGCCAAATACTATCTCTGAAACAAGAAGGGGAAATGAGGGGTGAGTATTCAGGGAAAGAATACTCAGTGAGTGAGTGGGGTAATGCAATCGTCTAATAAGAATTGTGAAACTGGAGTGTCAAAACGTAAGTATATAAATCATACTTCAAATCATCATACTTTTTATTTCAACAATATATCATTTGCACGTATTATCAAGCATATATGCATCCAAATCACTGTCATTAAAAATCATAGAGCTGCCAGCAGAAAGTGTCCTAGCAAAGGTCTACCTCGACCTATGACAAGCGCACCGGGGGTGTTATATGTAAATTTATTTAAAGTGCCCTCTACCCCGGCGTTGGCAACGAATCTCGTCCAGGTGCTAGACTTGGAGAGAGTATCCAAACCCTGTCCATTTTTGGGTTCAAACTGGTTAGCACCGTGTCGTTAATAAAATCACGAAAATTCGTGGGATACCCCAAGCCTAGGCATATCCGGACGCCACCTAAGTACCTCTCACGGTGTCCTTCGTAGCGACGGAACAATACATACCAAAGCCCTCGACGCCAAAATTAATATCGTATCAAGAATGTGCCGTAATTAGGTTCACAAACCAAATGCAATATATAGCATAAAATGGCACATTATACATTTTAACCACATGGATGTATAATTTCATAATTCAATCCAATTTTTGGATATTCCAACGATTCACAAAAAGTCAGTTCCAAAACCAATCAAAACATTTCAAGCACACGACAAATCATGCTCATTTATCAAAATGGTATAAAATAGGATTTACATATTAAACAAAGGCATTGAAATAAATCTCACTCATTATATGGGAGAGGGTAGCGTACTCCCCAATAATACCACGAAGCGAAGAAAAATGTTCCCCTAACTCAAGACACCCAATACCTATGAATGTATATATATATAAAAATCAACAAGTTTCAAACCTACACAGTTATAGGAAATAGACTATCACTTCTATACACGTATGCAAATCGAGTAGTTCGAATCCTTTAGAACCCTACCCTAATTCTTCATATTTTGTTTATGCATACAACATGTCTACAAGACTCAAGTGTTGGTACTCAACCAATCTCGCACAGGGCTCACATCAATCCAATCTCTCGCTCGCACCCAAGAGCTAGCAGGGCCACAGCCCAGCATTCCTCTGTGCAGCGTGCAGCACCCATGTGCAGGGCACGTAGCGCCCATGTGCAGGGCCTGTGTGTAGGGCGCGCAGCGCCCATACGCAGCACCCAGGGCACACAGCGCTTGCACGCCAACTATTTCTCCTCATTTCTCAACTTAACCCTAAATTCAATCAAATATATCAACTCGGTAAGAAATTTTTTTCACCTAGGGTTTTCTCAGAGCGCAGACCTTCATCCGAATGTCTTCTCGATCACTCCAAAATCTATAATACTCTCTATCAAGACAAGATTTATTAGTTAGGTCATAAACACTTAGAACAAAATCAAAAACCTGAGTCAGTTACCTATGCAGAGACTCGTGGGCTGTCACGGGCTATCGCTGGCTATGGGCCGCAGTGGGCTTCGTGGTCGCAATAGGCTCGTGAGCTGTGCGGGCTCGTGGGCTATCGCGGGCTGTAGGCTGGCACGCTCATAGGCTCGCGGGTGGGCACGTGCCCTCACGAGCTGGATTGCAGCCGCGCGCTCACGGGTTGCGCGCTAGTGGGCTGGAGTGCGTTCGTGCGCAGGCACGTGCTTGTGCACAGGTGTACTCCCGAGCAGGCTCGCTCACGCTGTGGTACGGTCGCGTGCTCGTGCTTGCTCGCGGTGGTGGTAGTGGTGGTTGCTCGCGGTGGAGAGAGGTGGCGGGGCGAGCGACAGATCGCGGCGAAGGAAAAACAGCACGAGACGGTGAAGAGTCGGGGAGAGAGAGAAAGAGAAGGAGAGAGAGAGAGAGGGAGAATGAAATTAGGGTTTCCAACCCTAATTGGGAAAAGGGAGAAGGTGCTGCGTTTCATACCAAAATGCAGCATCTCCTCTCTCTCTTCTTTTTTTTTTGTATTTATATATATATATATGTCTTCACACCCACACTTCATTAAAATTTAATTTTTTTTGTAAAAACGGGGTTTACTTCGATTTACGGATTCGGCAAATTAAAATATACCAAAATTTATTTTTAATATCCCAAAATCAAAAATCGATTTAAATAAATAAATTTCTCTCTATATAATTAAATTACAGACATCGCAGTGTCGATGTTACATTTTCTAACCCCCTAAAGACAAGTTTCTTGCTCGAAACTAAAAAAGGATTAAACCGCAAATAAATGGGGGTGCTGTCTCCTCATAGCCTCCTCGAGCTCCCAGGTCTCCTCCTCGACCCGGTCACTCCTCCACAAAATTCTGACCAACAAGATTTTTTTGCTTTGCAGCTTTCTGACCTGCTGATCTAGAATAGCCACGGGCTGAACCGGAAGACTGAAGTCCTCTCGTAAGTCAACAGGTGGAGGCTCTAAGATATGTGAAGGATCTGGGATGTACTTCCTTAACACTGATACATGGAAGACATCATTGATCTGAGATAACTCGTCTGGCAGCCAAGTCTGTATGCCACACTCCTAACCTTACTGAGGATACGGAACGGGCCAATATACCTGGGTCTCAAGTTGCCCCGCTGCCGATGTCGAATGTGTCCCCTCAAGGGAGAAATTCTCAAAAACACCATATCATCCACCTCAAACTCTAAAGGCCGGCGTCTCCGATCTGCATATGCCCTCTGTCTGTCTTGAGCGGCTTTCAACCGCTCGCGAATCACCCTGATCTTTTCCTTAGTTTCCTCGACTAACTCAATATTGGTAAGGTGTCTCTCTCCTACCTCATCCCAGCACAACGGGGTGCGACACTTCTTACCGTAGAGTGTCTCATAGGGTGGCATACCGATGTTGGCTTCATAGCTATTATTATATGCAAACTCCACCAGTGGTAAATGCCTATCCCAACTATCCCAAAAATCCATGACACAAGTCCAAAACAAATCCTCGAGTGTCTGAATAGTCTCTCCGACTGACCATCTGTCTGTGGGTGATATGTTGTGCTAAAAATAATCCGCGTGCCCAAAGCTTCTTGCAGCTTGGGCCAAAATCGAGAAGTGAACCTCGGATCTCTATCTGAGACTATGGACACGGGAACTCCATGCAGTTTGACTATTTCGTCAATATACAGATGTGCCAATGTCTCCAATGGAGAGTTGCTACGCATCGGGATGAAATAGGTAGACTTGGTGAGTCGATTTACTACCACCCAAATGGCATCATATCTGGCCTGAGTCCGTGGTAATCCCATAACAAAGTCCATAGTCCCATGTTCCCACTTCCATACTGGAATGGGAAGAGGTTGTAGTAAACCCACTGGCCTCTGATGCTCAGCCTTCACCTGCTGACAGACTAAACATCTAGTTACAAACTCTGTAATGTCCCTCTTCATACCTGGCCTCCAATAGTTGGCCTGAATATTTCGATACATCTTTGTACTACCTGGGTACAAGGCATAGGCCGAGGAGTGTGCCCCCTCTATTATGGACCTGCAGAGATCCTCATCAGCTGGTATAGCCACTCTATCTCGATAAGTCAGAAGTCCAGCACTACGGACTCTGAAATCATCTATATCACCTCTGCGGGCTCTCTCAATAAGAGCCTGGAGCTCGGTATCAGTGCCCTGAAGCTCCCTAATATGGTCCAATAGCATCGGCCTAACCTCAAGCCTGGCTAGCAAAGTGCCCTGATCATCACTAGCCAATCTGACTCCCAAATCCTGGAGTCCCGTCAAATTAATGAGGTATGCCATATTGTTCTCTTGAGACGATGAAGTTGATTTCTGGCTAAAGGGATCAGCAACCACATTGGCCTTGCCCGGATGATAATCAATGACAAGATCATAATCTTTGAGAAGTTTTAACCATTTCCTCTATCTCAGGTTAAGTTCTCGCTGGGTGAATAAATACTTCAGACTTTTATGATCTGTATACACCCGGCAAGTCACCCCGTACAAGTAATGGCGTCATATCTTCAATGCAAAGACTATGGCCGCAAGCTCTAGATCGTGTGTCGGATAATTCACCTCATGTTTCTTCAGCTGTCTAGAAGCGTAGGCGATCGCCCGACCATTTTGCATCAAAACGCAACCCAACCCTTGTCGGCTAGCATCACTGTACATTGTGTACTCCCTACTGCCGGTGGGATGCACCAAAATTGGAGCTATAGTCAACTATTGTTTGAGCTCCTGATAACTCGCCTCAGAACGGTTATTCTATACAAACTTGATACCCTTTTGCATAAATCTAGACAAATGGTGCAGCTATTCGGGAAAACCCCTCAACAAATCTGCGATAATACCTGGCCAGACCAAGAAAACTCTTGATCTCAATTATTGTTTGTGGTTGCTCCCATCTCATAATGGCATTGACCTTTTGCAAATAAAAAAAAATCCCCTCTACAAAAACAAGATGCCCTAAAAATCCAATCTGTCTTAGCCAAAATTCATATTTTGTGAATTTGGCATAGAGCTGCTCATCGCGGAGGATTTGTAAAACGGTGCGAAGATGTTGAACATGATCCTTGTCACTCCGCGAATACACCAATATATCATCTTGAAGACTATGATAAATTGGTCCAGATAGTCGTGAAAAACTCTGTTCGTCAAGTCCATGAATGTAGCTGGGGCATTAGTCAGTCTAAATGGCATGACAAGGAATTCATAGTGTCTATATCGAGTACGGAAAGCTATCTTTGGCACATCTTGAGTCCTAATCTGCAACTGATGATATCCCGATCGAAGATCAATCTTTGAGAAAACTCGGGCACCTTGCAATTGATCAAACAAATCATCTATGCGAGGCAGTGGATATCTGTTCTTTATAGTCACCTGATTAAGTTGTCTGTAATCCACACACAATCTCAGTGAGCCGTCATTTTTCTTTACAAACAGGACTGGAGTACCCTAAGGTTACGTGCTTGGACGGATAAAACCCTTATCTGGCAACTCCTATAGCTAGACCTTGAGTTCTCTCAGCTCAGTCGGCGCCATCATGTATGGCGGCATAGAGATAGGGATAGTCCCCGGAGTTAAATCGATCTCAAAGTCGAACTCCCGAACCTATAGTAATCCGGGTAGCTCCTCGGGAAAAACATCAGTAAACTCCTATACCACTGGAACATCCTCAAGTCTTGGTCCCTGAGCAGTGGTGTTTATGATGTGAACCAGATATGCCGCACACCCACGGCGAATCATGCATTTGGCCTCCAAAACTGAAATGACATAGCGAGGTAAAACCCACCTCTCGCCCTCAAAAATCAACACGGGCTGATCAGGTCTTCGAAACTCCACCTGCTTCTTAAAATAGTCAACTGAAGCCTGATGCATATATAGCCAATCCATCTCCAAGATGGCATCAAAATCAGTCAAGGCGAGAGGAATTAGATTTGCCTTCAGCATTGTATCCCCAATTTTGATCTCACATTCTCTATACACTATGTTGCGCACAATCTGCTCACCCAGAGGAGTGATGACCAATATCTCCTCGTTCAAAGGTGAGAGCGGCCTGTCAGACTGTCGGGAGAATTGATCGCTCACATACGAATAGTTAGACCCCATGTCAATAAGGATACGAGCATCTATTTCGAAGATAGGTAGAGTTACTATCATTGAACAAAATGCACATAGACTTAGAATAATTTTAAATTTGATATATATATATATATGTCAAAATAGTTGAGCCTCTAAGCTTTTTACAACTTAAGTGTATAAAGATGTCAGAGTAGTATCATGTCGACAAAAGGGTACACAACATAAAATACCTATACAACTATCATGATATAATGCTGACATCCTCAAAAGAACTGGAAATACGAATAGAGATCCTATTCTATAGGATCAGAATGAGGAGTACCCATGATGATGTCGGGGTTCACCTGGGCGTCCTCCTGCGTCATGGCATAAACCCAGGCCTGAGCCCTAGGCTGTTGTCATGCCTGGGTCTGTACTGTATTACTCCCGGTGGTCACCCTAGAGTAGAAGATGTTGGTCGAGTAGGCTGCCCCTGCTGACCCATATAAGGAGTACTAGTGCGACTCTGTGAACTCTATCCTCCGCGTCCTAACTCAGGGCAGAAACTCTTGATATGCTTCGGCTTCCCACAGTGGAAGCAAGTGCCGACACTGAACAAGCTCCTATCAAATGGGACCTATTGCATCTGCGGCAATAAAGATGCCGTTGAGTAGTATACTATATAGGGTGAGTCGGAGTGGGCTGTCTGAACCCCTGGGTGTACTATCCCCATCCCAGATTAGAAGATCTAGATCCAAATCTGTCTCTGTGCGAACTGGATCCACTGCACCTCTTACAGTTTTGTACAGAATGAGACTTCTCTTTCTTTCTTTTCAGCTCTCTGTTCTTCTCTGCCTAGTCTCGGTGTGGACCAGAGCCTCTGTGCGGTGAGCAGAGTCTATCACCTCGGCCAGTGTAAACTGTAGAGTAACAGACATATACTTCTTTTTGCTGAGGCTAAGACCGTCTTCGAATTTGAAGCACAAATATTACGGTGTGGCCAGATCCGGTACAAATGCGGCAAGTCTCTACATGTCTGCCTCATACTCTGAGATAGATCTGGACCCTTGTGTAAGCCGTCTCAACTCTAACCTCATCCGGTCCTACTGGTGGAGTGGGAAGAATCTACGGTAAAACTTCCGAAAGAAGTTGTCCCACTGCAGTGGCTCTATCACCTCATTAGTGAGGGCCTCCCACCATAAGAGGGCCTCTCCTTCTAATAATCACTGTGCCACTTTCAGGCATAACTCCTCTCCAATCCCCAGATCGGTCAAAATCCTGCGGGTACGGTCGATCCAATGCTTGGTTGCCGCAGCATCACCAAGCCCTGTAAAATCAGTACACCACAGCTGATGGGCCTCCTTAACCAACTGAGTTAACTCATATACCCGTCTAAATGTAGCCGATGTAGTCTCACTTGGCTCTGACAAGATAAAAGGACCGGCCACCGGCGGTGGAACAGGTGCCAAAGGAATTGGCCATGCGGTAGGTGTAGGCGCCGATGTAAGAGGTGGTGGGGCAGAATCTGGACCCATGCGAAGCGTACCACTTGTATACCTGCCAAAAGGCGTCGAGTGTGGGTACGGGAGTCTCAGCCTGAGCAGTTGGCTGAGTAGGTACCGGTGGTGGGACGCGAGTTGAGGAACAATCCTTCGGCTCATCTAATTCTGCTGGTGGGGCAAAACAGGTGCTCTGTCAGGTCGTCATACTTCTGTAAAAGAAGGATCCTGATTAGGTATCATTCAAAGAATAGACATGGTTCAAAAAATTTGGACTAGTCACATCTTGACTACCCTCACAAAGAATAGAATCCTAAGAAAAAAAGCATGTTAGGTTAGATACAACCGTATCGAACCCTCCTAAAATGGATTTAAAAATCATAGAGCTGCCAGCCGAAAATGTCATGGCAGAGGTCTATCTGGACCTATAACAGGCGCACCGGGGGTGTTATATGCAAATTTATTTATAGTACTCTCTATCCCGGAGTTGGCGACAGACCTCGTCCAGGTGCTAGACTTGGAGAGAGTATCCAAATCCTCCCCCTTTTCGGGTTCAACCTAGCTAGTACCGTGTCATTAATAAAATCACGACAACTCGTGGGATACCCCAGTCCTAGGCATATCCAGACGCCACCTAAGCGCTTTTCATGGTATCCTTCGTAGCTACGGAACAATACATACCAAATCCCTCAAGGTCAAAATCAATATCGTATCAAGAATATGTCGTAATTAGGTTCACAAACCAAATGCAATATCTAGCGTAAAATGACATAATATACATTTCAACCAAATAGATGCATAATTTCATAATTCAATCCAATTTTTGGACATTCCAACGGTTCACAAAAAGTCAGTTCCAAAACTAATCAAAATATTTCAAGCACACGACAAATCATGCTCATTTATCAAAATGTTATAAAATAGGGATTACATATTAAACAAATGCATTGAAATAAATCCTACTCACTGTATGAAGGAGGGTAGTGCACTCCCCAATAATACAACGAAGCAAAGAAAAGTGTTTTCGTAGCTCAAGGCACCCAATACCTATGAATGTATATATATATAAAAATTAACAAGTTTCAAACCTACGCAGTTATAGGAAATAGGCTATCACTTCTAATACACGTATGCAAATCAGGTAGCTCAAATCCTTTAGAACCTTACCCTAATTCTTCATATTTTCTTCATGCATACAACATGTCTACAAGACTCAAGTGTTGGTACTCAACCAATCTCGCACAGGGCTCACATCAATCCAATCTCTCGCTTGTACCCAAGGGCTAGCAGGGCCACAGCCCAGCGCTCCTCTGTGTAGCGTGCAGTGCCCATGTGCAGCGCACAGTGCCCATGTGCAGGCCCCATGTGTAGGACGCGTAGCACCCAGGGCATGCAATGCCTGCACGCCAACTATTTCTCCTCATTTCTCAACTTAACCCTAACATTCATTCAAATAAATCGAATGGGTAAGAAATTTTTTTCACCTAGCGTTTTCTTGGAGAGCAGCCTTCATCCGAATGTCTCCTTGATCACTCCAAAATCTACAATACTCACTATTAAGACAAGATTTATTAGTTAGGTCATAAACACTTAGTACAAAATAAAAACCTTGAGTCAGTTACCTACGCAGAGAGTCGCGGGCTGTCACGGGCTATCGTGGGCTGTGTGCCGCAGTAGGCTTCGTGGTCGCAGTGGGCTTGCGGGCTGCACTGGCTCATGGGCTATCGCGGGCTGGTGGACTCGCGAGCTTGTGGGCTGTCGCGGGATGGTGGGCTCGCGGGCTCGTGGGCTGGCGGGCTGGCACGTGCGCCCACGAGCTGGACTACAGTCGTGCGTTCGCAGGTTGCGTGCTTGTGGGCTGTAGCGCGCTCGTGCGCAGGTGCACTCCTGACCAGGCTCGCTCATGCTGTGGCACGGTCACGCTGTGGCACGGTCACGTGCTTGTGCTTGCACTGTGGTGCACCCCGGTAAGGAAGCCCGTGCTGCGGCGCGTTTGTGCTCGTGCAAGGAGGATCGCGATGTGGCGCGCTTATGGGAGGGACGAGCTACAGCGGCTGGGGTGCACTCGTGGTGGTGGTGGATAGCGGTGGAAGCTCGTGGAGGAGTGCGATCGAGAAGGAGGGAGATCGCGAGAGATAGAGAGAGAGTGAGCAGCAGACAGAGAGAGAAACAATGAGAGAGAGACCATGAGTGAGGTAGAGAGAGAAAAAGAAGAAGATGGTGGTGGTGATGGTGGTTGCTTACGGTGGAGAGAGGTGGTAGGCGAGCGACAGATCACGGCAGAGGAAGAACAGCCACGGGAAGGTAAAGAGTTAGGGAGAGAGAGAAAGAGGAAGAGAGAGAAAGAGGGAGAATGAAATTAGGGTTTCCAACCCTAATTGGGAAAAGGGGGGAAGGTGTTGCGCTTCATTCCAAAACGTAGCATCTCCTCTCTCTCTCTTTTTTTTTGTATTTATATATATATATGTCTTCACACCCACTCTTCACTAAAAATTAAATTTTTTGTAAAAACGGGGTTTATTTCGATTCGCGGATTCGAAAAATTAAAATATACCAAAATTTAATTTAAATACCCCAAAATCAAAAATAAATTTAAATAGATAAATTTTCCTCTATATAATTAAATTACAGATACCGCAGTGTCGGTGTTACAAGTATCATATATATGAACATGAGGAGAGTACATCATATACCGAGAGTCGGTGTTACAAGAAATCTTGTAGCAATGGAACGAGACAAAGATCAGCCTTCAATGGAGGAAGATCCATTCGAAGAAATGAAGGACGAAGAGAATGAAACAAGAATGAGAATCATTACATTTTAATAGAAGATAATGAGAAAGTGGTAGAGTCCACTAGATCTGCAAGAAAAGAATTGATAATGGAAACCCAAGTGAAAGAAATCAATGAGCTATAACAGGAACTGTTTCAATCTCATATTCAGTTACAACAGCAGTTGGAAGAATTACTTGCAGTAAAATATGAAAATCTTATATTAAAAGAAGATCTTGAATACCAGAAGAAATGAAGTTAGTTCTTAGCTGAATATTGTATCGATGCAAACAAGGAGATTGATCAACTAACCAAAATAAACTGGATGTTGGAAAAAGAAAGGCGAAGATCTGCAAGAATTATTCAAAATTATGAAGAAAAGATCCAAGCTTTGCATATGGGCCTACATGATATTTGTAATGTGGGTAGAATAGATAACCCAGAATCTAGCCAACACTCAGAAAACTGGTCGTAAACTATAGCATAACTAACTAAACTTTTTAGTATCAATGTTGAAAATATTTGGAAATATGTTTTGATATTGTAATATAGTTGTATATTTGTAATGTTAATGCTATAGGTCTTTTGCAACTTTTTGACATATTAACTATTTCCTTATTTTGAAGGTATTTTCTTGAAATATTAAGATGGTTAGAACAAGGCAACAACAAAACCATTCAACTGATCAAGCTTCTAACAGTTTAGATGAAGTGATTAACACTTGATAGAGTATCCCAAATTATGGAACAACAAGCCAACAACATAGCCAACCACTAGTCTCCTCATGACCTACCACCAAACATTGAACAATCTGAAGATATTGTCTTGGAATGATTTCTGAAGTTCCATCCCCCAAGGTTTGATGGAGGATATGAAAATGATGAGAAAGCTGAATTGTGGTTAGAAGAAGTGGAAGGAAATTTTATGGTATTAAATTAAACAGTTGAACGATAAATTAGATTAGCAGTATATCAACTTTTCGGGATAACTAGAGAATGGTGGTGAACCATCTCTTATAAGTAGGAACAAAGCAATACCCTACGCAATTGGGAAAATTTCTTGAAGGAATTTAATGAGAAGTATTACCCCCGCCACATACGAGAAAAACGAGAGGAAGAATTTCTTGTTTTCAAACAAGATCGTATGATAGTAGCTCAGTATGAGACTATATTTACAAAACTTTCAAAGTTCGCTTCTTCACTAGTATTAACTGAGGATGATAGAATTAAACGTTTCATTAAGGGGTTACGTTCGGAAATTCAAGATGCTTTAACCTCTATCATCATTGAAACATATTTTAAGGCTATAGAATTGGCTTGTCGAGTAAAAGATTGCAAAAATAAACGACAGGTGGGACTTAGCAAGATAACAAATCCAACAAATTGGCAACAGGGAAGGTTTCGAGGAGATACAAAGATGCTAAAAAGGGATTCTAATGATTTTGCATCCCAAAGCCAAGAAAAAGGTATGGGAAATTCCAGTAAGGTAGGATAGAAAGAATCTTGTGATTATTATCAGAAGTTATGACATAATGAAGCTAATTGTTGGCTAAAGACTGGAAAATATGTAAGATGTAGGAGTAATGAATATTATATTAAAGATTGTCCCAAGACAGCAGGGAAAAGAAGCCTATCTCAAGGTCAAAGACAAGGTAACCGGAATAATAAACCCAGGATGCAAGGAAGAGTTTTTGCCATGGAAGGAAAAGAAATCCCTAAAGCGTCCAATGTTGTAGAAGGTACGCTACTATTCAATGATCATAAAGTTAAAATATTATTTGATCCTGGTTCCACACATTCATTTATTGCTCCTGGTTGGATAAAAATTTTAGATGTTAAAGTTGAAAAGTTACTATACATATTGGAGGTCGGTATTCCAATGGGAAGTAGTATGACTACTGAAGTGATAGTAAAGTCATATAAAATCAAGATTATCGAGAAAGAATTTCCAGCAGATCTGATAGTTCTACCCATTCAAGAATATGATATCATACTAGGAATGGATTGATTATCTCAGTATCATGCAAAAATAGATTGTAGAACAAAGGTGGTAAAACTTTGCATTCCGAGACAAGCTGAGGTTGATTGAGGGAGATAGAAAACTCTTTTCTAATTTTCTTATATTTGGAGTACACTCTAAAAAACTCCTTTATAAAGGATATATTGGATATCTGGCTTATCTTATGAATCACCCCACTGAGAGAATATCCCTATGGTGAGAGAACACCCAGATGTATTTTCAGAAGAATTAACCTCATTACCTCTAGAAAGGGAAATAGAATTCAGTATAGATCTTGTTCCAGTAATAGAACCAATATCAAAGACTCCATATAAAATGGCCCCTCTAGAATTAAAAGAACTTAAGATACAATTACAAGATTTGCTAGAAAGAGGATTTATTCGACCAACTGCATCACCATGGAGAGCTACTGTGTTATTTGTCAAGAAAAAAGACGGTACACTACGATTGTGTATTGATTATCGAGGATTGAACAATGTCACAATAAAGAACAAATACCCTTTGCCTTTGATAGATGATTTGTTTGATCAATTATAAGGTGCTAAGATTTTTACTAAGTTTAATCTAAGATGGGGGTATTATTAATTGAGGATTAAAAAGGAAGACATTCCTAAAACAGCCTTCAAAACTCGATATGGTCATTACGAGTTTGTAGTCATGCCTTTTGGATAAACTAATGCATCGGCCGATTTCATGGATTTAATGCAGAGTATTTCATCAATAAATTAACCATTTTGTGGTCATTTTCATAGACAATATACTGGTATACTCAAAATCAAAGGAAGAGTGTCATGCCTCGATCCTCGATCCAAGGCGTGAGTAGCTGCCACGCTATCCCGGATGCTGACATTAAATTCCCAACCATCAATAATCAAACGGACAAAACCACCCCATAAATCGGAGGTCCGTCCTATATCAAAATCCCGTCAATCAATAACATATCAATATATAAAGGCCAACCTGGCAAATCATCAACACAACCAACCAATCCACATCCCTATCAACATCCAAAATAACGTAAGGTTAATCCAATCCTATCCACAGACCTCCACTGCCATGCCCCCATCAAAGGCATGAACAGTCGTCAGTCACCCTTCCTGTGATTTAAAGGTGGCACCGAGCGAACCTAATAAACAATCCTAGACATGATACATTTCCCAAAGTGATTGAACACAATAGTACAATCATGCCTTAATGCAATACAATGAAATGAGAGTTACAATAATATGTACAATTCTTTACATATAGTCATCCCTTTTATATACATGTACAATGGTCTATTTACAATCCCAAATATACAAATATATATATATCATCCCATATCTTTAAACACAATCCTACTGTGGAACAGAAAGTGAGGGGCGAGTAATATGGGGAATAGAAAGTAAGAGGTGAGTAATATGGGGAATACTCAGTGAGTGAGAGGGTATATATAAGTGCGTTCAATGTGTTGGTGAAAAATGAAATATCAAAATGATTCAATAAATCCACAAGTCCGCATAATGTAGGAAAACAGTGCATAATGAACAATTCATCATAAATCATTCTTTTTCATACATTTCAAATACATATGCATCCATATCAATCGACTCACACAAGTATAGAGCATGCTGAAATCAATTCCTGGCAAAGGTCGACCACGACCAATGGCAAGTGCATTGGAAGGTTTTTATATACAAAGTTAGAAAATGCCCTCTACCCTGATGTTGGCGACAAACCTCATCGGGTGCTAGACCAGGGTGTTACCTAGTCCTCCCCCTTTCGGGTTTAACCCAACTAGTACCGTGTCGAGTTCCAATATCATATACGACGTTTGGGGATACCTCCTGCAGACACGTATCTAGGCACAATGGGTGCCTCTGCAAACGCCCTTCGTAGTACGGCATACCCAACTCATAGGCGTATTTCATAAATCATATCATTATGGCATGCATAAAGGCGCTCGGCCGATAACATAATATTATCATAATGTACGTGCCATGCCAACATTTATCAAACCATATCAAATACTTCTCATAATTGATTTCATAAAATCATATGCATATCGATACAATGACACGTTTTTCATTTCACAAATCATTTGGTAGGGCTGTTATGACACCCGGGTCGAGCACGGGTATCACAATACCCGAGCTCGAGCTTGATGTAGTATAAGTGAGCTCAAGCTCGTCGAGCTCATAATTCTAGAGCTTGAACTCAACTCAAAGTGTTATCGAGGAGCTCGAGCTCGAGTGTCATGAGTTTGTTGAGATGTGAATAAGCCCAAGCCCGAGACCGAGCTTGACATGATACCCAAGCTCAAGCCCGAACTCGAGCCAAAGATGACACCAAAACCCGAACCCGAGCTCGAACCCGGGATTACCTGAGCTCGAGATTGACAGATTGTGCTTCAAATTTTGGTTCTCTGTTGGGCAAATTGAAGTTCGATGTAAATGGACAAAATTTTGCCTAAGTTCATAATTGCATAAATTCCTAATTTCAAAACTGACAAAGTCTCCCCTGTTTTTTGAACATTCCAAATCCAAACCTGCTTATAAAATTAAATAAAATGCAAATCCTAATTGAATCCAATCACAATCTTGTTTGCAACTATGCAAAAATTAAATAAAATCCATAACAACTACCGAATAAATCCAACTACATAAGTTTCCAACCATACAAATCAAAACTAATTACATATTATATTTATAACAGTCCTTTCGAATAAAAGTATGCCAAATCCTAATAGCAACATCAACATCCTCTAACAACAAACCAACAGTATCCTCCAACACTTACCAACAGCAACATTCAGAAAATAAATCTTTCCCAACAGCAATAGCAATACTCAATAACTCAATCTACACAAGTCATAAGTATTATGAAACAAAATTATACCAACAATAAAAATAAAAATGATGATACGATTATTTACTTACTTTTTGTTAGACGTACAAGTGGAATTTCCTTCACCACGATATTTTGCTACATATAACAAAATCAATATATTAACAACATATATATATATATATAATTAACATAATAAAATTGTTTAACAAAAATTTAACACAATATATATCGGCAAAATATATATTAATTGTTTAAAATAAATAAATACTTACTTTTGTCTTCTTTTTAATCCCATAAGATTTTCGTAGCCAATCTCCTCTGCACATGAGCGCCTGAACCATTTCTGGAGCCAAAGAACCACGATATGTGTCTATCACTCGCGTTCCTGTACTAAATGTAGTCTCCAATGCTACTGTGCTAAGAGGAATGGCTAGTATGTCTCGAGCCATCTGAGATAAAACTTAGTAAGTAATCCTATTGACCTTCGACCAATCCAAGCTCTCATCCTTTTTCGATTTTGTTTCAGGAGGTTTGGCCAAATAATCATCTAATTCATTGATTTGAGAACGTGTACCAAATCTTGTCCTAACAAAATCCTCAAGTCCAGCATCAGTATCATGTGGAAATTCTAATCTTCGAGTAGAAGAACTCACATGGGATGATGAAGTTGGGTCTTTGCTGTGCATGAATTCAACGGAGGCATATTCATCATACAACTTATACAGCACATTTCTCACCTCGCTAACATACTGGTTGGCTACATCTTCTCCAACCATGAGTTCATAATAATATTCAACGGCAATTAGTTTCTTCGTAGGGTCAAGGACAGTAGCTATTGCCATGAGCAAATTCACTTCACCCCAATATTTATCAAATTTGACTTTCATTTTTTCCACCATTCTTACAATGAAATCATCAAAATCATAAACCTTTTCGTCCAACATCCTCTTTATCGAACCTACTTCCTTGAGGAATAAATTTGTTGTCGGATAGTCAGTCCCAGAAACAAGCAATATAGCAGATTTAAAATATTCAAGCACCTTGCAAACCTTATCAACTTTCTCCCAATCCTCCACTGTTGGACAATAAATATATCTGAGATCTTGCTCTTTAAAACAAAAAAAAATAACACGAAAATCATAAGCGCATCTCAGCATGTCAAATGTTGAGTTCCAACGAGTTTTACAATCATTAATCAATTTTTTTCCAGGACCAACCAAGTTTCTTTCAGTTGCACATTCAGAAAACATTATGACCCTAGCCTCTGAGCGGTTGATATAATCAACCGTATCCCTTATTTTATCAACAATATCACGAATCTCTCCAAACCCATCTTGAACTAACAAGTTCAAAATATGCATACTGCATCGTACATGAAAAATCTTTCCATCACACATCAACTTGCTATAGCTAGAGAAGTCTTCTTTCATAATAGTTATAGCCAAGTCATTGTTAGAGGCATTGTTAACCGATACAGTGTAGACTTTACTTTCAATTTTCCATTCCTTAGCACACTTGAACAAAGTGGCTGCAATTTCTCTACCCGTATGCGGTGGTGGAATATTGATAAAATTTAGTATCCTCTTCTGCAATTTCCAATCAGAGTCAATCCAATGGCCTGTTACAACCATGTACCCAATCTTTTGGGTCTTTGATTTTCAAAGATCTATTGTCAAATTAATCTTTCCAACATTTGCAAGTACATTCTTCAACTTCTTTTTTTTAGTTTCATAAACCAATATACAATCATTTTTTCCCGTTTGCTTTGATATTTGTTTACATTCTGGCATTCCACGCCTTTGCATTAGATTAAACCCCTCCTCTTCCACAATACTAAATGGATGCTCATGCATCATAGTCCAATGTGCAGCTACCTCTCTTATTCTCCGCATGTCAAACTTGGCCGAAACAATTTGAGGGCCTTTAGAAGATGAGACACCTCTAATAGGTTGAAAATTTATAAGAGTAGATTGTGTATTTCTCATTTTCCCCCCAAACTATCGATATTTTTTTAGATGTCTGATGTAGGTGCTTGTTGACTTCGTTTTATGCACTTTCAATTTCGAATCACAATGGTTGCACTTAACCTTCTCAATACCATCTACAATGTCAACATGAGAAATGTGTTCCCAAACCCATGATTTTTTGTCCCTTTGCTGCTCCCCAAAAGGATCATCTTCTATACCTCCAGTTGTATGTATATCTGGCATTTCACTACCATCCCCTCCAACATCATCATCATCTCCTTCTTCTTCACCACCGAGTTCTTGTTCCTCCATTTCCTTGTTCCATTGTTCAATTTGTACCTCCATCATAATGGATGTGTCATCGGTACTTCGATATGGGATTTGCACATTTTGTACTCCTTGAACAACAGGCATAGTAGAACCTGTTGAAGCAATAATAGGTGTAGCTGACAATTCAATTGGATCTACATCTTCAGATTCATTTCTCATTCTCTTCCTACCACTACTTGTGCTTGCTTTTGGATCCATCCTTTTATTAAGAACAAAAACAAAGGACCTATTATCATAGAGAAGAAAATAGGAATATCATCTCAACAAGAAAAAATTCAACTTCTAGAGTTTTCACGGATTTAAACAATTAATCCAAATTCTAGAAATTGCAACACATCAGAACAATAATACAAAGGTTCAATCCTGCTACACAATCTAATGACAATGACAATGACAATGAAACAATTAGAAACAATTATCAAGCAGCAGCATCAACAAAACCATATGTAACATCCATTTCCTTGAACACAATGATTTTTCGGCTCAAAACCTAGCACGTCCCAGTTCCATCTGCTACTCTGCTCCCCCATTTAAAAAAAATCAAATAAATAAAAAAATCCCTAGCTCTCACCACTCGATGATTTTCAGAAACTCTAGACAGAGTTTACCTAGACTAAGAATTTAAAACCTAGACTAAGTAACTGAGAGAGAGAGAGAGAAAGTTTACCTTCTGTTGTAGTAGCGACTGGCGACGGCGACATCGACGAAGAATAATTGCACTTTACTGATCTTTATTGAAGACTTGAAAGCTACATCACGGTGAGAGAAGAACAAATCATTAAAGAAATCATCAAAGCTCTAAGAGAGAATTAATAAAATCGCAAAAGCCCTAATCTCGTAGAAACCCTAGACAGAGAGAGAGAGAGAGAGAGAGAGAGAGAGAGATTTTACCTTTCAATCGAGAGGAGAGAGCGCAAAACCCTTGCAGTGATGGTCGACACAAGAAGAATGAGAAACGAGATGTCCGCAGGAGGTGATAGCTGTACGGCGCTGCTTTGCTAGGTTAGGTCACCGCCACGAGAGGAGAAAGCTTTTTGGTTTAAGAGATCAAGAGGAATGAGAAAGGAACGGACGAAGGAGAAATGAGAAATGAGAAATGAAAACAAAATTACCATTCTGTCCTTCAAAGTTTTACAAGTCAAAACATAACAAGCAGGGCATTTACGTAATTTCATAAATGTCGAGTAGCCCGACGAGCCTTCGGGCTCAACACTATTTGGGTCGAGCTTGAGCTCGAGACACAAATACCGGGCTCGAGCTCAAGCTCGAGCCTTGACCGGGTAGTGTCACAGATACCCATGACACTACCTGAGTGTCATAACAACCCTATCATTTGGATGCATATTTCATAATAAAATCATGTTGTGGACACTCCAATGATTCACAAAACATTTCACAAATCCATTCCAAAAATCATAGCACACGATCATAATTCATGCTCGCATTGAAAAGCGTTTTAAAACATGTTTTATGCATTGAACACATAATATAATAAATCTTACTCACAGTATACGGGAGGGTCAATCACTCCTTAAAATACCAAACTATGTGGAAACTATGTCTCCTCGTCAATCTGCTATCATGTCACTACAAAGGCAACACAAAGTACATATGAAATCTTTATGTAATGCAAATGAATACTTTTAGGGTAAATACATTATTAATAACCTCTTTTATAGGTTATCTGTGCCCCCCACTCTCTAATACACCATCCAATGACCATGCCTACGCGCCAAGGCAATACACATACCTCAATAGTACACATACAAGGAAATCAACTCCCTCATTTCTTAATGCATAACAAATCATGCTCAATATTCACAAAGGGATAAGTTAAGCACACATTTATATCACCTTACACAACATTTTCAATTTCATACACGCATATGCTTCACACTCTTGACCTCAAATACATCCATTCACATTCATCATTTCACCAAAATAGTGCACATGTTTAAAATCTAAAATTGTGCACACAACATAATTTGGGCAGTCATGGGAAAATGGCCATAACTCCTACTACACAACTCTGAATCACATGCTTCCTATCTCATTTTAAAGCTAAGAGATAGCATTACAACGTTTCTTTTGAACATTCCTTCAGATTCAAATCACAAAATTTCAGATAAACCAATCTTTGTATCAGTTTTGTTCCAAAAGTTCATTCTGTCATGTCTTAGTAAAAATGCAATAACTCTCTGCACACAACTCCAATTCAAGTGATTTGTAGATATGTTATAGATGAGATATAGATCTACAACTTTCATGTTGAAAGTTTTTTCTTAGTTCAGTCCAGAAGATGGTCAAAACAGATCACCTAGAAGGCTGTCAATCTGGGACCGAAAACAGAGTGACAATTTGCACAGTTTTTGGAGAATTTTCATAACTTTTGATATAAGAGTCTGATTAAGGTGATTCTTACCTTGTTAGAAAGATAAATCCTAGAGCTACAAATGTTATATAACTAGGGATCAAGCTAGTTCAGACCGGAAGGCACCTCAAAATTGAGGCAAACATCACAGCAGAACAGGACATCAAAACAGAAACTTCTGCAGGACACATAACTTTGAAAATTCACTAAAACTTCATTTGTCATCAGAATTAAATGAATCATATCTCATTTAAATGCTCGGAAGGTCTAGTTTTATGTATAAAAAATTCAAGCAATTTGCCTATGCACAGAAAATGCAATAGCCTAAAAATTACAACCTGTTCAGACTTTCAAACACCCAAAAATTCTGTCATGGCTTCAAATTCGTCTACCCTAGTTTTTTGAGCAAACTTTCTCCTTTTTGCCAAAATTTTGGATTTATTATACTAGAGAGTGGTGGGAGTTTACATGATGCATAGCAGGGTGATTGAAGCTTTGGACTTTCACATTTGCTCCATTCCTTGAATTTTTGTCCCTCCCTAGATCTCCATGTGTGGTGTTTCTTTTGCGCTGGTTTTTGGATATGTGATACTAGGTCTAGGGTATAGGAAAACCATGTAAAAAAGTTGGGAGGTTGTGAGGAAAAATCATGGTTGCTCTTCAATGGGGTTCACGGCTAAGGAGAAAGAAAGAAGAGAGGAATGTTTTTGCTCTCCTTTGGGCATCTCACGTTTTTTTTTGTTGGGAGTGAATAAAAGACTTAACTTGGTTTTAATTTAAACACTCAACCATGGTTAATTTATGTTTTAACTTTAGTTAGGTTTAATTAACCTACCCTAGTTAAATTTAATCATAGTAAATCAACTAAAGTTAATTCCTTCCAATCATGTGATGCCACTTGTCAAAGCCAAACAAAGTCCAATAAAGTGGATTCACATATTCCAAGAATATTAATTGTTTGTCTTTTGTACTTATCCATTCCTTGACTCGTGATCCAAAGTCGGTCAAAGTTACTATTTATCTCGAAAATTTTTAAAATCACACACGGGACCCAAGTTTTCATGCTAAGTCCAATGCCGCTCGTTTCATATAAATCTGAAATCGTTTGGTCATTTAAACGTCGTTCGGAGTGAACGAAATCCGTAATAAATCAAAATTTGACCTCGACCTCAAAATGTGCAGAATCTCACTGTGAACTCCATTTTACATGTAGATACCAAAAATATAGGTGTTGAGTGGAAACGAGACCATTTACTCGATTAAATTTTGATTTGGCCTACAAATTTAGAGTTTATCGGGTGAAAATCTAGGGTACCGAGCACTTTTGTGTTACGACTTAAATTTTGATTTTTTGTCTTAGGCATTCACTTTTAAAGTGAATTTAGCACGTATAAACCACATGGCGTCAATTTTGCATGCATGGGTTTCATTTTGGCTCAATAGGGTAAATTCTCATCCTACTGGGTGAGTTTTGGCAAATTTCTTAAAATCTTGTTTTGACTTGTGAAAATCATTAGTTAGCCTAAATTTGGCTTCTTGGAAAAATTTCAGCAATTTCGCATGGGTAAATTTGATTTGGCTCGGTAGGAGCTCATTTCTCACCCCTTGACGAGTAGTCATTAAGCACTCCCGAGCAAACGATGTAGCTTTGCCCAAATTCAAGTTTTATTAACTTTTTAGTGTGATTTTGCATGTGAAATTTCTTTGAACGCGAAATCGCACGCGTAGATTTCAAGATGGTCAGCAAGGGTCCCTTTTTAGCCTTCGGGGCCCCTGCCCAAAATTCTTCTATGGCATTTTGGGTCGGAAAAATTTTTGAGTGATTTTCTATATGAATAAGAAGATGTATCATATATGGAGAAATAAGGAGTACAATATACAGTACACCGTGTGTTGGTGTTACATTTTCTAACACCCTAAAAATAAGTCTCGTCCTCGAAACTAAAGTGAACTATACATTAAACAAATGGGGGTATTGCCTCCTCATAGCCTCCTCAATCTCCCAGGTCTCCTCTTTGACCTAGTCACTCCTCCACAAATATAGACTAAAGGAATCTCCTTACTCTGCAGCTTTCTGGTCTACCGATTAAGGATGGTTACTGGCTGTACAGGTGGACTCAGGTCCTC
Organism: Dillenia suffruticosa; assembly: GCA_033439265.1. NCBI lineage: Eukaryota > Viridiplantae > Streptophyta > Magnoliopsida > Dilleniales > Dilleniaceae > Dillenia > Dillenia suffruticosa. Next base: position 19,381,110 of record JAVTVX010000015.1, on the reverse strand, counting down.
TCGAAACTCAACTGGCGGAGGCTCTAGAACATGTGAAGAATTAGGCTTGTACTTCCTAAATACGGAGACATGGAAGACATCATGAATGTGTAAGAGTTCATCCGACAGCTCCAATCTATATGCAACACTTCCGACCCTATCAAGGATACGAAAGGGCCTAATATACCTGGGGCTCAGCTTGTCCCACTGCCTGAATCGAATCACCCCTTTCCAAGGCGAGATTCGTAGGAAGACCATATCTCCCTCCTCAAACTCAAGTAGTTGCCGCCTTCTATCAGCGTAAGCTTTCTGATGATCTTGGGCGGCCTTCATCCGATTACGGATGACCCTTACTTTCTCTTTAGTTTCTTCCACTATCTCAATATTGCTAAGTCGCCTCTCACCTACCTCATCCCAACACAGCGAAGTACGGCATTTCCTCCCATACAAGGCTTCATATGGAGGCATCCCAATGCTGGCTTGATAGCTGTTATTATATACAAACTCTACCAACGGGAGATGCCGATCCCAACTATCCCGAAAGTCCATAACATATGCTCTCAGCATGTCCTTTAGCGTTTGGATGGTCCTCTCTGACTGACTATCAGTCTGGGGGTGGTATGCTGTGCTGAAACTTAGTCCAGTGCTCAATGCTTCCTGTAGTCTAGGCCAAAACCTAGATGTGAATCTAGGATCTCTATCTGACACTATCGACACAGGTACTCAATGAAGTCTAACAATAGTATTGATGTAGAGATATGCCAACACTTCCAAAGATAAAATGGCATGAATAACAATGAAGTACGCAGACTTCATGAGTCTATCTACAATCATCCATACAGCGTCATGCCGTGCTGAAGTCCGAGGTAGTCCCATCACAAAATCTATCGTGATGTTTTCCTACTTCCACTCAAGAATAGGGAGGGGTTGTAAAGTACCTACGGGTCATTGATGCTCGGTCTTCACCTGCTGGCAAACCAAGCATCGAGCAACAAACTCTACGATCTCCCTTTTTATCCCGGGCCATCAATAACTATCTCAGATAGTCCAATACATTTTAATGCCGCCCGAATGCAAAGCATAAGCGGAGGAATGAGCCTCCTCAAAATAGCCCTACGGAGATCACTGTCAGCAGGAATGCAAACCTGCTCTTTATATACAACTAGTCCGTCATCGTAGACTTGGAAGTCTCCACCCTCGCCTCTATTGATCTTCTCAAGAATACTCTGGAGCTCCTCATTTGACCCCTGAAGCTCTTTAATGCTATCAAGCAAAGTCGTCCTCACCTTAAATCGAGCTAGTAGTGCTCCTTGATCATCACTAGCCAAACTGACTCCGAGTGTACCGAGTCCCATAAAGCAAGAAAGGTAAGCACTCTCTGTCGTAGTAGAGGGAGAAGAGGAGGATGATGACTTTTGGTTCAATGCATCTGCCACCACATTTACCTTTCCCGAACGATAATCAATGATAAGGTCGTAGTCTTTCAATAACTCCAACCATCTCCTCTGTTTGAGGTTCAACTCCTGCTGGCTTTAGACTTTTGTTACCGTGAATACCCTACAAGTCACCCCTTATAAGTAATGTCGTCATATCTTCAAGACAAAGACTATTGCAGCCAACTCAAGATCGTGTGTCGGGTAGTTCAACTCATGCTTCTTCAACTACCGAGAATCATATGTATGATCCGACCATCTTGCATTAGTACTCAACCCAATCCCTGTCGGTTGGCATTACTATACACTACATACTCCTAACTACTAGTAGGAAAGGTTAAGATCGGTGTGGATATCAATCGTTTTTTGAGCTCCTAAAAGCTTGCCTCACAACGATCATCCCATAGGAATTTGACGTCCTTCCGCGTCAACCTAGATAGTAGGGCGGCAATCCGGGAGAATCCTTCTACAAACTACCGATAATATCCTGTAAGACCAAGGAAATTTTGGATTTCAGTCACCGTCTGCAGCTACTCCCACCTCAGTATGGCTTCAACCTTTTGTGGATCGACAAAGATACCTTCCACATAAACTATGTGCCCTAGAAAACCAATCTGCCACAGCCAAAATTCACACTTGGTGAATTTGGCATACAACCGTCTATCGCGAATGATCTGTAAAATAACCCGAAGCTGCTGAGCATGCTCCTCATTACTCTGTGAATAGACTAGAATGTCCTCAATGAATACGATGACGAATCGATCTAGATAATCATGGAAAACCCGATTCATCAAATCTATAAAGGCGGCCGGTGCATTGGTCAGCACAAACGGCATAATCAAGAACTCAAAGTGTCCATATCGGGTGTAAAAAGCAGTCTTTAACACATCCTCAGCTCTAATCCGCAATTGGTGATAACCCGATCGGAGATCTATCTTTGAAAAAACCTTAGCACCTTACAGTTGATCAAACAAATCATCGATACAAGACAATGGATATCGGTTCTTGATAGTGACTTTGTTCAACTGTCGAAATCCATACAAAATCGGAGGGTACCGTCCTTCTTTTTCACAAACAGTACTGGTACACCCCAAGGTGAAGTGCTCAGACGGATAAACCCTTTATCCAACAATTCCTGCAACTGAATCTTGAGCTTTTTCAGCTCGGCTGGTGCCATTCTGTATGGCGGGATAGAGATAGGATTGGTTCCCGAAACCAAATCAATCTCAAAATCGAACTCCCTAATTGGTGGTAATCCGGGTAGCTCCTTGGGAATACGTTGGGAAACTCTTGCACCATAGGAACCTCATCAAACCATGGACCCTTTATGGTGGTATCGATCACATGAGCCAGATATGCTATAAATCCTCGGCATATCATCCGTCTGGCCTCTATCACTGACACTACACAACGAGGTAGTACCCATCTCTCTCCCACAAACGTCAATGGTGACCCTTCCTGCCTCTGAAACTTGACTTCTTTCGTAAAACAATCCACGGAAGCCCTATGAGTACTCAACCAATCCATCCCTAGGATGACATCAAAATCTGTCATGTTGAGAGGAATCAAGTATGCTTCTAACACTGTCCCCTCGATCATGACATCGCTCCCTCTATATATGGAATCTCTAATCAGCTGCTCACCAAGAGGAGTGATAACTAATAGCTCCTCTTCTAAGGGCGATAACGGCCTACCTGACCATTGAGCGAAGGGAGCTCTCACATAAGAAAAGTTCGACCAGGTGTCTATAAGAATACTGGCGTCGGCTCCAAATATTTTCATAGTACCTGGATGTGAGAGATATAAAATAATCAATCGAAAGTACTCAAAAGATGGATATATATATATATATAAATAGTTAAGCTTCTAGGGCTTTAACCAGTCTTGTCTATACATGTCACTATGAGATACATCATTTCAAAAAGGGAAATCAAAATAGCTAAGCCTCTAGAGCTTTAGCTAAAAGTGGATGTACGTAACTATCATGGTACTCATGATCTCAAAAAGAAAGAAAGAGTACATAAACTCCTAAATAGAAGGATCTACTGGAGGATTACCCATGATTACATTTGGGTTTGCCTGAGCGTCCTCCTGAGTCATAGCATACACCCGGAACTATGCTCTCGGCTACTGCCGTGAAGGTCCTGGTATAGCATTGCTCCCGGCTGCAGTCCATGGAGCAGTATGTATTGAAGGTGTAAGTGCTTCTTGCTGTCCTACCCGTGGACCACTTGATGACTCGAAGTCGCCTGACCTCCGAGTCCTAAATCAGGATACGAACTTTTGATGTGTCCTGGTTTCCCATGTGGAAGCAAGTAATAGGTGCCCTGTAAGCTCCAGAAGGGTGGTGCCTGCCGCATCTACGACAAAGAAAGGGCCGCTGAGCAGTAGTCTGGCTCGTGGCACTGGCAACAAACCTCTGTGGATGTGGTCCCTATCCAAAGTGTGTCGAGGTAAAGCGAGAGGGGCCTCTAGAAAGCCTAATGTCCTACCCCTCTTCGAGCTCTGACCTGACTGTGCCCCAGTCTTCTTCCTTCTTTACTCTCTACTCTCCCTTTGCCTACCCTTGACGCGAACAATCTCTTCCACACGGTAGGTTGAGTCAACTATCTCCGCGAGGGAGAAACTAGGAGTGACTGTCATGTACCTTTTAATATTCAAGTTGAGGCCATCTTTAAACTTGAATCTCATTTACTTTGGTGTAGCTAAGTTGGGGACAAAGGCAACTATTCATCTCAATTCTGCCTCATACTCTGCCACTGACCTAGTCCCCTGCCGCAAGTGAAGGAACTCCGTCCTCTTACGGTCTTGCTAAAACTCAGAGAAGTATCTGCGATCAAACTCCCTCAAGAAGTCATCCCACCACAGTGTCTCGATAACGTTGTCACTAATAGCCTCCCACCCACCAAGTGAGGACATCTCCGTCTCATATCCTCTCTGCTACCCATAGCTTATACTCGTCACCAACCCCAAGTGGTCAAGATCTGGCAGGTCCGGTTAATCCAATGTTTTGCTACTGTAGCATCACCAGATTCGGCAAAGTCCACGCATCCCAACTGTTGAGCTTCTTTGATTAGCTGAGTCAGCTCGTGGATGTGTCTAAGTGTGGAGGAAGTAGTGTCACTCGGACCAAAGACTGAAGAAAGAATTGTCATCGATGGAGGATCTAGTACCGCAACTGTAGATGCTGCCGAAGGAATAGGCACTGCCGTAGGAGTCGGCACTGCCGTCGGTGGTGGTAGGGGTGGCATCTGAACCCCATGGGAGGTATACTACTCATACACCTGCTTAAACGCCGCGAGTGATGGTGGTGGAATCTAGGCTGTAGTAGTCGGCTGAGTAGGCGTTGCAAGGGGTGCCCATGAAGATGAAACAGCCTCAGGCACTCCAAGGGTCTCAGGTTCCCTTGGAGGGTCAAGCACTTGAGGAGTTTCAGGTGGCGCGAGTCTAGCTTCGCGTCCTGCTGATCAGCCGCGTCTAGGCGGCATAATTCAGCAAAATAAGATTTTCATTAGATATAATTCTAGAGTTTGGTATGATTTAAGGATTATGGTTAGTTACGTAGTAACTAATCCCCTAAAATGAATGAAATCATTGGTCTAAGAATCAATAGAAAATGACATATTAGGTTAGATACGAATCGTATCTAACCCCCTAAAATGAATTGAACTCATAAACCTAAGACCATATGGTACGCAGGGATATATATATGACTGCATGAAACTCTCATGCATTGAGGACTTTAGACATGTTCATGCTTGGGAAACGATTTACATAGACATAAAGCTCTTAAACTAGAGCTCTGATACCAATCAAACTATCACGCCCCGATCCTCGATCCAAGGCATGAGCAGCAGCCATGCTATCCCAGATGCTAACATTGAATTCCCAACCATCAACAAACAAACGGACAGAACCTCCCCATAAATCGGAGGTCCATCCTATATCAAAATCTCATCAATCAATAACATATCAATACATAAAGGCCAACCTGGCAAATTATCAACACAACCAACCAATCCACATCCCTGTCAACATCCAAAATAACGTAAGGCTAATCCAGTCCTATCTACAGACCTCCACTGCCATGCCCCCATCAAAGGCATGAACAGTCACCAGTCATCCCTCTTGTGATTTAGAGGTAGCACCGAACGAACCTAATAGACAATCCTAGGCATGACACATTTCCCAAAGTGATTGAACATAATAGTACAATCATGCCTCAATGCAATACAATGAAATGAGAGTTACAATAATATGTACAATTCTTTACATACAGTCATCCCTTTTATATACATGTATAATGGTCTATCTACAATCCCAAATATACAAATATATATATATATATATATATATATATCATCCCATATCTTTAAACACAATCAAGCACACGATCATAATTCATGCTCACATTGAAAAGCATTTTAAAATATGTTGTTATGCATCGAACACATAATATAATAAATCCCACTCACAGTATATGGAGGGTCAATCACTCCTTAAAATACAAAACTATATGGAAACTGTGTTTGTAATACCAACTCTCTATGTATTTTGTTGTACTCCATTCGTGTATATGTATATATATATGATGTTCTAAGTAGTAAATTTCACTCAGAAATTTTCGTGATTTGCTTCGCTATCTAAATTTGCACTCGTTAATACTATGTTTGAGGAGCGTGCCCGAAAACCCTAATTCGGGTGAGGTGAGTTTTCGAATGAGTAAACGATCTTAGTTTTACACGGGATCAGTTCCATTAGATTCAGAGTGTCGTAATTGGCCAATGAGGCTACTTGCACACATTTTTGTGTCGGACCAAAAAATTTAACCCATGGGTAGCACGAATAGTGCACCATGGACGCAAAATGAAGGGTAATCGGGCCATTTTGAGATTCACACGTGCAATTTCATTTCTAATGAAATGTCACATGCCAAATTGATTACAAAGGTTAAGAAAACCTGAAGTTCAGAAATTCTCATACGCTTACTAGGAAACGCTAGGTGCACATCCGCCTGGAGGCAAAGAAATTTCTTCCATCTGGCCAAATTAAATTCTAGCAGTGCAAAATCACTGAAATTTTACAAGGAAGCCTAAAACAGGCTACGTTATGTTTTTCTTAAGTCAGATCACAATTCTGAGAGATTCCCGAAATTTGCTTGGCACGTAGGGAAATTGACCCTATCGAGTCAAAATAAAATCCCCGCATGCAAAATTAACGCCGTGGGATTTATGTATGCCAAATATGTTTCTAAGATGATTGCTCTGGGCAAAATGGTGAAATTGGAGCATTGACCTGGAGAAGGCTCGGGACCCTAGAATTCTCGTCAAAGAAACCCTACTTCTAAGCGGAATGGAAATTTGTTCAAGCAAATGGTCTCGTTTTCATCCGAGACTTATATTTTTGTGATTCTATGCATAAAATAGAGCCTATAGCCATATTTCATAAATTTCGAGGCCTAGGTCAAATTTTGACCGATCGGCGCTACCTTCACTCTGGAAGACGGTTGGATGGTCAAACGACCTCATATTTGCACGAGATCTATGGCACTGAACTTAGAATGAAAACCTGCTTTCAGTGTATGATTTAAGAAAATTTTGAAATCGATAGTAACTTTGATCGGTCTCGAGTCAAAGCGAGGACTTGTGGATAGACTCAAAGGACATGAAATTAATATTTTTGAAACGTGTAAAAGTGCTTTGTGGGGAAATGTGAGATCATGACAAGTGGCAACATGTGAGAGGGAGATCATGAATTAAAAAGTTATAGATGGCCAAGATTAGGGGGTTTGGTGTATATTTAAAATCAAGAAAGGATTTAAGTGCAATTAGGAAAAAGAAGAAGGGTCACTTAAGAAGAGGAAAAAAAACCTAAAAACTCCTCCATTCTTCAGTCCAAGTAGCCGTGAGTGAAGCATGGTGAGACCCCCTTCGTGAGAGCTCTTCCTCCTCCCTTCTTCCCATCACGGACAGCTTCAACCTTCAAGAATTCAACACCATTTGTACCTTCAAACAACCTCCCTCAAGCCTGACAACAACCTGTCCAAGAATGGAGACTAAAGGGCAAAGATTTCTTGGTGGAAATTGAAGAGCCAGAAGTCCTAATCCAAGGAAAAATTCTACCCTTCTTTCAACCTTCGTCCAGAAATTTTGGGTAAGTGTTTTCCTCTACTTTTTGTCTATTTCATACTTAAATTTCAGGCCATGATAAGGTGGAATTGTTAGAGAACAAGAAGGGGCTGAAATTGGGGAAAAATGAAGGAAATTGGGGAATTTTGGATGAGCATCCTAATGGACTGCCTTTGGTAATTAAAATGATCCTAGGAGGAAGTAGAAACGTGGGCATAACTTAATTTAGGAGGATAAGATGTTGGCATAAGAAAATGGATTGTTTCAATCCCAAATTTGTGTCCAAATTGGTGGAGAATGAACCTAGGCTAGATTGCAGAATTTTCAGCACCCTTATGAGAGTAATTTGGAACTAGATGGTCACAAATTTTGGTAGAAATTCTGTTCAATATTCTGCAGTAAAATTTTTGGACCTTTGGACATGGAAATTGGAGGAATTTTAGGGTGTGAAATGCATAAATTTGCTTTAGGGTGTGTGGGCTAAATTGTGGGTGCATGTGTGCAAAAATGTGGCACCAATGAGGGGTGTTTATGTGAATGAGATGGGAACCAAATAAGTGCAGTGAGTTTGGGGACCTTGAGCATACATTTCAATGGATTTTGGAGTACAAGAATGTATGTGGGTCTTGAGGGCATTGTGGTGAGGTGATAATGTAATGAGATAGTAAGTGGAGATTTATGTAAATTCTTTGTATTGTTGCTTTTGTAGTGACATATTCCTTGATCGTCCAAGGGGAGATTGATTTCTTCTCATGGAGCGTCCATGCTCGTGACACACCCTACAGAGCACTGTGAGTGGGATTTATTTCAATATTTTTGTTTAATATGTAAACTCTGTTTTATAATATTTTAATAAATGAGCATGATTTGTAACGTGTTTAAAATGTTTTGACTGGTTTTGGAACTGACTTTTTGTGAACTGATGGAGTGTCCAAAAATTTGGTTGAATTATGAAATTATGCATCCATGTGGTTGAAATGTATAATGTGTCATTTTACGCTATATGTTGCATTTGGGTTATGAACTTGATTTCGGCATATTCTTGATACGATATTGATTTTGGCCTTGAGGGCTTCGGTATGTATTGTTCTGTAGCTATGAAGGATACCGTGAAAGGCGCTTAGGTGGCGTCCGGATATGCGTAGGCCTGGGGTATCCCACGAGTTGTCTTGATTTTATTAACGATATGGTACTAACCAGGTTGAACCTGAAAAGGGGGAAGATTTGGATACTCTCTCCAAGTCTAGCACCTGGATGAGATCCGTCGCCAACGCCGAGTAGAGAGCATTTTAAATAAATTTGCATATAACACCCCCGGTACACCTGTCATAGGTCAACGTAGACCTCTGCCAGGACATTTTCGGCTGCAGCTCTAGGATTTTTAATGATAGTGCTTTGGATGCATATTTGACTTGATACTGCGTGCTAATGATATATTGTTGAAATAAAAAGCATGATAATTTGAAGTATGATTTGTATAATTACGCTTTGACACTCCAGTTTCATAATTCTTATTAGACGATTGCATTGACCCACTCACTCACTGAGTATTCTTTCCCTGAGTACTCACCCCTCATTTCCCTTCTTGTTTTAGAGATAGTATTTGGCAAGGAGTGTTGTTTTTAGGATGCTCAGTATCATTGGGAGATCTGGTCTGGACTTGAGGAGTTATTGTATATTTCCATTACAAACAAATTTTATTGATGATGTACATGTACTCTGGGGTCTATAGATGATCATTATATAATTCTAAGATGACTGTATAAATATGGATATTTAAATTGTGGAACTATCATGTCATTGCATAACACTTGCATTGAGACAATTCTTATTCATTGTGTACGTTCTTGGGAACGTGTCATGTCTTAGAAGTGTACTCTACGATCGCTTGGTGCCATCTCTAAATCACAGGAGGGGCGACTAGTGGCTGTTCCATACCTTTGACAGGGGCATAGTAGTAGAGGTCTGTGGTTAGGACTATAGAAATTTATTTTGTTAGCCTTGCGTTGTTCTGGATTGGGCGGTATGGATGTATTGGTCCAATGTTGAGATTTGAATTTATGTATTGTGAGGCCAGGTTGACCATATTGTACAGATAACAGGTTGATTTCTATATTGGAGACCTCCGATATGCGGGAAAGTTTTGCCCGTTTTTCTATAAAAATATAACCGTCATCCAAGACAACAGGCGGCTGTTCACGATCCCGATTCAGGGCGTGACAGTTGACTTGGTATCAGAGCCTCTAGGTTGAGAGCTATGTAGGAAGAGAGTCTTGAAAACTTTCCCAAGTGTGTTGTGTTTAAAGTCCTCAATGCATGAGAGTTTTCTACAGTCATGAAGTCCCAATACATGGTCATAGATATATGAGTTCATCCTTGAATTGAGGATTCCATTCTTTTGTAAGGGTAGTCATGATGTGATTAGTCTAAATTTCTTGAACCATGCTGATTCTTTGAACGATACCTAATAAGGATCCTTTTCTTGCAGAAGTATGATGACCTGATGGAGTACCCGTTTTGCCCTACCAAAGGAATTAGATGAGTCGGAGGATTGTTCCTCGACTCGCGTGCCACCACCGGTACCTACTCAGCCAGCTACTCAGGCTAACACTCCCGTACCCACACTCGATGCCTTTCGGCAGGTGTACGAGTGGTACGCTTTGCATAGGGTCCAGATTCAGTCCCCACCACCTCTTACAGCGGCGCTTGCACTTGTCACAGCGCCAGTTCCTTCGGCACTGGTTCCACTGCCGGTGGCCGGTCCTTCTATCTTGTAAGAGCCGAGTGAGACCACATCGCCTACTGTTAGATTGGTACATGAGTTTACTCAGTTGGTTCAGGAGCCCCATAAGCTGGGGTGCACTAATTTCATAGGGCTTGGTGATGTTGCGGCAGCCAAGCATTAGATCAACCGCACCCACAGGATTTTGATCGATCTAGGGATTGGAGAGAAGTTCTGCCTGAAAGTGGCATACCGATTATTAGAAAGAGAGGCTCTCTTATGGTGGGAGGCCCTCACTTATGAGGTGACAGAGCCACTGCGGTGGGACGACTTCATTCGGGAGTTTGACCACAGATTCTTCCCACTCTACTAGCAGGACCGGATGAGGTCAGAGCTGGGACGACTTACACAGGGGTCCAGATCTATCTTAAAGTAGGAGGCAGACATGCGGAGACTTGCCGTATTTTGTATTGGAACTGGCCACACCTCAGTATTTGTACTTTAAATTCGAAGATTGTCTTAACCTCAGCATAAAGAAGTATATGACTGTTACTCCACAGTTTACACTAGCCGAGGTTATAGACTCTGCTCACAACGCAGAGGCTTTGGTCCGCGCCGAGACTAGGCAGAGAGAGAGTAGAGAGATGAAGAGAAAGAAAGAGAAGTCTCTTTCTGCGCAGAGCTCCAAGAGGGGCAGGGGATCCAGTTCGCATAGAGGCGGAGGACACAGTTCACAGAGCCGTACTAGTACTCCCAAGGGTTCAGACAACCTGCTCCGACTCGCTTTGCACAGTATACTACTCAGTGGCATCCTTATTGCCACAAGTGTAATAGGTTCCATTCAATAGGAGTTTGTTCAATGTCGGTCACTTGCTTCCAGTGTGGGAAGCCGGGACATATTAGGAGTTCCTGCCCTGAGTTAGGACTCGGAGGACATAGTTCACAAAGTCGCACTAGTACTCCTCATATGGGACAGTAGGGGTAGCTTACTCGGCCAATATCTTCTACTCCCAGGGTGACCACCGGGAGTAACACAGTGCAAACCCAGGTACGACAACAGTCTAGGGCTCAGGCCTGGGTTTATGCCATGACGCAGGAAGACGCTCAGGCGAACCCCGCTATCATCATGGGTACTCTTGCTTCTGATCCTGTAGAATAGGATCTCAATTCATATTTCCACTTCTTTTGGGGATGTCAGCATGGTATCATGATAGTTGTATAGTTATTTATGTTGTGTATCTTTTGTCGACATGATATTACTCTGACATCTTTGTACACAGAAGTTGTAAAAGCCTTAGAGGCTCAACTATTTTGACATATATATATATATATATCAAATTTGATTTTATTCTAAGTCTATGTGCATTTGTGTTCAATAATAGGTACTCTACCTATCTTCGGAATAGATGCTCGTATCCTTATTGACACGGGGTCTAACTATTCACATGTGAGTGATAAATTCTCTCGACATTCTGATCGGCCGCTCTCACCTTTGGACGAGGAGATATTGGTCATCACTCCTCTGGGTGAGCAGATTTTGCGCGGCACGGTGTATAGAGAATGTGAGATCAAAGTTGGGGATACAGTGCTGAAGGCAGATCTAATCCCTCTCGCCATGACTAATTTTGATGCCATCGTGGAGATTGATCGGCTACATATGCATCAGGCTTCAGTTGACTGCTTTAAGAAGTAGGTGGAGTTTCGAAGACCCGTTCAGCCAGCGTTGATTTTTTAGGGCGAGAGGCGGGTTTTACTCCGCTGTAGCATTTCAGTTTTGGAGACCAGACGCAAGATTCGCTGCGGGTATGCAGCTTACCTGGTTCACATCATAGACACCACTGCTCAGGGACTGAGACTGGAGGATGTTCCAGTGGTACAGGACATTCCTGATGTTTTCCCTAAGGAGCTACTCGGATTGCCACTGGTTCAGGAATTTGACTTTGAGATCGATTTAGCTCCAGGGACTACTCCTATCTATATGCCGCCATACAGGATGGCACCGGCTGAGCTGAGAGAGCTCAAGTTCCAACTACAGGAGTTGCTGGATAAGGGGTTTATCCATCCTAGCACGTCACCTTGGGGTGCTCCAGTGCTATTTGTAAAGAAAAATAACGGCTCATTGAGATTGTGTATGGATTACAAGCAGCTTAATCATGTGACTGTGAAGAACAGATATCCACTGCCTCGCATAAAAGATTTGTTTGATCAATTGCAAAGTGCCTGAGTTTTCTTGAAGATTATTCTTCGATCGGGATATCATCAGTTGCAGATTAGGACTCAAGATGTGCCAAAGACAGCTTTCCGCACTCGATACGGGCACTATGAATTCCTTGTCATGCCTTTTGGGCTGACTAATGTCCCAGCTGCGTTCATAGACTTGATGAATAGAGTTTTTCATGACTATCTGGACTAGTTTATCATAGTCCTCATAGACGATATACTGGTGTATTCACGGAGTGAAAAGGATCATGTTCAGCATCTTTGCACCTTTTTTACATATCCTCAGCGATTAGCAACTGTATGCCAAATTCACAAAATGTGAATTTTGGCTATGACAGGTTGGATCTTTGGGGCATGTCGTTTCTGTAGAGGGGATTTTTGTTGACCCGTAGAAGGTCAATGCCATTATGAGTTGGGAGTAGCCACAGACAGAGATTGAGGTCAGCAGTTTTCTTGGTTTGACCAGGTATTACCGCAAATTTGTTTAGGGGTTTTCCTGGATAGCTGTACCATTGTCTAGATTGACGCAAAAGGGTGTTAACTTTGTATGGGATAACCGTTGTGAGGCGAGTTTTTAGAAGCTCAAAAAATGGTTGACTACAGCTCTGATTTTGGCGCTTCCCACCAGAAGTCGGGAGTACACAGTGTACAGTGATGCAAAATGGTTGGGTGATCACCTACGCCTCTAGTCTTTGCATTGAAGATATGACACCATTACTTGTACGGGGTGACTTACTGGGTGTATACTGATCATAAAAGCTTGAAGTATTTATTCACCCAGCGAGAACTTAACCTGAGATAGAGGAGATGGTTGGAGCTCATCAAAGATTATGATCTTGTCATTGATTATCATCTAGGTAAGGCTAATGTGGTTGCTAATGTCTTGAGTCAGAAATTAGCTTCATCGTCTCAGGAGAACAATACGGCATACCTTACTTGTTTAATGGGACTCCAGGATTTGGCAGTCAGATTGGCTAGTGATGATCATGGCACTCTGCTAGCCAGGTTTGAGGTCAATCCGACACTATTGGACCGTATTAGGGAGCTTCAGGGCACTGATACTGAGCTCCAAGCTCTTACTGAGAGAGCCCGCAAAGGTGATATAGATGATTTTAGAGTCCATAGTGATAGACTTCTGACTTATCGAGATAGAATAGCTATACCCGCTGATGAGGATCTCTGCAAGTCCATATTAGAGGAGGCACACTCCTCAGCCTATGCCTTGCACCCGGGTAGTGCAAAGATGTATCGAACTATTCGGGGCAGCTATTGGTGGTCAGGTATGAAGAGGACATTATGGAGTTTGTAGGTAGTTGTTTAGTTTGTCAGCAGGTGAAGACTGAGCATCAGAGTCCAGCGGGTTTACTACAGCCTCTTCTCATTCTCATATGGAAGTGGGAACATGTGACTATAGACTTTGCTATGGGATTGCCGCAGACTCATGCCAGATATGATGCCATTTGGGTGGTAGTCGATCGACTCACCAAATCCACCCATTTCATCCCAATGCGCAGCGACTCTCCACTAGAGACATTGGCACGTCTGTATATTGACGAAATAGTCAAACTATATGGGCTTCCCGTGTCCATAGTCTCAAATAGAGATCCGAGTTTCACTTCTCGATTTTGGCCCAAGCTGCAGGAAGCTTTGGGCACGCGGCTCAATTTTAACACAGCATATCACCCACAGACAGATGGTCAGTCGGAGAGGACCATTTAGATGCTTGAGAATTTGCTTCGGGCTTGTGTTATGGATTTTCGGGGTAGTTGGGACATACATTTACTGCTGGTAGAGTTTGCATATAATAATAGTTATCAGGCCAGTATCGGCATGCCACCCTATGAGGCACTCTACAGTAGGAAGAGTCGCATCCCGTTGTGCTGGGATGATCCGCGAGCTGTTGAAAGCCGCCCAAGACAAACAGAGGGCATATGCGGATCGGAAACGCCGACCTTTAGAACTTAAGGTGGGTGATATGGTGTTTTTGAGGATTTCTCCCTTAAGGAGACTCATTCGACATCAGCAGCGGGGCAAGTTGAACCCCAGGTACATTGGCCCATTCCATATCCTCAGTAGGGTTTGGAGCGTGGCTTACAGACTAGATGTTACGCCCCAGACCGGGATCGTGAATAGCCACCCGTTGTCCTGAATGCCGACTGTATTTTTATAGAAAATTGGGCAGAACCTCCCCATATTTTGGAGGTCTCCCAAGTACAATTAATCTTATATAAATCACAACTATCCTGTAAAATAATCAAATGGCCATCCCGACCTCTCCAAAATCAACCAATCCCACAGCCAACATCCAGAATAACGCAAGACTATAAAATTTCCAGTAACCTAGCCACAGACCTCTACTGCCATGCCCCCGTCAAAGGCATGGGCAGCCGCCAGTTGCCCCTCCTATGATTTAAAGGTGGCACCGAGCGATCCTAGAGTACACTTCTAAGACATAACACATTCCCAAGTACATACACAAGAAATAAGAAATGCCTCAATGCAATGGTCGTCTATAGATCTCAGAATGCATATACATTACCATTACAAATTTTGCAGTAGAAATATATAATGACTCCTCAAGTCCAATCCAGATCTCCCAATGATATTGAGTGTCCTAAAAGCAACGCTTCTTGTCAAATATTATCTTTGAAACAAGAAAGGAAATGAGGGGTGAGTACTCGGGGAAAGAATACTCAGTGAGTGAGTGGCTCAATGCAATCGTCTAATATGAAGTGTGAAACTGGAGTGTCAAAACATAAGTATACGAATTATATTTCAAATCATCATGCTTTTTATTTCAACAATTTATCATTAGCACGCATTTTCAAGTCAAATATGTATCCAAAGCACTGTCATTAAAATCATAGAGCTGCCAGCCGAAAATGTCCTGGCAAAGGTCTACCGCGACCTATGACAGGCGCACCGGGGGTATGATATGTAATTTTATTTAAAGTGCTCTCTACCCCGGCGTTGGCGACAGACCTCGTCCAAGTGTTAGACTTGGAGAGAGTATCCAAATCCTCCCCCTTTCGGGTTCAACTTGGCTAGTACCGTGTCGTTAATAAAAATCTTGACAACTCTGGGATACCCCAGGCCAAGGCATATCCAGACACCACCAAAGAGTCTCTCATGGTGTCCTTCGTAGCTATGGAACAATACATACCAAAGCCCTTAAGGGCAAATCCAAAATCGTATCAAAATGTGTCGAAATTAGGTTCACAAACCAAATGCAACATATACCATAAAATGACACACTATACATTTCAACCACATGGATCCATAATTTCAATATTTCAACACAGTTTTTGGACACTCCATCGGTTCACAAAAATCAATTTCAAAACCAATCAAAACATTTCAAGTACGCTACAAATCATACTCATTTATCAAATATTTTAAAACATGGTTTACATATTAAACAAAAATATTGAAATAAATCTCACTCACCGTTTTGGGGAGGATAGCGTACTCTCCAATAAAACTACAATACGTAAAATAAGGCTCCGCTCAATCGAATAACCAAGAAAGCCAATCTCATCAAATCATCACGATTTTCATCAAATTTTTGACTATTGTCAGGGTTTATCATTTTCCTTAAGTTCATACAAACCCTATATTCTTCAATTTATAAATATATACCAATGTCATTAATTTTGTTCCATTTATAAGTAAATAACCAAATCAAAATCAAGCTAAATTCAAACCTAAATTCAACAAAATTAAATTTAAGTATGGAAATAATTTCATTTCCCTCACCTAGGTTTACTCGAATCTGAAACCTAGATTTCATTCGCCCATAAGATTAATTTAAAACCTGTAATATTTTCAATTTTGAAACCACGTTAGCGACTAAATCAATTTTTAAACACTAATCCACAACTAACACAGTCGTTACCTGTAGTGAAGGATTTCTTCGAGGATTGCAGATGGCTCTCAAAGGAGAAAGCCAGTTGCAGGCTCACGGGCCGTCGCGGGCTTGTGGGCTGGTGAGCTGGCCCACTGGTGGGCTCGCGGGTCAGCAGGCTAGCGAGCTTGTAGGCCGGCACGGTCACGGGTTAAGGGCTCGCGCTCGCAAGTTAGAGCGCTCGTGGGCTAGAGTGCGCACTCATGAGAGACTGCAGTCGCGCGGTGAGGCACGCTCGCGCGAGGGAGGTCGTGCTGGGGGTGCGCTCGTGTAGGGTAGCTCGTGCAGGGGTATGCTGGCGCTCGTGCAGGGGGTCGGACAGGGGCAGTCTCGCGAAGGAGATCGCGTAATGCTCTCGCACTGACATTATTTACGTGTAATTCTTAAATTACATTTACTTAAATGACATTACACGAAAATAAGGTGACCAGACCAATCAACCCGACCAGTATGTAATAAACATGCAATAACCAACCAAGAAAAGGACAACACCAACCATGCCATGTATTCTTCAATAAACTACACCACATGGAAGGACAAGTGGATGGCATCGAGAATAAAGCCTTGAATTATGAACAAGTGTCCTTACACTTGGCTTACATCAAAATCAAGCACCCCAGATGATGAACAAGTGTTCTAACACTTGGCAACCATCCAATACCCACCTTTACCTATAAATACCCCCTCCCCTTCCATTCCGAACCATCAAATTCGGCCAGGAAGAAAGAAAGAAAGAGAGAAAGAGAGGAGAGGAAAAGAGAGAGAAAAGAAGAAAAAAGGGAAAGAAGATTCTAGGCAACTTTTCCAAGTAAGTGTTCTTTATTTTCACATTTAGATTATATAAAACTATCATGATTTCCTATTACTACTATGATTTGCTATGACTACCATGATTTTCCATGACAATCATGATTTAATAATACTGTTAGCATGATTTACTACCGATTTCATAATACTGTTATCATGATTTATTATTGATTTCATAAAACTGGTACATGATAAATTGTTACCATGATTTACTATTGATTTCATAATACTGTTGTCATGATTTACTGCTGTTACCATGATTTCTACTGTTACCAAGATTTCCTACTGTTACACCAATGCATGTGATTGTGATTGTTATATAAGCTTATATGTGTGGAGATAGTTCGAGCAAGTAAGGACTTTGTCGAATATCAAAATACATACCGATAGTACCCCATTATTGTGGATAGGAGGTTTATCTACGTAATGAGGGGGAGACTGTTAGGTTTTTCCAGAATTGGACCTCCTGGAAGGATAAGGAGACTGTTCATTTGGAGAGATAAGACGAAAGTAAACTGTTCATGTGTTGTATTATATTACTATTATTCAAATATGCACATTGTTACTGCATATAAAGCTTTTTCAAAAAGATTTTATAGTAAAGCCGTTATCATATAATTTTATATTGAATTTTCTACACATCCACACAAGAACCTTACTGAGCCATTAAGTTCTCATCAAAATTTATTTTAGATCCTACAGGAACAAAGGCCGAGGAACATTAACGGATAGGGATAGCTTTAGAAGTTCTACTACTTTATCTTATATACAAGACTTTTATAATATACTGTGATTAAGATAAATAAAAGATCTATTATTTTAATAAGACTTCCATATCATGCAAAATGACTGTGCCATGGTGAGAACCAGGCAGTCCGTCGTCAATGAAACCCCGGCGAGGGGGTGGATTTGGGGCATGACAAATTGACTCATTTTTTGATTGTTAATTTCATCAGACAGACTAATATTATTTAGTTTATCAAATTTATCTTCATCATCCAACATTCTTTGATGGATATCATTTTCTTCATCAAACTCTACATGAATTAACTCATCCACTATCATGGTCCTTCTATTGTAGACTCTATAAGCTTAGCTTGCTAAAGAATAACCCAGAAAAATTCCTTCATCACTTTTGGTATCAAATTTTTCTAATACTTTTTTTCCATTATTTAAGACAAAAAATTTGCTTCCAAATACCTTAAAGTATAATATATTTGGTTTCCTTCCTTTGTAAAGTTCATAAAGGGTTTTCTTTAGGATTGGTCTCACTTATGCTCTATTCAAAATGTAACATGATGTGATCACTACTTTTGCCCAAAAGAACTTAGGTAAATTATTTTCACAAAGCATTGTTCTAGCCATTTCTTAGAGGGTTCCATTTTTCTTTTCTACCACTCCATTTTGTTAAGGTGTTCTATAAGCTGAGACATTATGGTCAATACCATAATGATTGTAGAATTCATCCATGGTTATGTTTTCAAATTTCTTGTCATGATCACTTCTAATGCTCTTAATAGACATTCTCTTCTTATTTTGAATTTTCTTGCATAATCTAATGAATGCCTCACTAGCTTCTTTCTTTTTGGCAAAAAATAGCACCCATGTGAATTTAGAGTAATCATCAATGACTATAAAACTATAATATTTTTCTCCAAAGCTTTGTATTTTAGTAGGTCCAAACAAATCAATATGAAGAAGTTCTAGAGCACTTCCTGTTGATATAGAATTTTTAGATTTAAAAGATATTTTTGTTTGCTTTCCTTTCATACATACATCACATAATTTGTCCTTTTCAAATTTCAATTTTGGAAAACCCTTAACTATATCTTTCCTAACTAATTTTGAAATTATGTCCATACTAGCATGTCCTAATCTTCTATGCCATAGCCATGAAGAATTCTTATTCACAGTAACTATACATGATTCATTTGATAGTTCTAAGAGATCTAGATCAATTGCATATATGTTTCCTCTTCTATGGCCAGTAAACTTTGTAAGTCCAGAGGATTTTTCAATAATGGAGCATGCATCAACTTCAAACAGTATAGAATAGCCTTTGTCACACAGTTGGCTAACACTTAGTAAGCTAAATTTCAATCCTGAAACAAGCAGCACATTTTGAATTTGAGATTCAGAAAACTTACCTCCAATATTTCCTATGCCGACAACCTTTCCTTTTGAATTGTCTCCAAACACAACCTGTCCTCCTTTCTTGCTTTCAAGATGAAAGAATTTCGTTGCGTCTCCAGTCATGTGTCTTGAGCATCCACTGTCAATACACCACACAGACTTGTTAGGAGACTCTCTTGACTTTAAGTACACCTGCAGTGAGAAACAGTTACACCTTTGCCTTTGGTACCCATATTTTTTTGGGTCCGGCTAAGTTAGCTTTGAAATTATCTTTGGGGATCCATCTTAAGGTTGTTCTTGAGGTGTTTAGAAACCAACAATAAAAAATTGAATGTCCATTCTTCTTGCAGTAAGTGCAGTGTCTGTTAGGTGTCTTTGGTTTCTTATTGTTGTCTGAAGCAATGTTTTTAAATCTGCAGATTTCAAATTTGTGCCCAACCTTCATGCACGTGTGACATCTTTCTTGTTTAGCATTTTCAGAGCTTGATACAAAGAATCTATGCAACCCTTTTTGTGTCTGGTTAGGGTTAAATCCTAATCCTACCTTATCAAACATAGTTTTTTGAATTCCTAGCATGGCATATAGCTTTTCTTGGCCTGAGATGAATTTCATTAGGATAGTGTTTAGCCTACTATTCTTTTCTTTCAAAATCTCTAATTCTTTCTTTAAGAGCATGTTTTCATTTGCTAGAGTATCTTTATCTTTTTCTAAACAATCATTATTCAATTTCTTCTTTAATTCACTTACATACAGTTATGACTCAACAATTTCTCTTCTTAACTCACTTACTTCATTTTTTGAATTTTGTGATGTTTTGACAATTTCACTTAGTTCTTTCTTTAGTAAGTTATTTTTCATTTTGGATTTTTTAATTCCTTTAGTGCTCCTAGCAATGCTTTATGTAGTTCCTTAATGGTAAAATCATTTTCAGAATCAGAAGAATTAGAACATGATGAGTATGATGTAGAGTTTACCTCATTGTCTGAGACTTCTTCATTTGCCATGAAACATAGGTTTTCTTGTTCCTCATTTTGCTTTTCATCACTTGAGCTTGAATGTTCATCACTCCATGCAGCAAGTGTCTTTTCTTTTTCTTCTCCTTTCTAGCCTTTTTATGCTCTTACTCATCCTGTTTGAGAGAGGGGCGGTCAGCCTTCATGTGTCCCAGCTTTTTGCATTCAAAGCATCTAATTTTTCTTTCTTTTTTGGCTTTTTGAAGAAAGCTTTATTTTTGTTCCTCTCCTCATCATGAATTTTCAGAATTTTCTTGCCAGAAGAGATTCATCCTCTTCATCTTCTTCTTTTGAGCTTGATGTGCTTTCCTCATTGTCAACCTTCAAGGCTACCCCTTTGCCTCTTTCTTCTTTGGCAGGCTCTTTCACATTCAGTTTCATTTCATGGGTTATCAAGGATCCCACGAGTTCATCCATTATCAGAGTTTCAAGATTTTTGGGCTCCTCAATTGCTGCCACTTTGGGCTCCCAAGACTTTGGTAAACTTCTCAGAATTTTGTCCACCATGTCTTTTTGAGGGATTCCTTTTCCATGTAGTCTGAGCTCATTAGTTACCTTGTTAAATCTTGTGATTATCTCATGATTGCTTCTCCATCCTTCATCTTGAAGACTTCATATTGTTGTTTCAGCAATCTGATTTTGCTCTTACGTACTTGGTCAGTTCCTTTATAGGTGGTCTCAAGTCTTTCCCAAATCTCCTTTGCTGTTATGCTAGAAGAGACTCAATTATATTTATTGATACTCAGTGCAACGTGAAGAAGATTGATAGCTTTGCAGTTGGCTTGATTGGCTTTCTTTTGTTCCACAGTCATGTTCTTTAATTTTACCAGCACATGAACTCCATCTATCTCTTCAGTGGAGAATTCGACTCCTTCTTCGATGATTTCCCATGCATTTAGTCCTGTACAATGATGAAGTTGCGCATCCTTTGCTTCCAGTAGCTGAAGTTGCTTCCATTGAAATGCACGGTTTATTGAGCAAGCTTCAACTGGTATGTTGTCGCAGTTAATTACCATTTGGATCTTTGGTGTTAAGATGATAAGTCTTTTGACAACACACCCACTCTGATACCAATTGTTATTCAATTAGAGGAGAGGGTGAATAGTTGAGTATAGATTTTTCGATACTTTTTCTGAGTTTTAAAACTTTATGACAGTAAATGAAAATAGGTAAAGAAGACACAAAAAATTTTTATAGTGGTTCCACCAAATTCGGTGTACATCCACTCCCAGACTCCCCTTCGATATTTCACTAAATGCTTAATTTACAAACTTGATTCTAGTTTAAGTTAAATCTCATACAATGTTATGTCTGAACACAATAATTCAATTTTTCTCAGACTACATTTGGACTTCTCTAGACTTAAGATTGTGTCGTACACTTCTTAATTTTTGATATTCGAATTAATCTAAAAAAGGTCAAGAATTGAGACTTACTTTCCTCAGATTTGACATAATGAAAAACTCGAGGAGACAGTTAATACAATTAAAACTTTCAAGTGTACAGAGATCAACTGTTTTAGGGTATTCAATAGAGCTTTTAATTCTTGTAATGTCTCAAGTCATTACATCTCCACCATCTTCTACTTCTCTATATTTATTAGGACATTGAATCTGTCCGTTGAGAGTTTGTGGTGTAGTTGTATTCGAACGTTGGCATTTAATTTCCGCCATTAAAGCTTCTATAACTATTCCTTCTTTCGTGCTGAACTTTCATTCTTTTTACTAGCGCCTCTTTTAAATAGGCCAATCAGACTTTGTTCGCTCTGCATTTGAACGTTAACTTTGATAGAAGAGGAAATATTTTAAAGATCGAAGGAAGAAGACGTCCGTTAGGTTTAAAAATGTTTCCCAGTTCTAGTTTCTGACACACGCAGGTCGACAAATCTATTGATGACATCGACCTGAATTTGAATCATTCCTAGTGTATTTGTATACAAACAGGTTAATAAGATACTATTTCGGGTCAACAAGGAACTGTGTCAAATAAAATTGGTGGACACGAAATTTTTAATTCGTCGATGTGTTCCTCTGTGTCGACAACATTTCAACCATATCGATGTGTGATCTTTCTGACTTTGTAAGAGGTAGGACGACAAATTTAACTTAATGCATCGACATACTACTATTCAGATTACAAATTGGTCGATGTGTGGAATTCAATTGGCTGATGTGTATGTGTTGTGTCGACATGAAACTTGTAGGTCGATGTGTATTTTAATGAGCAATTGAACATCAAGTTAACAAGACTCACTATGTATATCGACATCTTACTGTGTAAATAAAAATTGGTAGACTTGAAGAAATGAATTGGTCGATATGTTTTCTCGGGTCGACAAATATTTTGCTGTATCGATGTGCAATACTTAAGAAACATAATAGACCGGTCGACTTGTGCTCATCAAGGGTTGATGTGTTACTACTCACTTATTGAATTGGTCAACATGT
Source organism: Dillenia suffruticosa (assembly GCA_033439265.1). NCBI lineage: Eukaryota > Viridiplantae > Streptophyta > Magnoliopsida > Dilleniales > Dilleniaceae > Dillenia > Dillenia suffruticosa. The sequence continues at coordinate 19,358,323 of JAVTVX010000015.1, read as the reverse complement.
CTGAGTGAATTGGTTGATGTATTTTGGCCAGGTCGACAAGAATAGAGCAGGTTGATGAGTGTGTTTCTAATTCAAGTGTCATCAGATTGATGTGTCAAACCAACAGGTTGATGTGTTACTATTTGGATATTAGATTGGTTGACATAGTGTATGAAATTGGTAGTCATGACACTGTTCAGGTTGATGTGTTGCAAATCAAGTTGATGTGTATTTGAACTAGCAGGTTAATGTGTTGCACCAACGGGTTGACATGTTACTATTCATAAGTTAAATTGGTTGATGTGTAAGAATGAATTAATTGACATGTCACTGTTCATGCCATCTCAAGTCAACATGATTTGTGCAGACATCGATGTCCTAATATATTCTCTATTCTTAGTGTCAATATCTAATGTGTTCAGGCCAGTGTGCTTGAGCAATTGGTCGATGTGTAATTTTAAATTGGTCCACCTAACTTCCTAGGTCGATGTGTGCTTGTGTGGGTTGAAGTGTTCAGACTTATGTTTCTAATAGAAAACATTTGATTCAGGTCGACAAGAGCATCAAACGGGTCAATGTGTGTGTGAATGTCACTGATCAATGTGTTTTCTAAGCAGGTCGACCCGCACAGTAGGGTTCTGAATTTTCTTATCTGTTTTCTTATGTTCTTGATCTACTTTCCTTCTAGCCTCTCATCATCAAAACTATTAGGTAAACAATTTATGGCCATATTTTCAATGGTCTACTCTGACATTTTGCTAAATCTCCTAAATTTAAATTTAACTCCTCCTAACTGGTACATCTTTGAATTTTTGTTGCATATGTTTGAACCGTCTTAGACGATATTCTCTCATCTTATCCATAATTGAATTCACTCTCAATTTAGTACGTATCTATTTATTTATAATTCTATCTTTTTTTGTTTTATCATATATTCATTTCAGCATCCTCGTTTCAATTATAGCTATTTTATGTTATTATTTTGTTTAATATCTCAACACTCGATTCCATACATAATGCAGGTCTTATTATGGTTTTATAAAACCTCAACTTCAACTGCAATGGCAACGTGTGATCATAGAGAACTCTAGTTGTACTTCTCTATTTTATCCAAATCACTTGGATTCTATGATTCACATCCCCATCTAAATTGTCATCATATTAAATGATGGAGTTAAGGTATCTAAAATATTCACTATTCGGTATATCTTATTCCCTTAACTTATTCATTTCTTCATCATCATGGTAACTACCCCCAAATGTATATCTTACATACTCAGTTTTTAATCAGTTTAATCTAAATTCTCTATATTCTAGTGTGTCCCTCTATAACTCTAATTTAACACTAATGCGTTCCCTATTTTTGATGAACAGTACTATATTATCAGGAAAAAGCATACGCTATAGTACTTCATCTTGAATGTTTTTCATTATTTCATCCATCATTATTGCAAAATAGAGGAGATTTAATGCTAAACTTTGGTGAAACGCAATATTAATTGAGGAGTTATCACTTAAACACCTATAGGTTCTTATATTGGCAACAACTTCCTTATACGTATTTTCGATAAGATCAATATATCTCAAAGAGATCCCCTTTTTTAATAACGCCTTCCTCAGTATGTTTCTAGGAACTCTATCATGTGTCTTTTCTAGGTCAATTAATATCATATGCAAGTCTCTTTTTCATGCTTTAATCGTCTCCATCAAATGTCTAAGCAAGTGAATGGTTTTGGTGATAGATCGTTTTGACATGAACACAAATTGGCTTCAAAATACACTTGTCTCCATTTTTAATCTATACTCTATCACTCTCTCCCATAACTTCATAGTATGACTAATAAGTTTAATTTTCCTGTAATTAGAATAATCTTATATGTCACCTCTATTCTTCTATCAAGATACAACTGTACTATCTCTCCATGCCTGAGGCATTTTTTTTGCCAAATTTTGCTTAAAGGATTTGTAAACATTTCTATCTTCATTTCACCTAAACACTTTCACGCCTCAATAGGGACGATATCGGGTCCTATGGCCTTATTGATCTCCTCTATAGGTATTACGATATCAACTATATTTCTTTTTCCCTCAATATTAAAGTGATTGTCAAAATAATTCCACCAATGCTTTCTTATATCCTCATTCTTTGCAAAAATATTATTGATTTCACTCTTGATACACCTACATGTGAAGAAGAAAAGGTAAAGAGAGGCATTTTTGAACTTGATAAAAGGGACAAAGAGAAAGCGTGTTGTCTAGCGGGCAAATATGATTTTTTTTCTTTAATTTTCATACTCTCAAATGTACTTGATAGGTCCTACCCCTTAAAGTTTCCTTGAGAAGCTTCTATTTGAATTTCTTGAATTATATTCAAGGGCTTGAGAGAACATTAAGTGTATGCTCTAGAGACTTGGCCTATTCTTAGAATCAAAGGACATGGACTCAAAAGAATGAAGCTAAAGAATAGAGCCCATGGATGTACATCAATCCAAACATTTCAAACTAATTTTTTAGTTTTCCAAAATTTCGGCTTACACTCAAAAATGCTAAGTAGTCTCTCTAACATATACCTAGATCATAAGCCTAAAACTAAAACCTGATTCTAATTAGCAAGCACAAAACAATAGTGAAATCGCATGTCCAAACAAAAAAAAAAACACCCCCATAATCAAGCTTAATGCCATTAGTGTATTATAAAACGTTTAAGTATACCATCTAATGCTAATTTCTATGCAAATGCACATATTAATGCAAAAGTCTTCTCATACTTTGATTTTTCAGTCTGCATATCTTTCCGTTCTTTAAAGATCTGGTCCTTTGGATATCAATATGAATCCTAAAATAAGTGCACATATTGTGCTTTTATCTAGGACTCTAACTCTTAAGACACCTCCCCAAGGATCAACTGCCTAAAACATAAGTCTCAAGGACAAGCACTTGGCCCTTGAATTTAATCACACCATAAGCCAAAGAGAAACCAAGTCACCCCCCTTCGTTACTATCCCAAGCTTTCATTGCCACTTTGGTATATCTTTGTATAAATGTTTCTAACTTAAAACATTTTTTGTTGTCAACCTTGCCTTTAATGTTAATAAAATCATGTGGGAATGCCTTCATATCTGGCTAAGCTCGATACTTTTGTTCAATTTTGTCTTGTATCATCATTTCCCTCTTCTTATTATAATATAACATTGACATATTGTTTATCTTCTTGCCTCTCTTTCTTTTCCCCAAAATGAAGGTAGGAATCAATCATATGGAGGCTACATTTGACTAGTCTCTTAACCAGCCAACTCATCAAAGTGGCTTGTTTGTTAAGAGTCTAATAAGCATCTCATCAAATTAGAATTCATGTCACCAATCATCCAAAGGAGAGGGTTATGCTCAATTGTTCTCGAACTCTCTATACTTTAATCCTATTAATAGTTCTAAAAAGTTTATAGAATTTGCTTGTGTGAACCGCATATGTCTTCAAGATTTCAACTAACTGTAGTCTTATGATCTGGTCCTTAATTTCGCATATGCATTGCTACTTACATAGCTAAATTTCCCAGCCAAGTAAACTAGCAAAACATAGATAATTTGTTTGCAATTTGATCTGCATTATTAAATCTAAAATCCGCTAGTAATCTCTATAATCTAGCATATACTTTTTCAAAAATACTACTCAAATCAAATACAAACATGACAGCTTTAGTATCATTACTAACTCATGAATCAAAATCCTCGAAGCTCCTAATAGCAACACTAGAGGAATTATAGATAATTAAGTTGTGATTGACACACAACAAAGTTTACACGAATATCTATCTTTAATCTCTTTCTAATGGATCATGTTGATAATGCTAAGTTTTGATGGTCATAAAAGAAGTAAATTGGAGGAAAATAAACTTAAGTGTATTAGAAAGCAAAACTAAAAATCACTAGTCTGCAAACCTTGTCGATTTGTTCTTGACACACGTTGACCAGCTCCTATAAAGTCCATCAATTTTCAGAACCAAATCGACTAATTTTAACAATACCTTGAGTATGTCGACATATTGATAACCCTTGTTGACCTAAATAAATCAAATATCATTAGCTTGAGTATGTCGACATATTAATGATCCTTGTTGACCTGAATAAATTAAACATCATTATTGTTTAAGTAATATTTGTCGACAATCTCGAAAATATATCAACCTAACTTAAACACTCACACATCTTGTCAACTTACCTTAGATGTTGACCTGAATTGAACTACACATCAATCTGTTGACCTCAAGTGGACAAATTTAATATGTCAGGTCCATCAATTTCAAACATGTGTCGACCCACTATTACATACGTCGACAAGCATCAATCAAAAAATTAAGAAGGGTCGACATACCCGACAACTTATCGACTTGATTTATCTATTCTTTATGAATCATACAATGACCTACATTTCAACTATGTTAACACCTTGACCACATCGACCAATTTCAAAAGTCAGGTCAACAAAATGTTGAAGTTTTAAAGAAGCAAGCAACAAACTATGAATGAATACTTTGAAGATTTAATTGATATCTCAAAGAAAGTGTACAAGTAATTGAAGCATTTTTTCATACTTTACAAAAGGGAGGACATCCTCTATTTATAGAGAAAGAAGAGGAAAAAAGAACCTAGAGAAAATGAGAGGGAGGAAAGGGCTTTAGCCCTCTCCTTACTAGATGTTGGGGCTGTCCCCAACGGCTAGTTTTACTAGCCATTGGAATAGTCCCAACGGCTAGTTTATCTAGCCAATGGGGGACCCTTTGTCCCCCATTTGTTGGGCCCAGCCCGAACCCTATGGGCCAGGCCCATTTTGGGCCCATTTGGCCCTTACAAAGGGATTGAAAAAGGACTCAAAGAATGACCAACTTAGGGGCTGTAATTTCGAAGCTCATTTTATGACTTCTCTTTAGGGCTTCTTTAGGGAGAGTTAAGGAACTTAGTTATGCTTCATTTCAATACTCCCCCTCAAGTTGGGTATGTATATGTCTATGACACCCAACTTGCCGATATCTTGAGTATGTGATTTACGGTTCCCGGTTTTATAAAGATGTCGGCAATTTGATGCTCACTCCTTGTAAAGCTAGGAATAATGAGATTGTCTTCAATCTTTTGTCTCACAAACTGACAATCCACCTCGATATGCTTTGTTCTTTCATGAAAGACCGGATTTGAGGTTATGTGAATTGCCGATTGATTGTCACAACGGAGTTGGAACTATGAACCTTATCTCTTAAATTAGAGTTTTCAACCAAATTATCTCACTTGTTGCAACTGCCATGGCTCTATATTCCGCTTCAATACTTGATCTAGATACCACATGTTGTTTTTTGCTTTTCCAAGCTACTAAATTTCCTCCAACAAACATGTAATACCTCGTGGTTGATTCTCTATCTTCTGAATTTCCAGCCCAATCCGTATCACAATACCCTATGATTTGAGAGCCGTAATTTTTCTTCATCCAAATTCCCATGTCGGGTATGCCCAGTAGTGAAGAATTCTTTTGATGGCTCTCCAATGCTTTCTTTTTGGCTTGTCATATGTTGGCTAACTTGTCCCACAGCAAAGGAGATATCGAGTTTTGTTATGGTGAGATAGATTAGTCTTCATACAAGCCTTTGGTATTTTCATTCATCCTCAAACTCTTCATCATCATCTTTAAGGCTACAAGAGGTGCTGATTGGACTACATGTGAGCTTGGCACCTAACTTTCCGGTTTCCTACAAAAGATCAAACACATACTTTCTTTGTGATAGAACAAGTCCATTTGGACAATAGGCAAGTTTTATCCCTAGAAAGTACTTTAGTTTCCCTAAGTCTTTGATATCAAACTTAGTTTGGAGAAATTTTCTAACTTGATTAATTAGATTTAAGTCATTTCCGGTTATGATTATATCAACTACATAAACTAAAACTATAATCATTTTTTCATTTTGTTTCTTAACAAAAAGGGATCAATCACTATTGCATTTCTTGAAACCATGATCAAGAAGAATAGAGCTTAGTTTGGCATACCAAGCTCTTAGAGATTGTTTGAGGCTATAGATGGCTTACTTGCAAACTTTGTTGTCTTGATGAGAGAAGCACGGAGGAAACTCCATACACACCTCTTCTTCTAAGTCCCCTTGAAGAAAAGCATTTGCAACATCCATTTGGAATTGGGGCAAAGAATGGTTGGCAGCAAGGGATTGAAGTACTCAAATAGTGTTCATCTTTGCTACGGGTGCAAATGTTTCCTTATAGTCTACCCTATAAGCTTGAGTGAAACTTTGGCAACTAATCTTGCCTTATATTTATCAAGACTTCCATCGCTTTTGTACTTGATTTTGTCGACCCATTTGTACCCTACGGCTTTCTTTCCTTTTGGGAAAGATGTTATTTCCCTTGTTCCATTCTTGGCTAATGCTTCTAATTCATCCTTCATGGCTTGCACCCATTGAGGATGGTTCTTTACTTCTTCAAAGGTTCTTGGTTCTTCATGTTGATCTATGTTCTGAATGAATCTTTGATGGCTGCAAGATGTGTTAGCAATTGAATAATATTTGGAAATGGGATGAGAAGTTACTTTATATTTATGAAAAACTCTTTTGTTGATCCATTCAAAGGGAGGAAGTCTAAGCCTTGTTGATCTACGAAGAGAAGGAGGTGGTTCATCTACGATTTGTTCCTCTTGTTCTATGGCCAGCTCTTGCTCTGAATCATCTCCCCTTGCTTTTGAAAGGTTTCATGATCAGAATGAGATGGTAAGGAGTCTCCTTGAGTCGGATCTTCATGAACATTCAGAACTAGTTCTTCTTCAATGTTCGGATAACAGAGATTATTGATAGTTGGAAGAGTAATGTTCCATAAATCTTGAGCTTCTCCTTTTCTAGCTTGATCTTGATCTTCTTTACATGCAAAATAAGGTTCTCTTTATACAAATATCACATCCTTGGATGTGTATAGTTTTTTGGTTAGTGGATCATATCATTTATACCCTTTTTCAAATGTTGAGAATCCAAAGAATACACATTTTCTCCCCCTTTCCTCTAACTTGTTTCTAAAATTTTCAAGTACGTGAACATAGCAGATGCATCCAAAAACTCTAAGATGGGAGATATTGGGTTTTCTTCCTAAGAGTAATTCTAATGGGGATTTACCTCCTAGAACTTGAGTAGGCATAAGATTAATGAGTTGGGTCGGTTTTTATTGCCTCACTCCAAAACCTTTTAAGCACATCAGAGTGGAACATCATATCCCTAGCCGTTTCTAGTAAATGCCTATTTTTCCTTTTGGCAACTCCATTTTGTTGTGGAGCGTAAACACATGAATTTTGGTGAATAACCCCTTTTTCTTCTAGGAAATTTTTGAAAGCATGACTAATGTACTCACCCCCATGATCAGACCTAATGATTTTAATGTTGGCATTAAATTGTTTGGTTTACTACAAAACAAGTGAGTTTTTCTGACGGACTAAAACCGTCTCCTAAATATACAAAAACCGTTGGCAAAACCTTCTCCAACGGACAGGGATTTAGTCGGTAATACACTAGTCGGGATAGGTGTATTCTAACACTTTTCATGACCGTTGGAGTATGTCATATATTTATAGTAACGATTAGAACTGTTGGTACAATTTAGTATTTTATCATCGGTTTAAAATAGTGTTGAGAAAACTTACTATTTTTATTATCAGTTGCCATATTAGTACCTATGTCGGTTATGTTACTGCTAGACATATTTAATACCTTTTGGAAATGTTATTACTTTGGTTGTACAAATGTTAATAAATATTGTGATTTATGGACGGTGTTAAGAAATATTGTACTTTATTGTCACTATAGTTACTACTATCATCACTTACTATGGACGGTGTTAAGAAATATTGTATTTTATTGTCAGTATAGTTACTAATATCATCACTTACTACTCACTTACTAGCTACTTACTTCTTGGTTACTACTATCATCACTTACTACTCACTTACTAGTTACTTACTTCTTGGTTACTACTACCATCACTTACCAGTTACTTACTTTTCGGTTGCTACTATCGTTACTTATTAGTCACTTACCAGTCACTTACCAGTCACTTACTAATCACTATAGTCGGTTACTATACATATCTTCTTATATGAGGAAATGTTATAAGTTTTGTGGATGGTTAGTACAAGTATTAGGAAATATAACTAAAAACTTGAAAATAAAGAAAACAGTAAAATATTATAATATTGGAAAATGATTGATACAATAGGATAAAAAACAAAAAGATTGCATATCCCAGACCCACAATCCATATATCTTCTTCTGAGAGATGCTTCACTTCAATTATCAAAAGATTATCGGCAAAGTCCACCTTCATTCAATCTATTCATTCATAAAAAGAAGTAAAGTCAGATGAATATAATATAATGGTATAAAAATGGTTATAAATAAAAATATTACTATGTTAAAAATAAAATAAAAATAAGTAGTGAAATAAATATTACCTTTTGGGACGGAGTCGGGCGGTGATGATGATGATTGTTGGTTTTTAAGTGCACTCCCAGCATCTAGTATTGAAGGAAGCTAAAATACAAATAATTTAAATTATTTTTGAAATGTAAAAGTGAAATTAATAAGATTGTGCCGAAATAGAAATAGAGAAATAACGTACCCGAACACCAACAATAACCCGTGCTTCATTAACCATATTCATCCATTCATCTTTATGCCCACTTCCAACATTCATAGCAACATGAAGAAGAACATTACTTAACAAATTAGTAAGATTATGATTTTGTTCTATTAATTGTTGTATCATATTAGTTATATCTTCTTTGTCAGCTCTCGTTGAATGTACAAATGCACTTGTAACTTTTCCTACACATCTGATTCTACCCCGTGAATCAGGACCTTTAATCTTTGACACAATATCACTTTTTGAAGATAAATTTAAACTTTCTACTTGGCCTTCTTCGCTCTCAACAGACTCCATTTGACTCTTCATCATTTCCTATAAAGTAAATAAATGAAACATGAATGTCCATAAATCAAGAACTACATAAAAATAATCATCCATACCATAACTTCTGATGCTTTCGTAGAGACTAAACTACCATCCAATCGGGTTCTACTTGTAATATAAAGTTCTGCTCTACAAGGTTTCGTCCCACGTTGTGTTGTCTGTAAAAATAAAATGTGATTCCAAGTATATAAAATATTATTCAGTAAAATTAATTATAAGTAAAATATAATATGAGTTGTTTATACCTTCTCATCAATGAGTTTGGCAAATGACTTAGATCCTAAGTAATGTGGATTCGTCAACTTTGCACGATATTCTGAATTTCTTTTACTAATTTCCTAATACAAAGTACTAGACTTAAATGTATTCAATTAATAGTAAGAGAAATTGTTTATTATTTATGAGAGTACAAATGAATGAGTAAGAAAAATTATTTATTTTTTACCTTACCTTTATTACTTAGCCATAAAGTAACAAGATTCTTGTACTGATTTGGATCAACCCTTTCATCTTCCATTATTTTGATATTTTTATCTACTTCAAGTGAATCATCGAACCACTTTGATTTCAGGCTATTTTTAAAACTCTTCCATTTCTCACTCAAATTTCCAATAACCCATTTTTTGGTGTCATCTCTGAGTGGTTTGAAAGTAATCTTGGATTACAATTCAAAATGAAAGAAATAAAATTAGATAGATTAATTTCCAATTTATGTGAATGAACAAAATTCAAAATGAAAGAAATAAAATTAAACGGATTAATTTCCATTTATGTGAATGTACAATTTAGTAGATACCTTTATAATTTTCCACATGTCTTCTTTATAGTTTGTTGGCATATCACGCCAAGTCTTATAATTTATGGGAGCAATCGAGTGGACTTTGACTATAGAACTAAGAAATCTAGTAAAAATCGTACCATCAATTCCTATCGGTTGATTTAATTCATTCATTTCAACCACCATCCATTTTCTTTTTTCTAAATCTCAAACATCTTGACAACATATTAGGTCTCCACATTTCTTCTTGAGAACTGCTAAAAAAATATTAGAAATGGATACTTATCTCAATGATATGTTTTTAAACCAAACCAAATCAAACATGGCGTAGCATCTTGGGCTTTTTCAGAGTGAAGTTGATTTTCGGATGGCTGTGATTCATGATCAGCAACAATACTCATCCTTCATTTAGTTCTTCCCATGTTGAGTTAAGGAAAGTTTGAAATAAGATTTTGGTTAAGTTGGAAGATTTGAGAATTTAAAAAATGATTATGGTTTTAAGTCACAAGATTTAAGATTTGAGGGAGGAGAGAGGTTTTGGAGGGAAAGAGGGTTTGTGGAGAATGATATATTTTATATTTGATTTAGGCGCTCAAATAAATTTTTAGAATCTGCTATTTTTTCCCTTTTTTTCTAAATTGAATTTTATCTTTTTATTATTATATCATCAGTAATTTTATTTTTTGTTTCTATTGTGCCTTTGTTTTTGTTACAATGTTTTTGTTTTTGTTTTTGTTACTACATTCTTACCCTAAATATTATATTACAATAAATAATAACCATAAATTTATATCATTACCTTATTTAAATTAATAATATTAAATAATATCATTATTCTATATAATTCATATTTAAAATTTTTGACATAATTATGTAAAAATTTTTATATAATAAAAAAAGTATAGACATGGAATGTGTGGGCCAACATCGGCACTCGGCCATGCCAGGACGGGCTCCTACCTACGCATGCTACTGCACCTATACAACCTCCTGTGCGGGCGACCGACAATGCCAGGACGGGCGCCAGTACATGCGCGCCCATGCATGCAAGGGTGTAATATTATTATTATTTGTTACCTACTTACTACTTACTACTTACTACTTACTATTTACTTACTACCTAACTTATAAATTTTGGAGGGAAAGATGGAGGGAAAGAACTTATAAGTTTTGGAGGAAAAGAGGTTTGTGGAGAATGATTTATTATATATTTGATTTCGGGCTCAAATAAATTTTTAGAACCTCTAATTTTTCCGTTTTTTGTAAATTTTATTTTATTTTTTTATTATTACATCATCAACAATTTAATTTTCTGTATTGTTTTTGTTACAACATTGTAATATTTGTTCTTACCTTAAATATTACATTTCAATAAATAATAACCCTAAATTTATATCATTACATTATTTAAATTAATAATATTAAATATATCATTATTCTACATAATTTGAAAATTTTGATATAATCCATATATAAAAATTTTAATATAATAAAAAAAGCAGAGAGACATGGCATGTGTGGGCCAAGATGGGCGCTTGGCCATGCCAGACGAGCGCTCCCCACACATGCCACCGCACACATGCAACTCCAGCGAGGGCGCCTGGCAATGCTAGCGCGAGTGCCAACCCATGCAAGCTTCTGCCACATTATTACTTCTTACTACCTACTTACTTTCTGCTTACTAACTAACTTATAAATTTTCAAAAACTCTACTATATTATTACCATATTACTATATTATTACTACTAATTATAAATTTTAAAAAACTCTACTATATTATTATTACTACCTAACTTGTAATTTTTGAAAACTCTACTTACTACCTTTAAATTTTGATAATCATATGCAATATGCAATGTAATTTTTAGTATTTGTTTTAGTAAACGTAATTAAGGATAAAATATTACACCAATTATTATACCTGAGTGCACCGAATAAATTAAAGGAAAAAAATATAAAAATAGAGAATGATTGGATAATATGTAAACAAAATTACATTTCCTATACATATGCATCCCATCCTACTCTATCAACATCATCATCATCGTCATTTATCGCCATTGATATATTTCCTTCATTTTCATTAACATTAGTTCGAACCCACGTCTGATTAGTTGAGGGACTAGTTTTAAATTGAAATGATGAATTGTCAATTCATCAGCCATATCAAATTCATCTCGAACTTTGACATGTTTTACAATAAGCCATCCTTTATGTATTTCATCAGTCACATAAAACACCTTCTTTGCTTGGAATGCCAAAACATAAGGATCATCCAGCAAATCAACACCGGTATGATTGAGATAGGAAAAATTGACAAGAGTTGAACTAAATCTATTCTTCTTGTATTCTCATTGTAGGTCGACCCAATCACACCGAAATAATACAAATGTATACATTCCGTTATAGTTTACTTGAATGATTTCTCTTAAGATGCCATAATAATTAACTTTACCTTCAATTGGCCTTTTATCCTTCGCACTTGCATAATTAATATCATCAACTGCTACCACAACTCTGAATTCTGAGTTTAAAGTCATTTCTCATGATCTTTTACATGAAATCGATATCCATTGATTAGATAGCCACTGTAATTTCTAATGAATGGATCTAGTTCACGAGATATCCATTTAATTTCATTTGTAATCTCCCCGGCATATTTTGGATTGGTAAGCTACAAAAGAAATCTTAAAAGATTAAGTATTTATATAAAGAGAAGAAATTAATAGTATTAAAAAATGATATACTTACACGATGACTAAACCAAGTAGTGATTTCTTTACTAAGAAATTTGTCCATTTGGAAAGTGTTTAACTTCTTCCCATGATTTATTCTTCGAAGATGTTGCATATGTTCCCTTCATATATAATATATATATGATATTAGAGTTTAAATATTAAAATATATATATATGAAAATATATACTTACACTCTAAAGGAAGCAATTGAGTCACTATTAAATACTATGTGTCTATGACATTGCTGCAATGACTTGTCGTCGAAATGAATTCAACATATTCTTTTTCTTTTTTGTCTTTGAACATATGAACGTGTTCTTACTCCCAAAGGCCTTTCGACTGTTGTTAAAGTAGACTCATCTTCTCCAAACACAATATGATTATCATCATTCCGTAATGCACGATTAAATCTTGTTTCAACCCCATCTAAATATCTTGAACAAAATAGCAAACACTCATTTGCTATATATCCTTCTGCGATGGAGCCTTTAGGTTGTGTTCTATTACGTACATAGGATTTGAGTTGAAATAAGTCTCTGCATACATATACATATATTACATTAAATTAAATACATATATTGTATGAAATTTAAATGTGTAGGTTAAATGAAATAAGCTAAATAAGTTAAAAAATAAAACAAACTTTTCAACGGATACATCCACTTATATGCTACTGGTCCACCAATTCTTGCTTCAGTTGTCAAGTGCACCACGAAGTGTATCATGCTTGTAAAAAATGAGGGAGGAAAAATCTTTTCAAGCTCGCACATAATTTGTGGAATTGGTGCCTCTAATTGCTCAAGTTCTTGTGGGTCAAGGACTCTAGAGCAAAGACATTTAAAAATATTACAAATTTTTATGATAACAAAAGTAACATTCTCGGGGAGTGATCCACGAATTGCTATAGGAATAAACTCTTGCAATAAAATGTGACAGTCATAACTCTTTAGATCTATTAACTTTCGCTGCTTCAATTGAACACATTTGGAAATATTAGTAGACACTTATCAGGAAGTTTTAACTCCTTTAGAACCTTAAGAAATGCATCTTTCTCCTGCAAGGTCATTTGGTAACATGCTTTAGGCAACAATATGTTTGTAGAGTTTGATATTCTTATTCCCATCTCCTTAAGATCAAGTCTGGTCTTATAATTGTTCTTAAACTTTCCTTCTTGACCCATAATTGTATCAACAATTACATCAAAACAATTTTTTTCTGTATGCATCATGTCAATGTTATGTCTAATTAAAACATTTTTCCAATAAGGTAAATGAAACAATATACTCTTTTTTTTCCATCCAGGCATGTTATTGGCACTTATTAAATCAATGCCATCTAATTCTCGCAATACATCAGATCCGGATCATTCTTTAGGAGCAACTTTGAATTCTTGTGTCCCATCAAAAGAATGTTTATCATATCTGAAGGGATGGGTTGACTCTAACCATCTTCGATGTCTCATATAACAATACTTCCGGCCATGAGATAACCATTGAGAACATGTATCATATCCACATATTGGGCATGAAAATTTTAATACTCCACCCAGACAAATTAGCATCTGTAGAAAAATCATTAATGGTCCATAAAAATGCTGCATGCATTTTAAATATTTCACCAACTGAACAATCATAAGCATCTACTCCTTCAGTCCATAATTCTTTCAGCTCTTTCACCAATGGTTCCATGTATACATCTATCTTATCCCCAGGACTTCTAGGACCGGGAATAAGTAATGTGAGTATGAAGTTGGTAGATATCATGCACAACCAATGAGGCAAATTATATGGTATCATGATCATTGGCCAAGTACTATATGAAACATTCATGGTTTTAAAAGGATTGAAACCATCTGTTGCTAACCCTAATCGAATATTTCTTGGATCAGAAAAGAAGTTAGGGTATAGAGAATCAAACTCCTTCCATGCAAGAGAATCTGCTAGGTGTCTTAAAAGTCCATCCTTTGTTCTCTTATCTTGATGCCATCTCATCAAAGAAGCTGTTTCCCGACATGTAAATAGTCTTTGCAATCTAGGAATCAAAGGAAACTATCTCAATATTTAGCAGCTTTTTTTTTATTATTAATTTCTTAACATCCTTCATCTCCTTTATCTATATTTGATTTCCATCTAGAAGTACCACACACATAACATGCTTCGTCTTTGGCTTATAACATACAATCATTAGGACAAACATGTATTTTCTCCTATGTCAACCCTAATGAAGAAATAGTTTTCTTTACTTCATGGCAACTATTTGGGAAGATGTTATCATCAGGCAATAATTCTCCCAAAAATACTAACAATAATGAAAAAGATTTGTTGCTCCATCTAGACAAACACTTAAATGATATAAATGCACAGTAGTTGTAAGTACAAAATATTTTGATTTTGGATATATCGGTTTTTTTGCATTCTGAAGTATTTCTTGAAATTTATCTGAAGTGAATTCATCCACCTTAGATGCACTGAATGCATGATGTAACATGCCAAAGATATCATGGTGAAAAAGATTATCATGTACGTTTGATACATTAGATGCATCAGATATTGATTTTGTCCTTTTTCCATCACTCTCTCTATTGCTCTCTCCAGGATATATCCACTTATCATATCTACGTTGAAACCTATAATGTAACAAATGATTAAACACTATATGTGTTGGAAATCTCAATGTGTTAAAACATTTTACACAAGGACATGATATCTTGCCATCAATGGATTGAATATTTTGAGATGCGAATTCAAGAAATGCATTAACTCTACTAATATATTCATCACTTTCTCTTGATTTAGAATACATCCATATCTTGTCCATGAAAATAAAGATTTGCAAAAGCACAGAAAGAGAGAAAGCAAAGAGAGAATAAATGAAGAAGAGTAAGGGAGAAAAAGAAATAAATGAAATACGGGAGAGAAATATACTTAACCCAACAACATAAACACAACATAACATAACATAGGAAAGAAAAGCAGCAGACTAGAAAAAAAATGAAATAAATAAAGAAATAAATGAAGTTAATATAACAAGATATTTTTGGCGCCAAAATTGGGTCTTTTTTCGCGCCAAAATTAATTTAATTACAACAAAAATTTGGTCATTTTTTCTGCCAAAATTAATTTAATTACTGCTATCAAAAAATTAATAATAACATTCCCTCACGTGCGTGGCATGCGCTGGTGACCGGTATGATTTTCTCGAGTAAATAAAAAATTTAGGATTTGTTTGGCTTGAAAGGTTGTAAGAGGATTATAAGAGAATAATATGAATAGTAAAATCACTAACATCCTTCTCTTATCCATCCAAGGGTTAAGGGTAGAGATTAAAGCACCTACTAATAACATCCTTCTCACCCGTGACAACATCCTTTCGAGCCACGTGACAGTATCCTTGTCATCAACTATATCCTTGGTGCATAGGAATAGGTGATGTCATATAGAAGTCACTCAATTAATTATTACCGAATAATATTTAACACTAAATCTGGCAAAATTAATGTTAGTGGATAAAATTTATGTTGGAGCGGATAGATATATTGGATAGAGATATAAGATAACCTGCTATCCTAAATAGCTTTCGACACAATAAATTTAATTTTTCAATGCTAAGTGATTTGATTCATCATCTTCTAATGATCTTGTGCACATCATCATAATCATCTTATACTAAGATGGTTTGATTCTTGAGTAATTGTTTTAGGTTGTTTGCAAAGAAGCAAAAGAGAGTAATGAAAATAAAAGGAGAACAGTATTTAAGTAAGCGTGCCTTAAACAAAAAACAAATAAAAGTTTTTTAACAAAATGAAAGTTTTTCACGGTTTTAAAATAACATAATAAAATGTGTTAGAGCTTTCTAAAAATTTTGCCTTGGTTGATTGATAATTGATAATGAATTAAAATGATAAAATAATCACATAAATATTTTAGATGGTTGATTGATAATTGATAATGAAATAAAATGATAAAATGTTTTGGATGATTTGATATTATATGTATTATAGAAATTAGTAATTTAATATTATTATAATTTTTAAATAATAATATTAATAAATCTAATTTAATAATATAAAAAATGGAGTAATTAGTCACGCGGGTGGCATGGCTGTGTGTGTGCGGGCGCCAGGGCTGGCGGGCACCAGGGTTGATAGGCGCCAGGGCTAGCATTGCCTGGCAGCCGCGATGAATGCATGGAAGGCTAGGCCCTCGCTGCTCGCATGCCCCGCGTGGGCACTGCATGCATGGAAGGTTGGGCCCTTGCTGCTCGCATGCCCTATGCGTGGGTTGCATACATGGAAGGTTGGCCCTTGGCTGTTTGCATGCCCCATACGCGGGCACTGCATCGATGGATGGCCCACACGGTGGCATGAGTGGGCACCCACGGGCGCTTACATCAATGCATGCAACGAGCAGTGGCATGCGTGGGCGCTCGCGCGGCCCCTTGCATGCATGCATACCCTTCGCGGGCACTGCATGAGTGCATGCCACGCTGTGTGGCATGCACGCATCCCAGCCGTTGTATGGCCCCGACCGCGATTACGGCGTAGCAAACAATTTTTGCATATTATAAAAATTAAAAAATTTAACATAAATAAACTTTTGAAAAATTTAGAAAATGAGAAAAATAAGAAAAATAGTGTACATTTAATATTTGGATCCGATACATGACTACATGATACATGGAAAAAAAATGATACATGAAAAAAAAGGAAAAATTTGGAATTAAGGAAATTGAACTTTGGGTCAAAATTTTTCTGCTCTGCTCTGTCGAGAAGACGATGCAGTTCCATTTGTAGTTCCACCAGTCATAGTAGCAGAAGCAATCGCAGTAGAAGAAGATGGAGCAGAGGATGGTATTCCTCTTATCACTTCACCAATATCAAAAGGATTAAGATTATGTCTCCATCTGGGAGGAGAAGCAAATGAAGCAAATGAAGTCCTTGGAGGACGAATGACGAATGGGTAGGCCGGATAGGCAGAGCTCGCAGCTGGTCTAGGTTTCGCAGTTTCAAAAGAAGATGGTCTGAGCTGCAAATGACCTCTTATATATTTAATAAAATTACTATTTACCCTTACATCCATCTTCATACTTATCAAGCTACTTATCATTCTCGCATGATCTTCCCGGTTCTATTCCTTAAAATGATAATCATGCCGCTTAAATTCATCAAAATTATGCCTTAATTCACCCATGTCGTTTCAAATTTGTCCAATTTCTTTTCGTGATTCTCCCACTTTACTGCAAACCTCACCCACTTTGCTATGAACCTCGCCTACTTCACTCCGAACACTATCCAATTGTATTTTCATATTATTCATATATTCAAACAATTCTTCCCACCTCCTTTTCTCATTTTCATTTACATCATTTAGATTTACGTCATCATGAACTTCTTCCGCCTGTGGCTCTGGAACACCTCTTCTCTTTAGATTTATCCAAATTCCATTTTCACACACCCAATAACCTCTACGAAAGTTCTATCATTTATACTATTTTTAATAATATTTAATTGTAAATGATTTTCTTTCTGTAGATTTATTCCGTGACTTTTTAAAATACCACTTACCATACTATAATATGATAAATTATTAGAAGAATCTCTTAAAGATATCATAAAATAAGGAAGTAAAAAATGTAAATTCAGATTTTTCCTTTCAATTATACGCGCCATTAACCAAAAATCACTTGGGTAATAGATGTATAATTTCCTGCACGTGGTTTAATAGCGTGTATAATTAGAAAATGAAGAATTCATTCTTGAAAATTTAAATCAGTAGCATTTGTGCTAAAAAATTCTAAATTATTATTATTAAACACTATTTTAGCATCCATTATTATTTCAGTGTTTAAATACGAAGCACACTCTTCATACTCCACCCATTGAAGATTAACCTCTCTACATATCATCTTAGGAATTACTTCAATTATTTCACCATAAAAAAAACTTTGAAAACTACACGAACTAATATTACCATCAATAACTACACAATCGTTATGGATTTTTTTCATATTATTACAAAAAATTCTCACTACAAACTTCTTTTAAATAACTTCCGTACTGAAAACTTATACTATCCAGAAAATTCCAATCAATTAATCGACCCGAAGAAATGTTGCGATGAGAAAATACCTTCTGAAATAGATTATTTTTTTCAGAGATGGAAAGTGTTTGCTTTCTTATGATTCTATCATAATTCTTTTTCCTTTTCTAGATGAGGAGGCTATTGTGTCGAGTTTGTACTTTGGAAGAGGCGCTGAAGAAAGACGAGAGGCGGTTTGAAGGAGAGGGTAAGAAGGAGCCATGAAGGAAGCTTGCGGAGTCGAAGCCGAGAGAGGAGTTTGGACAGTAGTTTATTTGTGAGTAAAGAGTGAGTGGCGAGAGGACAAGAGTTAGTTTATGAGTGTGTGGCGACAGTAAGTGGTGAGAGGAAAGTGATGAGTAAGTTCTGAGTGAGTTTTGAGAGAAATGTTTAGTTAAGTAAAGTAGTAGTATAACTGCACTGTTAGCTCGTGTTAGCTCGGGTAGCAGGATAGAGTGCAGTAGTGTAGTTGTGTAGCTGGAGAGTGTAGAAGTGCAATAGCTGGAAAGTACGGGAATGTAGTGGAGGGTGGCACTTGGCGGGTAGGCAGTTGCAGAAATTTCAAATTTATTATTTTCTTGTGGCTAGTAGTAGTGTAGTAGAAGTGTATGCGAAATGCTAGGCATGGGAAGGCAATGCAAGTACAGTGGCTGAGTGGCGTGGCGGGGTGTCAGTGGAGTGCAGTGCAAGGAGGAGTCCTGTCATGGCAGCAACACTTCCTTTAAAATTTCTTTTATTTTTTTCTTCACTTCTTGGTTGTATACACCAGTCACTAGAACAGACTTACTAAAGTCAAAAAGTTCATTCCTTCTTTTTTGAAAGTTGAAATTTCTTGTTCTTATGATTTTTCTATTTTGTTTGCACTATACCAAACTTCAAACTTCAAACTTCAATTAGCCAATGATGGCAAAGCAAGTTTAAATTTGACTTGTCAAAAAATCATTTTTTATTTTTTCTGTTGTGTTATTTTTTTCTTTCTATCCATTTTTTTTATTATTTTATTTTTGTATCCATAAAAAACAAATTTCTCGAGTAATTACTTTTTTTATTTTATATACTTTTTTTTAAATATTTGTTTCTACTATTTATTATTGCTTTAATTATTTATTTTTTGTTTGTTGCTTTAAGCTTAGTGTCTCATAGGATAGGATAGGCTTAAGTTGCTACTATGAATAAACAATTTTTTTTGCTACCTATTCGACAAACAAATCGATTTGATGCGAAAGTAAAACTATATAATTCTTTTTTCTTTTCCTTGTGCCACAATAAAGACTCTTGTATTTATCACTCTTGGGTCAAATTGTTATTCTAAAAATATAAAGAATTCAAAAAAAATTGTGAAATATTTTATAGATGTCGAGAAAGAAATGAGACAAAAAATATTTTATTGTAATGTTAAAAATTTTAGATGTAACTAAAAGATAAATATGATTATTAAGATAAAATGGCACGAATTTTCTAATATAATTGACAACTTTAACCCAAAATCTTGAGAAAGAATTATTATAAAATATAAATTAATATAACTCACAATTTTAACCAAAAAACTTTTGAGAAAGAATTATTACAAAATATAAATTATGATATGATTTCTTCCGTGAGCTTTTTTACCAATTTTTTGAAATCCATTGAGCTAATAATTTAATTTAATGTATAACCATATTATTTTCCATGATCATGATGATACTATATATTATATAAATATAAATATAAATGAAGTGTTCGAAAATTTTGAGCCCTTTTATCAAAAAATATTATATTTTATTTTCAATCTTCTCTTCTATAATTTTCTTCTATCCTTGAATAGCAAAAAAATAAAAAATGCATCTTTCAATTTCTTCTCATCTTAAAATCACCTCCCAATCTCCAAAAATCTTCACATCCCTTTTTGCGAAAGTAAAAGGAACTCATTTTCCAATGTTGTTCATAATTCAATCTTCTCTTGTTAGTCATCTCTTTCAATCTCCTCTCTCTCTCTCTCTCTCTCAAATGACAACCTTTCTTTCAATCTTTCAATCAATCCTTTATTCAATTCAACAATTCAACGTTAAAAAAAAAATTGGATTGAAATTTCTTGATAAAAAAATTACAAAACTCATGGGACGCAAAACTTCATAACTTCAAAAAACACTAATACAATTTAATCCTAATCATAATATATAATATATTGACTTCATAATAAAAAGAAAACAATATAATCATACATATAACATCATTAATTATAAATTACAAAATACAGCTCAGGCACACATACAATAATACACAAGCTCCTTTTCAATTGTTTAAACTAACCAAAATACAAACTAAGGACTCTAAGAACTCTAGATATAATTATTATAGAATTTTCATTGATATTTAGTATGTTATTATTTTAGGTGTGAGATTAAAAAAAATAAGTTAATTACCATGACAAAACAACTATTAATATTAACATGCATGAGAATTGCAGAAAAAAACACATATAAAATAGTAAAAAGATTATTTTTATATGATTCCGTCCAAAACGAATTAGAAAAAAAGATTATAAAATATTTTATTGATGTTGAGAAAAAAATGAGATAAACAAAATTTTATTGTATTATTAGATGTAGCTAAAGATTAGGGAATATTAAAAAAAATGATTATTAAGATAAAGAAAAAAATTTTTGAAGAAAAAAACTTATAACCTCCTTTTCTAAAATTTACTGAAAAAAAATATTTGAAAATTTATTTATTTTTATAATATTGGAACTTTCTATCTATACCTTGTTTTTTTTTTGTTTGTATCATGGGCAGATATCTCTATCGAGCCTTCTAATATAACTCACAACTTTAATCTAATCTAAAGAATCATTACAAAATATAACTATGATATATAAATATGATATGATTTCTTCCGACGGGTTTTATCAATTTTTACCAAACCTCTCTAATAATTTAATTTAATATATAAAGAAATAAGTATATTACATAAATGTAAATATAAATGGAAATTTTGATAATATTAAAAAAGTTATATTTTATTTTTCACTTTCTATAATATCAAATAAATTATATTTTATTCTATAATTTCTCTATTCTTTTTAATAGCAAAAAAATTCAAAATAATTTCTCTTCATCTCCTAAATTCTTTAAAATCATCTCCCAATCTCCCAAATCTTCACATCCCCCTCTCTCATCCGTTGACAATTTTCTTTGCTTAAAGTAAGAAGTAAAAAATAAGTCATTTTCCTATCTCATTTTTCAATATTGTTCATAACTTTCAATCTTGTCTCTTGTTAGTCACCTCTGTATCTTTCAATCTCCTCTCCCACTCTCTCTCTCTCTCTCTCTCACGAAATCAATCTTTAATCAATTCAACAATTCAACATAAAAAAAAATTCCAATTGAAATTTATTAAAGAAAAAAATTACAAAACTCATGCGAAGATCATAATAAATCAAATTTCATAAAACTTCATAAACATTAATTATATTTAATCTTAATCATAATATATTAACTTCATAATATAAAAAATATATATAATGATACATATAATATAATCAATTACAAATTACAAAATACATCTCATACTCTCACACATATATCTACATTACATATATAACATAAGGTATACAAAATTAAGCACCAATTGAACCATATAGAGCTGAAAAGCCCAAAGCAAAGGAAACTAAAGATAGTTCCGGTACTTTTATGTTATATCCATATTAAATATATTAAACTTCCAAGTTTGCAACTCTTTTTTCTGGATCACGTACATCCTTATAAATTTGATCAAATTCTTCTGTGAGTCCAAAATCAAATTTGCTTCTCTTGATTTTTTTACTTCCATCATATATAAAAAAGAAATAAATAGTGAAAGTTTGGATTTTTATTTTGTGTCAAGCAAGCCATCAACCAATAATCTTTTATCTGATGGTGATGATCTGGGTCTCAGTTCTTAAAAATAATCTTAACATCTTCTATAACATGAGTATTTAAAAATTCTTTGAGGAGAATACTATGTATCCAATTGTTATGACTCATGATATCAAATGAAATTGAAGAATATTAATTTTTTTCGTCTTTTCCTTCCTTACTTTCTTTATATATGTTATTATAAAATAATATAACCAAATCATAATATATAGATTTGTTGGATAAAAAAGAGTTCTGAACATATTCGATGATCTCAAGAAATTTTCATTCTGCAGGATGGAAAGAAAATGTTGATTAGAGGACTCAAAAATCTGAGGTGAAGGCTCAATTGCTACCGTCGTAATTAAATTTTGGATATGAGAGTTGAGAGTTGGGTGGGAAATTTTAAAAGTTTTATAATTGACATGGTAAAATTAAGTTATAAAATAGTTTTTTGAATAAATTTTATAAGTGATGGAAGGGAAATAAATTGATTTCATTTGACTAAAAAGTGAAAATAGGAATAATTTGATTTGATTTGAGACAACAATATGTCAACAGTCTTGTGGTGATTTTTTAACATATAACTCAAATTCATACAAATATGAGCAGGGTGTTATTAATAAAGTAAACACAATATTAATAAAGTTAGTTTTGTTTTTTATTTTTAATCACACTCTCTGATCTCTAATAACTCGTAACTCTATTTACTCCAATATCTACGTCTACATCTATGTCCCAAGGTGTTCATGCTTACAAATAATTGTTTATTTTTTTATAACAAAACTATAACAAACAAAAATAAATATTAAAAAAATTAGAGTTATATATTATAACATAATATAATATAATTTAATATAATAATATAGTGATATTGTCACGCCCCGAACCGGGATCATGAGCAGCCGCCCGTTGTCCTAAATACCGGCTATATTTTTTTAGAAAATCGGACAGAATCTTTCCATATTTCGAAAGTCTCCCATATACAATTTACCTTATAATATTCACAACCATCCTGTCAATTTAATAAAAGGGTTATCCCGACTTCACAACCATTAACCAAACCGCAGCCGACAACCAGAACAATGCAGGGCTATAGAAATTTCTAGCAGTCCTAGTCATAGACCTCTACTGTCATGCTAAACTAGAACATAAGCAGTCGCCACACCGAGCGGACCTAAATGTTTATACACATGTACAATAAATTCCCAAGTTAACATTTTAAATACATATAGGTGCCTCAATGCAAGTGAACCGTGTAACACCGATATTTCGGTATCCGTACAAGTGTACTAGTTTTGAAATATATATATATACATATATATAGAGAAAAATTTTTATTTATATTCATTTTTGATTTTGGGGTATTTAATTTAAATTTTTGGGTATATTTTAAGTTTCCATGTTCACAATCATAATAAATCTTATTTTTATGAAATTCGAATTCTAGAGAAATATGGGTATGAAATTATATATATACATATATATACATATATATATATATAATTGTCAAAAAAAAGGGGGGGAAGCGCTGTGTTTTGGCCCAAAATGTAGCACCTCCCCCAAATGGGATTAAGGTTTTTAGCCCTAATCTTTTCCTCTCCCGTCTCTTCATCTTACTCTCCCTCTCTCTCTCTCTCTCCATCCGCTGCATGCACAGCCGCCCTCCCTCTGTCTTCTCTCTCTACCTTACTCTCTGTTTTTCTCTATTTCTCTCTCTCTTTTCGGCTTCGTCCGAACCCACCACCCATCACCGCCGCTCGCTTCGCCGCCGCTGCTCCTTCCTCTAGCGAGCACCGACCTTCCGCGAGTGTGACTGCAACTCCTTCCACCACCATACGATCTCTCCTGCGTGATCCACCCAGCGCGAGCACTATCGCGCCCCTGTACGATCCTCCCCGCATGAACACAGCGAGTGCCTCAGTCCATGAGCGCGAGGATTACGCACGAGCGCACACCAGCCTACTGACCCGTGAGCCCGCTGCAGCCCGCGAGCCCACTGCGGCCCGCTAGCCCGTGAGGCCGCGACGGCCTGTGAGCCCATGACAACCCACGAACCTCCACGCAGGTAACTGATTTAGGGTTTTGATTCTGATTTAAGTATTTATGACCTAACTAATAAATCTTGTCTTGATAGGGAGCGTTTCAAATTTTAGAGTGATCTAAGAGACATTCAGACGAAGGTCTACGTTATGAGAAAAGCCCTAGATGAAGGATCTCAGACCCATTTGATTTGGTTATTGAATTTAGGGTAAATTTAGGATAAGAAGTCTTGTATATGCTAAAATGTAAACTAGATTCAACATGAATACATTTTCGGACATTATATACGGTTCATTAGTTGAAGTATAGGAATTTATATGAAATTGGACTGTTCAGAATGATAGAATCAAATTAAGTTGATTGAATAGTTTCCCTTGGAGTTTAAATTGACCTAAGCATGAAAATAGTCAGAAATTGGGATTTGAGTGCAAGGGTTGATGCAGCCTTTCTCATTATAAATTATTCTGCTTATAGGCAATTTAAATATGATCTCTGTATTATGAAAATAGACTCATATACTTTGAAAATAACATATGGCTTGAATCATTTGGATGGGAATCGAAAAGTGTATGATTTTTCAAAGATTTTCCATCTTATAGGAAAATAATTTATTTTAAAGCTTATTTCCAATCTTGAGTGGTTTTAGTGTTGAATTTGATTTGGTTTAAAAGTACGTTAATTGTTTATAAATGAAATGCAACTGATGACATTAGAGTGTATTCATAAATTGAAAAGTTAAGGTTTGTACAAACTTAGGGAAAACGGATAAACCCTATAATACTTGAAAATTTGATGTTAAATTGTGATGATCTGATTAGGTTGATCTTTTTGGAGACTCAAGGAGTCAGATTGGATTTGTTTTAAAAATAAGGAGTGACCACCCTCCCTAGAAAAGTGAGTGGGATTTTGACATCTACTATTGATTGACAAATCATGTTTTACTGATTTTCAAACGACATGATTTCTATACGTGTGAAAACTAAATTTTTGGATTATGATATACATATTTTTGTGACCATTGGAGTGTCCAAACTATTGACTTTATTGATTTGTATCTATGAGTTTGATAACCGGATACTGTGCCATTCTTTTTGACATATTGACATTTTTAATACTTTTACTATATTGGCACGTAGTTTTAAATGGATTTACATGTACTATTTGGGCTATACGTCCGGCCGACGTTATGTTTCGATGCATGGGGCTATATGCCCGGCTGACATGATAATGTGATGCATGGGGCTACGTGCCCAGCCGACTTGGTGATATGGTGATATGCTTTCTATAGCATTCCGTAGCTATGAAGGACATTTGGTAGAGGCACCCCTTATGCCCGGATACGTTTTGACCGAAGGTATCCACCAGATCGTCATGTGTATGGGT
Organism: Dillenia suffruticosa; assembly: GCA_033439265.1. NCBI lineage: Eukaryota > Viridiplantae > Streptophyta > Magnoliopsida > Dilleniales > Dilleniaceae > Dillenia > Dillenia suffruticosa. The sequence goes on along the minus strand of JAVTVX010000015.1, from coordinate 19,332,452 downwards.
ATCTGAGATTGACCCTCATCGGGGAGGATGTAAGTTTACCTCTGTCTAGCACTGGGCGGGACACCATACATGGCTGACTAAATATATGTATTATTATTATTATTTACAGGTTAGTTGCATATGGCCAACATTGGGGTAGAGAGCTATTATTTGATATTTGTATAGTGAAAACCCCCAATGCGTCGTCTTTGGTCAAGGTAGACCATTGCCAGGATTGTTTGTTCTGCTGGCTCTTCTTATGTAACTTGATACATGAATGGATACATATGTTATTTTCTGATATGTGCCTTGAGATATGTTTACTCTGAAACAACACGTTATTTTCACACACTCGATATTATGTTACATGCTTTGACATTCCAAGTTCACCCTCGTATTGATAGCACGATATCAATCCCCTCACTTGCTGAGTATCCTCTCATAGATACTCACCCCTTACTTTCTTTCATGCAGAATTAGTCTCGGACTGAAGAAAAATTTTGTGATTTTATACTTGTGATGTAGACTTGATAGCACCGGGCTTGGGTATGGATGTTACTATATCTTCCACTACGATTATTGGAGATTTTAGTTTGATCAATGTACTATCTATTTAATTTTTTGGGATGACTGTAAAATTATGGAAATTTATTCGAGAAACTCACATATTGACTCGGTTCACTTGTATTGAGGCAGTTATATGTATTTAAAATGTTATCTTGGGAATTTATTGTACATATGTATAAACATTTAGGACCGTTCGGTGTAGCTGCTGCTCATGCTCTAGTTTAGCATGACAATAGAGGTCTGTGGCTAGGACTGCTAGAAATTGTTATAGCCTTGCGTTGTCATGGTTGTCGACTGTGGTTTGGTTAATGGTTGTGAGGCCAGGATTGTCACGCCCCGAACCGGGATCGTGAGCAGCCACCTATTATCTTTAATACCGATTGTATTTTTATAGAAAATCGGGTAGAATCTCCCCGCATATCGGAGGATTCCCATATAGCAATCAACCTGCTACCTATATAATAGGGCCAACCCGGCCTCACAATACATAAATCCAATCTTAACATCAGACCAACACATCCATACCGTACAATCTACGACAACGTAAGGCTAACAAAACGAATTTCCACAATCCTAACTACAAATCTCTACTGCCATGCCCCCGTCAAAAGTATGAACAACCGATAGTCGCCCTCTTTTGATTTAGAGGTGGCACCGAGCGGTCCTAAAATACACTCCTAGGACATGACACATTCCCAAGTAACATACACAATGAATAGAAATTGCCTCAATGCAAGTATTATGCAATGACATGAGATTCCACAATTTAAATATCCATATTTGTATAGTCATCACAGAATTATACAATGGTCATCTATAGACCTTAAAATATATATACATCATCAATACAATTTTTAACTCACGAAATTGTAGTGAAAATATACAATAACTTCTCAAGTCCAGACCAGATCTCCCAATGATATTAAGCGTTCAAAAAGCAACACTCCTTACCAAATACTATCTCTGAAATAAGAAGGGAAATGAGGGGTGAGTACTCAGGGAAAGAATACTCAGTGAGTGAGTGAATCAATGCAATCGTCTAATAAGAATTATGAAACTGGAGTGTCAAAGCATAAGTATATAAATCATATTTCAAATCATCATGCTTTTCATTTCAACAATATATCATTTGCACGCGTTAGCAAGTCAAATATGTATCCAAAACACAATCATTAAAATCATAGAGCTACCAGTCGAAAGTGTCCTGGCAGAGGTCTACCTCGACCTATGACAGGCGCACCAGGGGTGTTATATGTAAATTTATTTAAAGTGCTCTTTACCTCGGCATTGCGACAGACCTCGTCCAGGTACTAGACTTGGAAAGAGTATCCAAATCCTCCCTCTTTTTTGGGTTCAACCTGGCTAGTACCGTGTCATTAATATCAGGATGCTACCTAAGCGCCTCTCACGGTGTGCTTCATAGCTACAGAACAATACATATCAAAGCTCTCAAGGCCAAAATCAATATCATATCAAGAATGTGTTGTTCTCAGGTTCACAAACCAAATGCAATATATAGCGTAAAATGGTACATTATACATTTTAACCACATGGATGCATAATTTCATAATTCAACCCAATTTTTGGACACTCTAAGGTTCACAAAAAGTCAGTTCTGAAACCAATCAAAACATTTCAAGCACACGACAAATCATGCTCAGTTATCAAAATATTGTAAAACAGGGTTTACATATTAAACAAAGACTTTGAAATAAATACCACTCATGGTATGGGGGAGGGTAGCGCACTCTCCAATAATACCACGAAGCGAAGAAAAGTGTTCCCCTAACTCAAGGTACCCAATACCTATGAATGTATATATATATAAAAAAATCAACGAGTTTCAAACCTATGCAATTATAGGAAATAGGCTATCACTTCTAATACACGTATGCAAATCAGGTAGTTCGAATCCTTTTGAACCCTATCCTAATTCCTCATATTTTGTTCATGCATACAACATGTCTCCAAGACTCATGTGTTGGTACTCGACCAATCTCGCACAGGGCTCACACCAATCCAATCTCTCGCTCGCACCCAAGGGCCAACAGGGCCACAGCCTAGCGCTCCTCTATGCAACATGCAGTGCCTATGTGCGGGCGCGTAGTGCCCATGTGCAGGGTTTATGTGCAGGGCGCAGCACCTAGGGTGCGCAGTGTCGGTGTTACAGGGATGACACTTTTATTAAATTGACAGGATGGTTGTGAATATTACAGGGTAAATTGTACAAAAGAGACCTCCGAAATATGGAGAGATTCTGCCCGATTTTTTATAAAAATATAGTTGAAATCTAGGGCAACGGGCGGCTGCTCATGACCCCGGTTCGGGGCATGACAAACCAAGTTAGTATGAGAGTTTCTCGAATAAATGTCCATAATTATATAGTCATCCCATAAAATAAATAAACGAGTACATTGATCAAACTAAAATCTCCTATAATTGTAACAGAAGATATGGTAACATCCATACCCAAGCCCGGTGCTATCAAGTCCACGTCACAGTATGAAATGACAAAACTTTTCTTAAGTCCAAGACTAATCCTATGGGAAAGAAAGTGAGGGGTGAGTATCTATGGGAGGATACTCAGCAAGTGAGGGGATACTCAACATACTCGAGTATGCGAAAATAATGTGTTGTTTCAGAGTTAAACATATCTCAAGGCACACATCAGAAAATAACACATGATCCATCCAAATATCAAGTCACATATGTAGAGCCGGTCGGACAAACAATCTCGACAATAGTCTACCTCGACCAAGGACCGGCACATTGGGGGTTTTTATTATGCAAATATCAAATAATGACTCTCTATCCCAATATTGGCCACAGACTACTCCAACTAGCCTGTAAATAATAATAATAATATATATATATAGTCAGCCGTGTACAGTGTCCTGCCCAATGCTAGACAAAGGTAAACTCATGTCCTCCCCGGTAAGAGTCAACCTGCGACACCCATACACATGATAATTTGGCAGATACCTCCAGCCAAAACATATTCGGGCACAAGGGGTACCTCTACCAAATGTCCTTCATAACTATGGAATGTTATAGGAAGCATATTACCATATCACCAAGTCGGCTTGGCACGTAACCCCATACATCACATCATCTCGTCGGCTGGGCATATAGCCCCATGCATCGTAAATAACGTCGGCCAGACATACAGCCCAAATAATACGTGTAAATCCATTCAAAACTACGTGCCAATACAGTAGAAGCATTAAAACATGTCAATATGTCAAAAAAATGACACAGTATCCGGTTATCAAACTCATGGATGAAAATCAATAAAATAAACAGTTGGGATACTCCAATGGTCATAAAAATATGTCTATCAAAATCAAAAAATTTAGTTTTCACATGTATAGAAATCATGTCATTTGAAAATCGGTAAAATATGATTTGTCAATCAATAGTAGATGTCAAAATCTCACTCACATTTCTAAAGAGGGTGGTCACTCCCTGTTTTTAAAACAAATCCAATCTGACTTCTTGAATCTCCAAAAAGATTAACCTAATCAGATCAACACTATTTAACATCAAATTTTCAAGTATTATAGGGTTAATCCATTTTCCCTAAGTTTGTACAAATCTTAACTCTTCAATTTATGAATACACTCTAATGTCATCAGTTGCATTTCACTTATAAACAATTAATGTACTTTTAAACCAAGTCTAATTCAACCCTAAAACTACTCAAGGTTGGAAATAAGCCTTAAAATAAATAATTTTCCTATAAGATGGAAAATCTTTGAAAAATCATACACTTTTCGATTCTCATCCAAATGTGTCAAGCCATATGTCATTTTCAAGGTATAGGAGTCTATTTTCATAATATGAAGATCGTATTTAAATTGCCTACGAGCTGAACAATTTATAATGAGAAAGGCTGCATCAACCCTTGAACTCAAATCCTAATTTTCGACTATTTTCATGCATAGGTCAATTTAAACTCCAAGGGAAACTATTCTAATCAACTTAATTTGATTCTATCATCCAGAACAGTCTCATTTCATATAAATTCCTACACTTAACCTAATGAATAACATACAATGTCCAAAAATATATTCTATTCGTATCTAGTTTATATTCTAGTATATGCAAGACTTCTTATCCTAAATTCACCCTAAATTCAAAACCAAATCGAATGGGTCCGAAATCCCTCACCTAGGGTTTTCTCAGAGCGCATACCCTCGTCCGAATGTCTCCTCGATCACTCCAAAATCTACAATGCTTCTTATCAAAACAAGATTTATTAGTTAGGTCACAAACACTTAGACTAGAATCAAAACCCTAAATTAGTTACCTGCGCAGAGGTTCATGGGCTGTCACGGGCTCACGGGCCTTCGCGGGCTCACGGGTTATAGCGGGCTTACGGGTTCGTAGGCTCGCGGGTCAGCCGGCTTGCTGGCTTGCGGGTCAGCAAGCTGGCGGGCTTGCGAGCTACAATGGGCTTCGCGGGCTGTAGTGGGCTCGCGGGCTGCATACTAACGGGCTGGTGCTCGGTCGTGCACAGGCACACGCTCGCAGACTGAGGCGCGTGCTCGTAAGTTGAGGCGTGCTCTCGCGAGAGGGTCGTGCACTGTGTTCGCACTGTGCTTGTACTAGGTGGCTCGTGCAAAGGCGCACTCGGCTCGCATTGGGAAAATCACGTGGTAGCGGAAGGAGTTGTAGTCACACTCACGGAAGGTCGATACTCGCGGGAGGAAGGAGCAACGACGGCAAAGCGAGCGGCGGCGATGGGTGGGGGGTTTGGGCGAAGCCGACGAGAGAGAGAGAAACAGAAAGTGACATAGAGAGAGAAGACAAACGGGGTCGACTAGGTGGTGGTGACAATGGTACCACCGGTGAGCGGTGGAGAGGATGGCGGAGGAGAGGGAGAGCAGCTGTGCGTGCGGCGGAAGGAGAGAGCAGCGGGAGGGAGATGAAGAGACGGGAGGGTGCTAAAAGCCCTAACACATCTGGGGGAGGTGCTGCATTTTTTGCCAAAACACAGCGCTTCCCGCCTTTTTTTTTTCAATTATATATATATATATAATTTCACACCCATATTTCGCTAAAATGCGAATTTCATAAAAATTGGGTTTATTATGATTGCGAACACGGAAACTTAAAATATACCTAAAAATTTAAATTAAATACCCCAAAATCAAAAATCAATATAAATAAAAAATTTTTCTCTATATATATATATTTCAAAACTAGTACATTTGTACAGACACCGCAATGTCAGTGTTACATTTTTTAACCTCCTAAAAGCAAGTTTCGTTGTCGAAACTAAAAGGAAGCGATATACTAAACAAGTGGGGTTACTGTCTCCTTATAGTCTCCTCGGGCTCCCAGTCTCCTCCTCGACCTACTCGCTCCTCCACAAAACTCTGACCAGTGAAACTTTCTTACTCTGCAGCTTTCTAACCTACCAATCTAGAGTAACCATGGGCCGAACTGGAAGACTAAGGTCCTCTGTAACTCAAAAGGTGGAGGCTCAAGTACATGAGAAGGATTAGCTAGATATTTTCAGAGTACTGAGACATGGATGACGTCATGAATACGGGATAGTTCATCCGGCAGCTCTAATCTGTATGCCATACTCCTGACCCTCTCAAGGATACGGAAGGATCCAATATATCTAGGGCTCAGCTTGCCCCGCTGCCTGAACCATATAACTCCCTTTAAAGGAGATATCCTCAAGAAATCCATATCTCTATTGGCAAACTCAAAAGGTCACCGCCTACGATCGGCGTATACCTTCTGCCTATCCTGGGCAGCTCTCATCCGCTCACGAATGACCCTGACTTTATCTTTCGTCTCCGTCTGAGGTTCAGCTCCTTCTAAGTGAATAAATACTTCAGGCTCTGGTGGTCAGTGAAGACTCTGCAATTCACTCCATAAAGATAATGCCGCTATATTTTCAATGCGTAGATATTGCTGCTAACTCCAAATCATGCATCGGATAATTTAGCTCATGCTTCTTCAACTGTCGTGAAGCATAAGTAATCACTCGACCGTCCTGCATTAGTATACAGCACAATCCTTGTCTGCTGGCATCACTGTATACCACGTACTCCCTGCTGCTTGTGGGGAAAGCTAGTACTAGTACCGTTGTCAGTCGTTGTTTGAGGTCATGAAAACTCCTCTCACAACGATCGTCCCAAAAGAACTTCACGTCCTTTCGCGTCAGTCTGGTAAGTGGAGTAGCGATCCGGGAGAATCCTTCTACGAACCACCGATAATACCCGGCAAGACCAAGGAAACTCTGTACCTCGATCACTGTCTGTGGTTGCTCCCACCTTATTATGGCCTCAACCTTCTGCGGGTCAACATAAATACCCTTCGCAGAACAATATGGAAGAAATCCGATCTGTCTAAGCCAAAATTCATACTTGGTGAATTTGACATACAATTGCCATTCGCGTAGAATCTGTAAGACCACCCTAAGATGCTGTGCATGTTCCTCATTGCTCTGCGAATATACAAGGATATCATCGATGAACACAATGATGAACCATGCAAATAATCATGGAAAACCTGGTTCATCATATCCATAAAGGTTGTTGTGCGTTGGTCAGCCCAAACGGCATGACCATGAACTCGTAATGTCCATATTGGGTGTGGAATGTGGTCTTGGGCACATCCTCAACCCTGATCCGCAACTGATGATATCCGGTTCGAAGATCGATCTTTGAGAAAACCCGTGTACCCTGGAACTGATCAAATAAATCATCAATACGTGGTAGAGGGTACCGATTCTTGATGGAAACCTTGTTTAGCTGCCTATAGTCCACACACAATCGTAGAGTCTCATCCTTCTTGTTCACGACTAGAGTACCCCAAGGTGAAGTGCTTGGATTGATAAAACCCATGTCCAGCAACTCCCACAATTAGACCTTGAGCTTTCTAAACTCAGCTGGCCCAATTTTGTATGGTGGGATAGATACGGGAGTGGTCCCTGGAGCTAGGTCAATCTTGAAATCAAACTCCCGAACTGGGGATAGTCTGGGTAGCTCCTCGGGAAATACATCTGGGAACTCCTGCACTATTGGGACCTCCTCAAGCCTCGACCCTTCCACTGTGGTGTCAATAATATGAGCCAGGTATACCGTGCACCCTCAGCGTATCAATCTCCTGGCCTTCATCATCGATACAACATAGTGAGTTAACACTTACCTCTCGCCTGGGAACCTCAACAATGGCCCTTCGGATCTTCGAAACTCCACTTCTTGGGTGAAGCAATCTACTGAGGCTCTATGCATGCTTAGCCAATCCATCCCTAGGATTGCATCGAAATCCTTCATCTCAAGTGGAATCAAGTCTGCCTCAAGTACCGCATCTCCGATCATGACCTTGCTCCTTCTGTATACGGAATCTCTAAGTATATACTCACCAAGAGGAGTGATGACAAATATCTCCTCATCAAGTGGCAACAAAGGCTTACCCAACCGGTAGGCAAAAGACGCTCTCACATACGAATAGTTCGATCCGGTGTCAATGAGAACACGAGCGTCGACTCCCTATATGTTCATAACTCCTATGTGAGAAAATAAAAAGATCTATTGATAAATATGGAAAGATATATGCTTACATATATATATATATATATATCAAAATGTATATACATACAAACATAGTTAAGCCTCTAAGGCTTTAACTAGTGATGGTGCTCAAAAGAAGGTACATAAAAAAATATCTCTAAACATGGGGATCAGTGGGAGAAGTACCAATAATCATGTCAGGACTCGCCTGAGCGTCTTTCTGCGTCATTGAGTATACACGGGCCTTTGTCCTCTGCTGCTGTTAGAATGATCCTGGCACCGTATTGCTCCCGGCTGCTGTCCTTGGAGCGGTGTGACTCAAGTGTGCAGGTGCTCCCTACTGTTCTCCTCGAGGAAAACTCGAGTGTCCTGAAATGATCTGACCTCCCAATCTCAACTTGGGATAGGCGTTTCTGATATGCCCTGGCTTCCCACATCGGAAACATGTAACAGGCACCTTACACTCTCCAAAAGGGTGGTGTCCATCACATCGGCGGTAAAAGGGGTACCACTGATATGAAGTCTGAGTAGTGGCACTAGGGGCCGGTGCTATAAACCCCTGAGGTAGCGATTCCTACCCAGTATGTGCCTGTCTCGGCTGAGAAGAGCCTCCCTGATATCCTGAAGTTCTGCCCTTCTTCCAGCCCTGGCTCGAAGAAGCCCCAGATCTCTTCTTCTTTTGCTCTTTATACTCCCGCTGTCTGCCCTCAGCACGGACGATCTCCTCTGCCCTAAGTGCTGAGTCCACGATCTCCACAAAGGAGAGGCTAGGAGTCACTATCATGTACCTCCTGATATTCAAGTTGAGATCGTCCTCAAACTTGAAATGTAGCTGCCTTGGCATCGCCAAGTCTGGAACAAAAGCAGCTAGTCGCCTCAACTCCGTCTCATACTCTGTCACTGTCCTGGAGGAGGTAATGTCACTAGGTCCTAAAATAGTGGAAGGACCAACAACTGGGGGCTGATCTGGTATAACTGAAGGTGGCACGGCCGTAGAAGTCAGCGCGGCCAATGGTACTGGTGGAGGTGGCACGGCCGTAAGAGTCAGCATTGCCATCGATAGTGGTAGGGCTGGCATCTGAACCCCGTGGGAGGTGTACCAATCTTACACCTGCCTAAACACCTCGAGGGACGGTAGTAGAACCTCGGCTGGAGCAGCCAGGCGAGTAGGCACTGTAGGGGGTGCTCGTAAAGAGGAAGTAGCCTCAGGCACTCCAAGGGTCTTAGGTTTCCTTGAAGGGTCAAGCACTTGAGGAGTCTCGGGTAGCGCGAGTCTAACTCCGCATCCCGCTGGTCTATCGCGTCTAGGCGGCATAATTTTGCAAAGAGAGAATTTTCATTAGATATAATTCTAGAGTTTGGCATGATTTAAAAATTATGGTTAGTTAGTAACTAACCCCCTAAAATGAATGAAATTAGTGGTCTATGACCATGTATGGAACTTTAAATGATTGTACGAAACTCTGTAATGCATTAAGGATTTTTAAATATACTTGGGAAGACTTTTATTACTATCCTTTCTCTAACCTAGATGCTTTGATACCAATCGAACTGTTACGCCCTGAATCGGGGTCATGAGCAACTGCCCGTTGCTCTGGATACCGGCTACATTTTTTTAGAAAATTTGATAGAAGCTCCCCATATTTCGAAGGTTTCCCATATGTAATATTCACAACCATCCTATCAATATAATAAAAGGGTCATCCCGGCATCACAACCATTAACCAAACCACAGTTGACAACCAGGACAACGCAAGGCTATAGAAATTTCTAGCAGTTCTAGCCACAGACCTCTAATATCATGCTAAACTAGAGTATGAGCAGCCGCCACACCGACCGGACCTAAATATTTGTACACATGTACAATAAATTCCCAAGTTAACATTTTAAATACATAAAAGTGCCTCAATGCAAGTGAACCGAGTCAATATGAGTGTTTCTCAAATAAATATTCATAATTATACAGTCATCCCAGAAAATAAATAGATGAGTACATTGATCAAACTAAAATCTCTAATAATTGTAGTGAAAGATATGGTAACATCCATACCTAAGTCCGGTGCTATCAAGTCCACATCACAAGTATGAAATCACAAAATTTTTCTTCAGTCCAAGACTAATCCTGTGGGAAAGAAAGTGAGGGGTGAGTATCTATGGGAGGATACTCAGCAAGTGAGGGAATTAATATGCTGTTATCAATATCGAGGGTGAATTTGGAGTGTCAAAGCATGTAAAATAATATCGAGTGTGCGAAAATAACGTGCTATTTTATAGTAAAACATATCTCAAGGCACACATCAAAAAATAACATATACATCATCCAAGTATCAAGTCATATATGTAGAGCCGGCCGAACAAACAACCCTGGCAATAGTCTACCTCGACCAAGGATGGGCGTATTGGGGGTTTTCACTATGCAAATGTCAAATAATAGCTCTCTACCCCAATATTGGCTACAGGCTACTCCAACTAGCCTGTAAATAATAATATATATATATAAATATAGTCAGCCATGTATGGTGTCCCACCCATTACTAGATAGAGGTAAACTCATGTCCTCCCCGATGAGGGTCAACCTGGGACACCCATACACATGACAATTTGGCAGATACCTCCGGCCGAAGCATATCCGGGTACAAGGGGTTGCTCTACCAAATGTCTTTCACAGTTACGAAATGTTATAGGAAGCATATTACCATATCACCAAGTCGGTCGGGCATGTAGCCCCATGCATCACATCAACACGTCGGCCGAGCATATAGCCCCATGCATCGTAACATAACGTTGGCTGGGCATATAGCCCCATGCATCGTAACATAACGTCGGTCGGGCGTACAACCCAAATAGTACATGTAGATCCATTCAAAATTACGTGCCAATACAGTAGAAGCATTAAAACATGTCAATATGTCAAAAAAATGGCACAGTATCCGGTTATCAAAATCATGAATGCAAATCAATAAAATCAATAGTTAGGACACTTCAATGGTCACAAAAATATATCTATCAAAATCCAAAAATTTAGTTTTCATATGTATAGAAATCATGTCATTTGAAAATCGGTAAAACATGATTTGTCAATCAATAGTAGATGTCAACGTATCACTCACATTTCTAGGGAGGGTGGTCACTCCCTATTTTTAAAACATATCCAATCTAACTTCTCGAATCTCTAAAAAGATCAACATAATTAAATCATCACATTTTAACATCAAATTTTCAAGTATTATAGGGTTTATCCATTTTTCCTAATTTTGTACAAAGATTAACTCTTCAATTTATGAATACACTCTAATATCATCAGTTGCATTTCATTTATAAACAATTAACGTACTTTTAAACCAAATCTAATTCAACCCTAAAATCACTCAAGGTCAGAAATAAGCCTTAAAATAAATAATTTTCCTATAAGATGAAAAATTTTTGAAAAATCATACACTTTTCGATTCCCATCCAAATGTTTCAAGCCATATGTCATTTTCAAGGTATAGGAGTCTATTTTCATAATACGAAAATCGTATTTAAATTGCTTATGAGCAGAACAATTTATAATGAGAAAGGCTGCATCAACTTTTGAACTCAAATCCTAATTTCTGACTATTTTCATGCATAGGTCAATTTAAACTCCAAAGGAAACTATTCTAATCAACTTAATTTGATTCTATCATCCTGAACAGTCTCATTTCATACAAATTCCTATACTTAACCTAATGAACCACACACAATGTTTGAAAATGCATTCTATTTGAATCTAGTTTACATTCTGGCATATACAAGACTTCTTATCCTAAATTTAACCTAAATTCAATAACCAAATCGAATGGGTCCGAAATCCCTCACCTAGGGTTTTCTCGTAACGCAAACCTTCGTCCAAATGTCTCATCGATCACTCCAAAATCTGTAATGCTCCCTATGAAGACAAGATTTATTAGTTAAGTCATAAACATTTAGATCAGAATCAAAACCCTAAATCAGTTATCTGTGCAGAAGTTCATGGGCTGTTATGGGCTCACGGGCTGTCGCGGGCTACAGTGGGCTCGCGGGTTCGTAGGCTCACGGGTTAGTAGGCTGGTGGGTTTGTAGGCCGCAGTGGGTTTTGCGGGCCGCAGTGGGCTTACGGGTTGCGCGCTAACGGGCTGGTGCTCGCTTGTGCGTAGGCGCGCTCACGAGCAGGCCCGCGCTCGAGGACTGGCTCGCGCTCACGGTCTAAGGCTCGCTCTCGCCAGAGGGTCACGCGCTGTGCTCGCGCTGGGTGGATCACTCAGGGGCGTGCTCAGTTGGCACTAGGGAGATCGGGCAGTAGCGGAAGGAGTTACAGTCATGCTCGTGGAAGGTTGGTGCTCGCGGGAGGAAGGAGTAGCGGCGGTGACGGGCGGTGGGTTCGGGCAAAGCCAAAGAGATAGAGAGAAACAGAGAGTAAGGTAGAGAGAGAAGACAGAGGGGTCGACTAGGTAGTGGTGACAATGGTACCACCGGTGAGCGGTGGAGAGGATGGCAGAGGAGAGGGAGAGCGGCTGTGCGTGCGGCAGAAAGAGAGAGCCGCGGGAGGGAGATGAAGAGACGGGAGAGGGAGAGATTAGGGCTAAAAGCCCTAATCATATTTGGGGGAGGGGCTGCGTTTTGGGCCAAAACGCAGCACTTCCCCCTTAATTTTTTTTTTACAATGATAAATATATATATATATGTATATATATAATTTCACACCCATATTTCGCAAGAATGCGAATTTCATAAAAATGAGGCTTATTATGATTACGAACACGGAAACTTAAAATATATCAAAAAATTTAAATTAAATACCCCAAAATTAAAAATCAATATAAATAAAAAAATTTTCTCTATATATATATATATATTTCAAAACTAGTACACTTGTACAGACACCACAATTTCGGTGTTACAAATATATAATAGTAATTAATATT